>JARHVA010000771.1:1975000-2360000 GCA_037957365.1 Torreya grandis | reverse complement strand
CTAGATGTGACCACCTAGATTATTTTGGATTCTATGTTGCCTTTACTCTATTGTATTTTGATATAAGTCATGTATTATCACTCCTTGTAAAATAACAAAACCTTAGTTCCTCATCTTCATAATGGTTATTGGAAGAATGTTAAGAAGAAGTGATAGGCTTAGTGGTAACCCTATTGAGAATACCTAGATTCATCCTATTTAATTTTATATCATGGATAAATGACAAGTTACAAGCCCCCATCATTTATCCATCACATATTAATTATGTGGAATTTAATGATAATATATCATAACATGAGAAATCCAATCAAGATACTAATGATACATAAGATAGGACTCGAGACACACTCCCTCCTTGATGATTATAATATAATAATTAATAAATATGAGGTCTTAAAAAGTTTTAGAGATAGACGTCAGGAACACTAACATGATCATACATATATTTTTTAGGCTATATTATTTAACTTATATTATATTTATGGAGTGTAAAATCCTATTTTGATAAAGTGATAGAATAATAATTAGGGAATAAATATATCAATATCAACAACCTATAATTTGTATAAGAATTTATTTAACTAATTATTTGATAAATAAAAATTGAATTTAAAGATATGTACTTATCTCATAACTAATGGATATGGACATGTGACAAGATAAAAATGAGTACAGGGACTATTCAAGGTGTCATGGATAATTGATTTAACTTTTAAGGGATTATGGTTTAATACCTAGGTTGTTAAAGGGTGTGAGTATAGTAAATTAGGATATAAAATATGCAATGATATATCCAAATAAATAATCTGAATTGATATTTATAATAATAAAAATTAATGTCATAAATAAGTACTTAGCTATAAACTACTTGAGATGAAAGATCTGGAAGCTGAAAATGGTATAGGAGATAGTCTAAGTGTCACAAATAGGATCTAGGTATCATAAAAATATTAGATAATATAATTATGGAATTATCATCCAATTTTGGTGATAATTTCATCTATTTAATAATTTATTTTTAATTATAGGAGAAATTATGTTTGAGTTTGGTAAGCCTATTCTTGTGTAGACAAACCCTACTTCATTATCTATGACCTATTTTGAATGATTTTATATAAAAACCCTAGACCTCCATGTAATTAGGGTATTAAATTGACATAATTAGTAAAAGTGTGATATTATCTATGTAATATAGACATCCTCAACACTCTATTATGATGAGAGTTACCTATATACCAATATTCTAAGGAGAGATCAAGCCTAATGTAGTTTTCCCCACCTAAGTGCTAGTGTAAGTACGAGTGAAGCTAGCATGAATTCCATTTTGAGTTATTTGAGTGAATATTTAGACTATAAATATGTGTATTTTGAGCTTAAGATGGTTTTATATGATTTTATGCAAAATTAGGGTAGAGTAGGGATTAATAACCTTGATTATGCACAACTTGTTCTAAGCTTGTTTATGAGCATTTGTAATTGATTTCCATCTAGGGAATAAAGGGATAAAATTCATGTATATACACCAATATAGTGATTATATTTGGTGTGATATAATTCTAATATTACCCTTGGTTTATTTAGGATTGAATATATATCCATTGGGCCTAAAGAGAGGGAAAATGACAATAGCATCTCACTAAGATACTAACATTGTGGTGCTTGTGTCCAAAGTATGGTGCTAATGTCCATATGGTATAATATAAGGAAATAGTGGCCTATATTCCTAAATAAAGTCTTGATACTAATTTTAAGTTGTCTAAGGATGTGTGTGGCCTTCAAAAAAGCTAGATCAAAGGTCTAAAAAGGCCCTAAGATAGGCCTAGGGTAAAGTTAGGGATGGGTGGTCTCAAGAAACACTCTTTGCCTGAAGTGACATTTTAGATGACTAAATTTCCCCCATATTATACAAATATATCAAATCAAAATGAATAGGATAAAGGAAACTACACATACCTAGACTTATATAAGAAGAAAATCCCATGAGTTAGAATCTAAGTATGTGAAGTGTTCTCCATTATGTGTATTGTAAATGAAATTTTCATAGAAATAGTCCTTACTTAAGAGATACAAAAATCAAAGATAAAAATTAGTAAATAGATAAGAAGAGGAAAGGACTGATTACACCTCATTGGGTATGTGTACCAATGCATAAACTTGGTAACATGCTATGTGTGTGTAGTTAATGATCAATCAGTGAAAAAATTAGAAGAAGTTGAATGGATTGATTAATCCCCATGGTGGGTAGATTAAGAACTCAATTTATCATTGAATCCATCTTTTCCCACCCTTATTTGGTGGATTATAACCTATGAATAACTTGGATTTGATTGTTGGCTTATCCAACCCTCTTACATAGGTGGATCAAGAAATCAAGTAGTATATGACTCCATCATTACCTACCTGTGTGTAGTAGATGCATATATAACTAAATTTTCATAATTTAACTAAGGTTGTATGACTATAACTAAAATTATATATAATGGCTCTATGGCCACTCAAGAAATATAGAATGAAAATAAGCCTAAGGGCCTCTTGGGAACTTGAGTATATAGCCCAAGGACTAATTTCTAATGACAACAAATGAAGATTAAGTAAGGCATAAAATTTGTTACAAACAAGTGTAAATGGTGTCTAGATTAAGAACATACAGAATTACATGGAGTTTGCCAGTCCATTTTATCAACTAGTGAAAAAATGATCATATAAAAATGTTATGCCACACACATGCCCCTAAATATGATATATGAGCATATAGATTGTATATTGAGTTGTGATAATCTATACCTAAGTATCTAAAACTAAAACAAGATTGATTATGCTATGCATGATTCCCCCAATCTAGACAAACTGGTATGATTTTATGTAAAACTAAGTAAAAACTAATAATCTATAACTAAATTTGTGCAAACCTAGATTGTACCTACTATCATTTTCTAAAAAAACTAAATTTTCTTATTTTTTGGGCTACTAAATATTAACACCATACCTTGGATAGTAACACTATGGCACTAGTGTCTAACCATATTATTTTTATTCCAAATTATCTTTGATCTATGTTTGACTATTTTCCATTGTGTTTTCCTAAAACTGAGCTCTATATTCCATGCCTATGTGTTGGAAACGATACTTTGAGTGCATTAAAATGGCCTAATATTTATAAAACACCTCTATGAATTTCCCTTATTTTGAGAGGAATTTTTGAACCTATGTAATAACTTTACTCAAAATAAAAATATCTACATGATATGTGTTAGCCTAAGTATATATGATATATATGTAATAAACTAATATAATGTGTCTACATGGCATCATTATGTAAGATATTCTAATCATAAGTTGGTAATTTATGATGTATGTTAGATATAACATACACAATGATGTCAATATAAATATATAATGTAATAATATGTATGAACAATAAATCTGGATAATAAACTAATTAACTACCTAGGGGGAAAAAGCACAATGTCCATCATGGTACCCAAGGAGGAAAGGGAAATGTATGAGTTCTATAATGGCATATAAAATTGGATTGTGTAAGAAGCAAGATACAAGTGTCATGGCCATGATGAATACATGAAAATATACATATAACACACATGAGGTACACAAAATATGACAAGGGGCCACAATATAAGGGACATGGACACATGTCACTAAATCTAAGATATTAATACATGTAAGGACATGTTCAAATTTCCACATACATAAATATAAATAAATTTGGTGTAGATAAAATTGGAAATACATGCTTATATGTATGCATACATAATCAAGAAGGCACACACAAGGACATGGGCACATGTCTAAATCATACACATAATGAAAGGAAGTGGTGTATAAGTGCATAACAATGGTATATTCACATGCCCTCAAGTAGATGTAGAAGATTAAAAACACAATCAATTCTAAACTAGTAAAAATAGAAATAAAAGTATGTATAAATATGTGGTGAAAATCTCTATAAGATTAATGATGTACATTAATTGATTCTAGACTAGTAGTAGTTGATAACAAATATGTATTGTGTAGGATGATCAATATAAAGATTTAAACAATGATAAATCTTATTAGAGATACAAAAAACTAAGAGGATGGGGTGAATTAGTGTTGGAAAACAATCCAATTCAATTTTAAAATTATTCAAACACTTAAGCATTCAAGATATTTATAGCAATGAATAAATAGATAGTGCAATATTACACACACAACACAATATATATATATATATATATATATATATATATATATATATATATATATATATATGGGAAACTCTATTGGGGAATAAAACCCACTTTTAAGCCTACAAATATATCAACTAATTATCCTATAATAAGTATAAAAACATGAGACTTTAGTGAAACACCTATTTTATAAGGAGCACATGCCCCTAGGATGGTCAAGTCCATCTGATCAGGCTTTAGTGAAACCCATGTTCCATAAAGAACACCTATCCCTAGGATGGTAAAGTCCTTCAAATAGATATTTAGTGAAACACATATTTTACAAGGATCACCTACCCCTAAAAATGGTTAAGTCTTTCTAACCTAGATTTAGAGAAACACCTATTTCACAAAGAACTCTTATCTCTAAGGATAGTCAAGCCCTTCTGACCTAGATGTTGAGTACCCTCCTAAAACCTATGATATGAACATCTCCTAAAAATTAATTTCTTACCAATCTAATGTATATACAATTTATATCATCCACCTTTACTTATTCACTTAACCATAAACATCTAAAACCACTTTTTGGATCACTCTATGCTTCTCAACAATAACTCTATCACAACCTCAACAACATGACCAAATGGTTATATACATAGTCCACACTTTGATTTACCTCTCAAATCAACCACCAAGACTATGTAACATCATCTATCCTTCATTAAAACTCAAGGCAAATAAAATATCCTTTTGGATCAATTTAGAGCTCTTCACTCATCCTCAATATTCAAACCTATAAGATAACTATTTTTACATCAAAAATATGACCTGTAAATCATACACATAGTCATCAACCTGCTTTAATCTACAAACCATCCACTGGGAACACACCCTTTATTATTTCCTTTGCTCTACAATACTCACTCACTCCTCTTCCTCCAAGTTTAGAAATCACCACCTTTGATTTCACCTTTTATAGAGCCTTTATGATTATTATCTTCTTGGTTGGCCATAATACTTGATTTGGCCCTTAAGAATTTTAACATAGATCAAGACTATCGATGCAAGTTTTATGCACACCATAGGTTAATGAGTTATTCTCCAACATTTTAGGATCTCAATGGAGGTAAACTCTACTTTAGGGCTTGAGTTTTAGGTATTTGGTCTATTTCAACCTGTTGATGGAATAGGTGTAGGTCATGCAAGTTATTGATAAGGTTTTTAGATGGAGGTGTGGTTTCTAAAAGGTAGTGAATATCTACATGACTTGGATGGGAAGTTAGTTTCTAATCTAAATTGGGTAGGTCTCAAAATAAACTCAAAAATTAATGAATAATAAGGTATAAAATAAAACTCACTAGTTTTTAAAATCACTTCCATGGCTAGTTTTTGTAAAGGACAAGTATTCCCAGAACCTATGCCTATTGCTAGTAGCAATTGCACACTAATAACTAGACATGACTACGAATTCTAAGGAAATGATGATGTAGGAATTTCATAAAATTTAGAAAAAGGTTGATCCCTTTAGGGTAGTTATTACACACCCTTAATCAGGAGATTATGGCTCAAGCTAGTAAATTATTTGAGGTAGTTATTGCACACACATAGAAAACTACATCAAGAAAGCATTCATGCACAATAAAAATTATGAATAAATTTGAACTTAATTATCCCAATCAATATATTTACCAATACTTTAATAGTTATTACACATCTATAGATTAGTACATCAATTAATATAACTAATAATCCATTCAAAGCTATTTCACACACTAAAGATTATTAAAACATACAACCAAGAAGTAACAACTAATTACACAAGAATTGGAAAGAAAACACACAAAAACATTCACTCATGGTCAAAATTGATGTTGCTCCTATATTAAAAAATCCTCTAAAAAAATCCTAGTTTGATTACAATTATTTAAATAGGCTTGGAAAAGGGGTTACCTCATCCTCCAAATTAATTCAAAGTGTTTACATATGGTAGTTAGAAGATGAGTTCTAACTATAGCAAAAAATATTATAAGAGAAATATTATAATTATCAATTAAATAAGTTGACCTTTTCAAATCCATGGAAGGTGTACAAAATATAAAGTCAATTTTACAATAAAAATATCAAACTATAAGGAAACTATGTGCCATTATAGAATTATACATGTAAAAAATATTGACCTATAAAGGCTATGTCATGTGAAGCATTACATGAACTTTAGTTAGTGTACCAATTGTGGTGGCAGTAGTTGAAGTTACAGATTTTGATGCACCACTAGAATCTTGATTTTTCTTATCCTCGTTCTCTTGGTAAAATTTATATGCCACATCATGATGCTACCATATAATGTTCAAGTTCAGTAGTGATGGTCAATATATCCTTTTCACTTGACCAAGGAATCTTGCATTCTCATCCTTGGTTAGATGGAATTTATTATTGAAAATTTCCACCTTTGTAACTTTATTTTTAGCTACACTCAACTCAGAATCTATCTCTTATAGTGCTAAGCCCTACAAACTCTATTTGAAGTCATCTACCACTTCTTGAATGAGTTTATCAAAATTGATCCTAATAATCAATTTTACTATGGCATCCTTCACCTTCAACAACTTAAAATCATGAAAAATCTAGAGGATTTGGGCCTCATGTGCTTGATATTTAGGGATTAAATCCCCAACTAATTGTATTCATTCCTTTGCTTCTTCTTACCTTATGAAAACTTAGTTAAAGGAATTGGATGCCTCTAGTGTTGTCATTAATTCTATATGACTATATAATGAGTTACCTATGTATGAAAATAATATATTCAACTTAGCATTATCATATTTCAAGGAATTATATAATTGGTTGACATTATTTACATGAGGGGCCATTTTAGCCTTCATAAATTCCATTTCCTTCAAAGTGTTATAACATCGAGAAGCTACTTATTATACCTCAACTTATGTACTTATAGAGATATGTATGGTATTTGTCTAATCCTTCAACTTTTCTACTTGGGCCTCTATCTCTTATCGATCCATCTCGATCCCCTCATTGATGGCTGGTATAACATCCTTATGTGCATGGGCTACATCTATAAGATTTTCAATGTAAGGAGATTACCTAGGATGTATATTATGCCTCTTAGTGAGGGATAATACTTCATGTCTTTCCTCAAGAATTATCTCCCTACCTCTATCATCCTTTAAGTTCCTCTTCTTCACTCTCTGTATACTACCAAATGGTGGGGTCAAATAGAGTAGAGATAGAGGGAAGTTCGATGAGTTTGAAGCTATGAATTTGGGAAGCCTTACTTCTCAAGTCTATATCCCATGGAGGAATGTCCAACTATGAAGCATATGAGGTTGTCACAATAACCTCTTCCTCAACCTCCTCTACTTATGGCTATTTCTTTTAAGCTTTGATAAGTATGTTAGGTAGGGTAGGCCATATAATCTTGGACTAGTTCATTCCTCCAAATTAGGGGAGTGGATGGATTTAGATCAATTGGGGTTCAACCTTCCTTTTCCTAATAGAACTTGTCATAATAGTTTATTTTATGGAGGTGGTATATGGAACTGGAAGTGTGATCAAGGTAGATTGGATATGGAGTTGTAGAGTGGCCAATGTAGTATGTACCTTCCTACACACCTTTTTCTTTAAGTATTTGATAGTGGAAGTGCCAAAATAGATAGAGGAGGTTAACATGATGAGTGGGAGAGAAGTGGAGGTGAATAAATGGTAGTGGTGGTGAAGGTTTCAATGGAGGTGGAAGTAGGCACTTCTACCTAGGGTGTCCTCAATATATAAAAAATGGAAACACATCCAAAAATTGGCACACAAGATAAAGGAATACTTATGAAGGGTTGAGTACTTGGGGAACTGGACATTGTATGATCTATTTGAAGGCTCATGGCCTTAGATATTTCTATCTCTAATTATTCATTAGAATAATCCCAAATATCCTTAATTATCATAACCTCTCCTTGGGCTAGTTCTAATCATGGAGGTGTAGTAGGAAAGCCTTGTGATGATATCATTATGGGATTTCCTGTTAGAGTCATAGGCTTCCTTGTATAAACCAAAGGGGTCTTCAGCTATGTGAGGACTTTTATTAGGTTTATGCCTCTTATGTTGTTATCACAATATATGTAGAAATTTGAAGTTAGGGCATAGTATTAGTCACCTAAATGGCATGTGTAGTAGGTAGTACTTGTGTTTTCTCCTCCTCATCAAAATCTAAACTGATGGGGTCACATGCTTATGCTCCCTTTCTAAAACTAGGCTCAAGCAGCCTGGGTTCTTTCTTAACATTCTTGATTTTTAATTTCAAATAGAGTCTTTGAGATGAGGGGCTCACCTAGTCCTTAGATTAATCCTTATATTTCCTCTCCAAAAGTCAGAGTGATCCAATCATTTGTATAGATCCTTCTTGCCATCCAATTCTCTTACAATAATTAAGGGGTCCTTTTGGATCATTCTCAAATGGTCCTACTTCATTCCAGCAACTCTTTCACTCTCTAAAACATCTTCATCATCCTTTGCATTTAGAAATAGAAAATCATAAGAATAAGGACATGGATTTAGGGGATGTTAAACCCTTGTAGATGATTTTGAATAAGTCCATGTAGATCTCAATCTCTATGTGGAAGAATGGGGAAATGAAAATCTTTTGCTTTCCTTCCACTTCTCTAAAATTCTTCCTCATAGTATAAACCATTCTCCCAATTATTATATGGTGGCTAAAGTACAAATATTTATTCTACATAGATAGGTCCTCTTTGACACTCTACCATAATTAGAAAGCAATTTCTTGCTCTGAAAACTTGTTTGGGATGTATTTTGGGAGACACAGAGGATTAACCTTGTTTCCCTAAATCATTATTACTATGAAGTTTAGATAGAGGAAGTAATCCATTTTACCATCCAAGTTATTTACAATATTTGGTCCAATTTTGGGTATGGACAAGCCATAAATATCTTAGCAAACCTATGGTTATACGTCCTCTACTATTCTAACCATATTCTTGGTGTAGGCATATATGTACATAAACTGGTAGTGGTCACCAATTATGTTTTAGATACAGTCTGTGGCTGGAGTCCACAATTCCTTGAAATCTCTATAATAAGTTCCCATAATGGCATATAGTAAATAATAAATCATATATAAACTACCCAAAGGCATGGGACATTTGTCCTTGTGAATTATCTTCTCTCTCAAATAGAAGTTGATTATCTCATCTAGTGCATATGTAACATCATAGGTGAGCATCATGTATAACAATGGCACCTAGTATAGATTAACAAAATGAATACTCAACAGATTGTAAAGTCTATTCAATAGAGCCATGTTGATGTGTATCCCCAATCTAAACTTGGTGATAGAAATAGCTCCCTTTTGATTTTTCTCTTTCCATGTGATGGTCTAACTTAAGATCAAACATGAAGAGAGTGCCTTATAAATTGATCTCTTTACACTCAATTGCACCAATGTATGTTTATTGAAATAAGCACTGGGTATGCTCAAAGATAGATATCATTGGAAGTTGGGTCCCAAAATGCATGCAACAATTGTTTTATTTCTATATTAATGAAAGAAAGAATCCTATGATATCTTACCTGATAAAAATAGATCCTGCAGGAGGTTGATGCATGGCATAACCTCTATCTTGGAAGCATCAAAAGTAACCTTTGGAATTTTAAATCCAATAATTATGAAAAAATAGCCTATCAACTAGTTTCATCTCATCTTCCTCTAAAAACACATCCATAGAATCAACTATCCCATAACTCTGAATAGTTGGTCTATGTATTTTTAAATATGGTGGTGTCAAACACTATATCCACGAACTCTGTAGAATATTTGATTGAGTATGGTAATGGTGTATTTACTCCCCTAAATGTCTTTGATGAAGATGCCATTATTATATATGCTATTTGCTATTTATAGTTTCCTTATAGGTGTTATGTATGATGTATGCTAAATTATGCTCTAGCTTGATCATTGTCTATTCATAAATCTATTTTTAGGGAGTAGCTAGGGATATTCAATGCATAAGATAGAAAGAGACTTCAAATGCAAGTTTTTTATAAATTAATTAAGGATTAGATGTTTTTGCATCAAATATATAGAATTTTGCATTGAATAACATTTTATGCAACATAAATGCCCAACATTCACTTCACTTATAATTCCTGCATAATTCAAAGTTTGTTAGTTCAATTTGGTGGAGATCTCATAATATTAATGGGAATTATTTTCACCTTTTATTCAACTAAGTATATCAAATTATATTAGTATTGTCAATACTAAGTCATTCATCAATAAAAATGCTTCAATAAAATTTCCATAGACTAATTCCTTTAGGGGAATTATTTTAAATAGAATGTTTGCAATAATTTCCCTAAATACCTATTTTGTTAGGAATTTTTTTTGAATTAGTTATCCTAAAGGATCACTTTTAAAAGTCCCAAAGGGTTTTTTTCATCAAGCAAACAATTTGAAGGGTTTACTTCATAGGGGTTTTTATCCATGACAAAAGCCCTGAAGGATCTACTTCGTAAAGGCTAAAGGGTCATTCAAAAGGCTAAATGGAAAGTCTATAGGGTAAAATACCCATGATAATAATATTTAAGGGTAATTTATAGAGGGAAAAGGACCTAAGAAAAAAGTTTTAGAGGGTAGGAATAAGAGGACAAAGGGGCCAGGATAAAGTCCCAAAGGATAAGTCTTGAAGGAATAAGGGGTTGGGATAAAGTCTTGAAGGGTAGGTGGTTATTTAAAAAAGCGAAAAAGGGTCACTCAAAATGTACAAAAGGTCATTTAAAAATATTTGAAGTGTAGGTGAGAAAAATATTTGAAGGATCTACTTCATCACAAAAATGCAAAAATGATCTACTTCGTAAGGTAAAGCTTCGGTAGGGAAAGGGTCTAGGATAGAAGTCCCAAAAGATACTTTCAAAATTTTGAAGGGCACTTTCAAAAATTTTTAAGGATAGGTGGGTTAAGGATGAATGGTCATTTTTATTAGGAAACATGTCTGATGTAACTGGTCAAAGGGAAAAAAGTCCTAAGACAAAAGTCTTGAAGGATATGATGCCTTTGAAAAAATATCTGAAGGAATGTTTCAAAGTGATGGTCTCAAAAAGGTTGAAGGGCATGATGTCTCGGATAGAATGGCTATGTAAAAAGTTATACAATAATAATTCCAAAATACAAAGCCCAAAATAATTTAGATAATGGATAAAATACCTAATAAAGATAAATTACATAAGTATGATAAAGATAAACCCAAAAACATAAGCCAAATAGAAAGAATTAGACTATGAACACAATACCAATTCTATTTTGTTAAATTAAAAAAAAGGCCAATAATCAATCTTCTCCTAGGTTTTGCATAAACATATAGAAGACGGGATGAAAGTCAAGACTATAGTCTAAAAAAATGGGTCCCGATTTCCCTATGTGGATAAGGGGGTGTTGGGTAAAACAAATGGTAACTCACAGGGGGAATACTCCTAAGTGTTCAAGATCCCAAAAATTTGGTTTATAAGCTTAAATAAATCATGAAGTGTGTCACAAAAGAATATTTAAATTATAAACAAGAAAGAGACTCATAATTTCATTCACACAACATACTTGCTTTCTAATTTCTTGTATTTGTGTGTGTCAAATGTGTAGTTTATTTAACCCTTGCTATGATGAGTTTTTCAAAGGTTTTGATGAGGCTATAGGTTTCATCCTAGTATCTCTTAAATATCAAAAGTAAGGGAATCTCAAGCATCTCAATCATTGCTCTACTAGTAGATAGGCGTTCATAGTCCGCATAGAGATACCTTGGGCTCCTTCTCCCTCTTTTCCATTATTTTTATTTTAATCATGATGCATGGTGCATTGAACTTATTTCATCATGTGAGCCTTTTGATTTTATTCAAATTTTCTTTTGATTTTTTGAATTCATTGGATCTTTTCTTATTTTATTTTTCTTTTGTTCTTCTTTTGCTCTTGAATATAAAAGAGAAGAGCTAGAACCCTAGTGAGCTAGTATAATTTAAAAAAAAATCATTACCATAACATCTCTTCCAACCACCTCTATTCCTAGAATTATCATTTCCAATAGGTATTTAATGTGACAAGTGAATTTGATATAATAAAATAATAAAACTTTCTAGATTTTTATGAATTACTATGAAAGTAATTTCCATATGCCTGGTAAAAGTATTCAATTATGACACTATTTTGAATAATTCATGATTATCTACCTTCATCCTAACAAATAAAAAACACATAAATAACCCTAATCTATAAACTAACCCCAAATTGTCCAAATTTTCAATTCTCCTTCTTTCCTACAAGTCACAAGAATCAGTTGGTTTGGATTTTAACTTAGTTATAGTCAGATAAAACAAAAATATGATTATTATAGAAAGCAAAGAACAACTAATCTAAGAAATCACTAAAATCTAATCTATGAAAGTAAAATACTGAAATCAGAAAAGATTAATCTAGGAGGTAGGAAAATAGTCTATGAAGGTAAGAAATATAATCTATGAAAGTAAGAAATCTAATCTATAAAATAAGAAACCTAATCTATAAAGAAAGAAATTTAATCTAATCCTACATCTACATTCAAATGTCCCTCATTATTCAATATCATCAGTAGATGACACGGCCCTAAAGTAGTGATTTAGGAATTGTATATTGACTAGATATGTAAGCTCATTTCCTTAGACATCCTTCAGATGTATTTCCCATGATCTTTGAAATCTAGTATGGTCCAATCCATAATGGGTCAAACTTGTCATGTTATCCTTTTTGTTCATGGGATTTATCCTAAAGTAGCACTAGATCTGAAATCCTGAATGCTTTAAATTTTACTCTCTTATCAAACCACATCTTAACCACATCTTAGTGTTTGATAAATGTTTGTAAGGCCTCAGTCCTTGAATCTTCTATTTCTATTATGTCTAGCAATCTTGATTCTACTTTATCGCTCAATTCCATGTAGTCCTACATAAACTAATAAGTGGGTAATTTTAGCATAATTGGGAATACAACCCTACACCCATATACTAATAGATAAGGTGAAGATTTAATGGCTTGCTTGTGTCTAGTTAAGTATTCCCAAAAAGCATACTTCAATAAATTTTGCTAGTCCCTAGGCTTATCCCCTACTAATTTCTTAATTACATCGATCAGATTCTTGTTCATTGATTCCACCATCTTGTTTCCCTAAGGGTAATAGTTAGAATTTGAACTGATAATAATCTAACTGTCATGTGCCCATTCAATAAATTTTGATGATATTAAAGTTGATCCATTGTCATAAACCATATAAAAAGGAATGCCAAATCTAGTTGTTATGTGTTCCTCTAACAAGCAAATCACATCTTGTGCTTTGCAATTCTTTGTGTCTATGGCTTCGATCCATCTAGTGTAATAATCTATGGTAGTAAACATGAATTTATAGATCAATAAGGAATTTGGGTTGATGACACCAATGAATTCTAAACCCCACTGGACAAATGGCCTTCCTTCAACAACTAGTTGTAACAACATTGCTACATGTACTTGTCTCTTAGCTAGAGCTTGGCATTCATGGCATGTTCTCACATGAGCATGAGCATATTTGAAAACTATTGGCCAATAGTATCCCATTCTTAATATCTTTTGGGTTGTAGTATTTTTACAAGGATGACCACTACTTATTTTTTGATGCAAGTTCTCTAATATTTCTTTAGCTTCATCTGTAGATACACACCTAAGATAAATACATTCATAATTTATTTTGTATACGAATTCCTTATTGATCTTGTAATGAGAATATTTGATCCTCAAAGTTCTTCTTCTATCTATATTGAGATTTGGGGAATAATTTCCTATAATAAAATATTGTATTATATTAGTATACCATTCTCCTTTATATACTTGACCTTCACATACCTCTTCAATGGTGATGCATGGACTTGGTTCAGTCATAAGATGAACAATAACTTTGTCTCAAATGATGTTTACATGATTTATTTATATGTTGAATTCTTGTAGCTTATCCAATCATTTGCCTTAGCATTCTCTGGATTCATTCTATGATAGGGTGAGATTTACTGAAGGATCAGGAACGATGGTATTGGTTTTGTTTCTCAAGGTATAATGCCAAAACTTTTTTACTCCCTTGACAAGGGTGGATTTTTTTTTGTAAATCATAGAATATCTAAGCTCTACATCTTTAATATTTGTGATCATGAATGCAATTAGATGCTTAGTCTCTTACTTATTCTATGTGATGACATCAATAATTGTATGCTCTAAAGCAAATGAGTACAAGTAGAAATATTTCATGAAATTTGGAATGATTAATACTAGATCCTATGATATTACATATAAAATGTCTTGGAAAAAATTTTAGGCTTCAACTATCCACTATATTTTGGCATCTTGATTCATCATAAAGCTCAAAGGTCTAATGATTTATGTAAATCCTAAGATGAACTTCCTTATAAATTTAATCTTGCTGAAGAATGATTTAAGATCCTTCTAGCTATTTAGTGGTTGAATTTTTGAAATCACCTAAGTTTTTTTTGGATCAATGGTGATCCCATCCTTGGTGATGATGTGCCCCAAAATATTACCTTTAGTCACCTTTAATATTCTCTTCTTTGGGTACAATAAAACATTAAACCTTCTGCATCTTTCAAATATGGATTGTAGGTGACTTATGTGGTCTTTCCTATTATTTAAAAATATCATAAGATCATCCATGTAGATGATTATGCATTTTCTTATTAATCCTTTCAAATCATGATCCATGACATGTTGAAAGGTATCTCCTATATTTATTAGGACAAAATTCATCCTCTTATATGCATAAGTTCCCCACTTCATGGTAAATGTCACCTTCATTCTATCCTTAGATTGCACTAGTACTTAATTATAACTTGAAAATTCATCTAGGAAGGACATCATTTCATAACAACTTACTATTTATATCACCTCATATAAATAAAGCTAAGGATAATTGTCCTTTTTAGAAGGCTTCTTTAGATTTTTGAAGTCTACATAATCTAATCTCACCATTCTTATTTCTTACTGGGACCAAATTGGCCACCCAGGTAGAGTATTAGGCTGGGAAGATGATTTTTGCATTTAAAAGCTTCTCCACTTCTCTCTAAATGAGAGTATCTCAAATAATATTGATTGTTATTTACCTCTATCTGAATGATTTACTATTTGGTTTCAAAGGAATCATATGAGTAATGACCCATGGGTCATATAATTTCAAATCTTTATATGTCTAAGTAATGACATCCCTATATAGAAAGATTAAATATTTCACTCATTGTCTTTCTTCTGGGGTGAAACTAAGGCTTATTTTCACATAACATGGGCTATACGCATCTCCTAGATTTTTTATTTTAAAGTTAGATTCATTGACCTTGGGTTTCCTGAGTTTTTGAGCTTGAGGGTCTATGTTGAATGGTCTTTTCAAAGAGACTAACTTGGTTGGAATTTGATTCTCTTTGAGTTGAAGAATACCCTCTTTATCTGATTCTTCTTGATAGATGTGATTAATGTCCTTATCATCAATGATGTGGGATTTTAATTCCTTTGAATTTTTTTAAAAAAAAATAATCTATTGGTCATAATCAAAGACCTTGAAATTCTCTACCTTATTTGGAATAGAGGGGCCCAGTACAAATTTAATGGAATTTTTTTGTTACCTTAGATTCTTGTAGTGTCTCCAAATTAGTAGAAATAATAAATAATGAATCAATGATCTGATTTTTCTCTCTGGAAAGTGATACTATGTTGAAAACTTTAAATCTTTCAATCAGGTACCATAATTTGTGCTTTTATCTCTTTAAATAAGATAACTTGCATTAGTATTTATTTTTGACTTGATTGACCATCAAGTTTGAGTTGCCAAATACTAATATTTACTTCACATTATTTTTGAGTGCAAAATGTAGTCCTAGAACTAAATTCTCATACTCAGATCTATTATTAGTATATTGAAATTTCAACCTATATGCCACCAAAAACTTTTGACCTTGTAGATCAATTAGATTGATTCCTATGCCTAATCCTTGCTTAGATCTTGCACCATCAAAGTGTAGAGTCCATAGCTAATTATAACCTTTAGGTTCTAGATTTTGTGCATGATCTTGAGTAGTAAAAGTATAAACACCAAGGATAGGTGACTCGTAATTTACATCTTCATTATTTACATTGTAATCTATAATGGGATACTTCATTCTTAGCTCCCTAACAATTCTAATTTGATTTTTAACTCTCTCCATGGTAGCCATATATGAGAAGAGTTTGTATAAAGATATTTATTGAGTGTATTAGACCAATCTCTACTTAGAAATAGAATTTAGTCTTTGGGTATGTATACCACTAGAATATCAATGGTCATCTGGACTTATAATTCAAATGTTTTTGGAATATGCACATTGTTCATTTCTCTAACTACTAATACTACTATTTTATCTACTTGAAAAACTATCCTCTTTGAGGGGCTTGGAGTGAGACCAAAATTCTAACATATTGATGTATGCATAACAGTTGTAGATGCTCCAAAATCAACTAAATAGTTGTGAATATTCTTATTGAATGCCTAGATAGTCAACAAGAATGGTGAAACTTACGGATTGCTCTTGTAGATGACATTAGCATTAGTAACTTTCAATTTGGATATAGATGATTTAATTATTTTCATGGGGGGGCTTTCCATTAATGAACTTCCATAGTAGCTCCTTCTATTTAGTGATTTGTGCTAACTCATAAAGAGTTATATTTTCCTTGATCTTCTTCATATCCTATATAATGTTGTATCCTCCCTTACTTAGTTCTTCATTGCTGTGATGTTGATCATTCCCCTTTGGATGGGGAGGATTGTTGTCTACTTTGGGATTAGGAGGAATCATCATAGTATTTAGAGGATTTGATGTTGTAAGTGGCTTATTATTCCTTAGATTGAATGCACCTCTTTAGAACTAATAAAAAATGTGAAATTCATCCATATTGTTTTTGAGTTCATTATCATCTTCGCTTGGGAAGGGAAATTTGTGAGTTTTGAAGAACATAGTGTTACTTGAAGAGCCAAGATCTAGATGATGTTTAGGTAGATTATGCATTTGATATTGTCTAACAACTTATCTCTGAAATATTTTGAATGCTACACAAAATTCAACATAATTGAGATCACCATGCTTGGAAGTATTATGAATTTTGCACCAACTAGAAAGATCCATCTTTCCTTGTTGAACTCTAGAAGCTTATTAGGATATTTAGGCCTATTGAATGGTATATTATATCTCTAGAATCTAGTGTTGTAATTTCTAATTGGGTAATTTTCATTACCCATCTTCCTTTACAGATTCAAGATATTTTTACTTAATTTTTGAACTATATTTAGAATATAATATAGTTTTATCTTTTTGGAATCCATAACTTGTAAAATGGTAGTGGGAAGTGCAGCCACTTGCTGGTTCTACTGATAACTACTTCCCATTGTATGATTTTTTCAAGTATCCAAAACTTGGTTATGTTTTCTGTGTTAGTGGAGGCAATGTGTACAATTAGTTTTGATTTAATTTAAGAACGATTTGATTCACATGTGATACTAGATTTAGTGATAAAAAATCATTATTGACATTAGGTGTTCTAGGAATTAGAGGATTGAGCTACCCATCTATGTTGATATCCTATTTGAATTCTAATGCCAAAGTGTTAGCCTAAATTGCTCTTCTCAAAGAACATGGTATAAATAGGGTCCAAGGCATTCTTATGCATTTCCAACACTAATGCCACCTTTGGTTTATATCTTGGGGTCAACTAGTTGAACATATTATGCCATATTGCATCGAAACTATGGATGGGCTTGTTAGGATCCCTCTTCATGTTAGTAAAGTGTTGTTATACCAAACAAGGATTATTGGCCTATCCAAAATATGCAATAAAAGTTGTTTGACAATCATCCCAAGAAGTGATGGAATTTTTGGTTAGATTTAAATACCAATCATAAGAATCATCCATCAAAGAAAAAGGGAATAATATACATGTAACATCCTCATCTGTGACATTCATTAGCCTTAAAGCAGATTTAACTAATTTGATATGTTTGTCTACTATCCTTGCTCCTAAAGGAGAAGAAGATGACAAGTACTTTTTAGGATTTTGAGGTAATTAATGCATGTCTCCTAGGATGGTGATAATAGATCCAATTAACCAAGGCTATTATTAAGCCATTAGTTGATTAACAGGTAAAGGGTTCTTTATGAGTAAGGGGTTCCCTAATGGAGGAGGATTATTTTAAACTAGTGTTATTGACATAGTTCTAGGTCTCCTATGATTTTACAAGGGTGAGACTAGAAAACCAACCTAAGAATTAGATCAGGTCACTCTCTTAGGTGACTCTAATACAAATCTATGTAATTAATGCCTACTATCATCAAAGGTGATAACCCTCCTCTCTAGTGAGAGTGTTGATGTAGGTTTTATGTACACTAAAACATAATGAGGTAGCCTCTAACATTTTAGGATCTCAATTGAGGTAAAATCCATTCTAGGACATGAGTTATAGGTATGCAGTCTATTTCAACCTATTGATGGAATAGGGGTAGGTCATGTAGGTTGTTGACAAAGTTTTTGGATGGGGGTGCGGTTCCTAAAAGGTATTTAATCTCTACGTGATCTGGATGGGTGACTAGTTTCTAATCAAAAGTGGATAGGTCTCAAAACAAACTCAAAAATGAGGGAAGGGTAAGGTAGAAAATAAAGTTCTCTAGTTTTCAAGAATCAATTCCCTAGATGGTTTCTAAAAAATATAAGTGATCTCAAAACCTATGTTTGTTGCTAAAAAAAATTGCACATGCATAATCAAACATGGCTAAAAAGTCTAAGAAAATTATGATGCAAGTAATTCACAAGCCTCAGACAAAGGTTAATCCTTTTAGGGAAAATTTTTCACATCCTTAATCAAGACATTATGGCTTGGGCTAGAAAATTATCTAAGGTATTTGTTGTGCACACATATAAAACAACATCAATAAATCACTCATGCACAATCAAAATTATGAATTAATTTAAATTAAATTATACCAATAAATATATTCACCAGTCTTTTAATAGTTTTTCCACATCTATAGATTAGTACATCAATTAGTATAACCAATAATCCATTAGAAATATTCCACACTAAATATTATTGAAACATATAACCAAGAAGTAACAATTAATTACACAAAAATTGGAAAGAAAATACAAAAAAAAAATTATTCACAATCAAAATTGATGTTGCTCTTGTATTCAAAAATTCTCTTACAAAAATCCAAGTTGGATCATAATTGTTTAAATAAGCTTAGGGAAGGGGTTACCTCATCCTCTGAATTCATGCAAAGTGTTTACTTGTGGTAGTTAGAACATGAATTCTAATTGTATTAAAAATTTGTATAACAAAATTCTTGTAGCTATCAATTAAATAAGTTGATCTTTTCAAAGCCATGCAACATGTGCATGTGTAAAAAATATAAAGTCAAATTTACAAGAAAAAGCTTAAACTACAAGGAAACTATGTGTCCTTAAAAAATTGTACATCCACAAAATCTTAGCCTATCAAGGTCGTGTCATGTGAAGCACTACATGTATTTTATTTGATGTAGAAGTTGTGATGATAGTAGTTAAATTTGTAGATGTTGACATACTACTGGAAGCTTGATTTTTATTAGCCTTATTCTCTTGATAAAATTTATATGCCACATCATGTTATTTCTATATAATGTTCAAGTTCATTAGTGGCAGTCAATGTATCATTTTAACTTGACCAAGGAGTCTTGCATGCTCATCCTTGGTCATCTATAATTTATTATTGAAAATTTCCAAGTTCATAACTTTCTTTCTAGCTGTACTCAACATAGACTCTATCTCTTCTAGTGTTAAACCTTGAAAACTTTGCTTGAAGTCATCTATCACTTCCTGAATGAGTTTATCAAAATTGATCCTACTTATCAATTTTATTGTGGCATCTACATATGCTATAATTTAGTACCCTTGCCCTATTTTTCCATTTTTTAGGATATTTATTTAATAATTAAATATAGATGCTATAAATCTTCACCATAGTCTAAAATCCTAAAATATGATAAGTCTGAAATATGGTAGAAACCTCTAAAAATCTATATTTTGCATCTTAACTCTTGGAGGTCCCAAACCACCCTCAAACATCTTGAAAGTATATACATAAAATATAATTTAAAGTATAAGTTGACATTAAATTATGGACATTGAAAGTATAATGTTTATTTCATGTATATAACCCCTTTTTACTCATGGCAATTAACCCTATTAATTAATATTTACCATCCCTAACCACCCAAAATATTTTAAATAATCAAAAATAAAAAAATAAAATAAAACCAAAACATAATAAACTTGCTAACAAACTTATCCCATGGTTAAAACAACCCAAACAACCTCAAAAATTGTTTTAACCCTTTTTTACCCCATGCCAACCCATTGGAATGACTTTTCATTTAGCTTCACCCATTTTTTGGTAAATCGATGTCAATCCTCCATGATCAATGCCAATCAGTTGGGAGTGACGTTGATAAATTTATATACAGTAGAGATCTATGCCCTGAGAGGAAATTTGATTACACTTTTGGACCCTAAAATGCTACCAAAATTTCATTGTAACATGTGTTTGGACTTGATTAACAACCTACAATCTTGTGTAACTTATGTTGGAGAGCTTATCAAAGGTTTTCATAGGTTTCTCTATCTCATCTTGTCAAGTTCATTTTCATCCATCAAAGGTTCATTTTTCACTTTAAATTTGTTTACATTTTAAATCTATGGTGTTCTGTGTGTATTTTACATTTGTTTTTTATTGGTTTATCAATAATACAAGCCATTATTATAGTATATTTATAGTTCAATAATTTTACATAGAATCAACATTGGTCTGATATATTTGATGTCGATCCTCTAGGATCATCGTTGATCCCTATCAGACTATAAAAATACCCTTTAAGTAATCTATTTTGTATCTACAACATATATTAAAACTATATACTATCTCTTAATCTGATGATATCCATTATTAAAATTTAACAAAGAATTTATACATCTCATCCTTGAATAATCCATTTATCTTATCTCTTAATCATAGATATTTTATATTTATCTAATCATTATTAAGTTGTATGTTGGTGTTGTTTATACCTACATCTATTATATTGTATATTTTATTTGCTATCTTGAATAATCCATAATCATTTATCTTTATCAAATTATCTTTTACATCATTTATATCTTGTAATCTTTATCTTTTATCTTTATTACCTTTCTTAATTGAAAATAGTGGGTTGACATCCATTTGAGAAAATATGTCACTTCTCAGGACTAGTTTGTAACCAGGTAGCCCACTCATTTATCTATTAATCTATATTTTGTTTAAGTGTGTTGTATTTTATGTCATTCCTCCCTAGCCAAAGAGGATTTCTCATAATCAAGCTTGATAAATGATGCACAACCAACCATCCATATCTTTAGGTAATCTTAAACCCTACTTATACTTTATTTTTAGTTTTAATTAGATCACATTGAAAAAGCATAAAAACTACTCAAACAACATCTTTCACCTTTGATAGTTTCAAATCATATAAAATCCATAGGATTTTGGCCTCATGTGCCTAATATTTTAGGATTAAGGCCCTAACTAATTATTCCCAATCCTTTGCTTCTTCATGCCTTATTAAAACTAAGTTCAAGGCATTGGATGCCTCTAGTGTTGTCATTAAGTCTAGATGACTATATAATGAGTTACTTATGTATGTAACTAACATATTTAACTTAGAACTATCATCTTTAAAAGAATTATATAATTGGTTGGCATTATTTACATGATGGGCCATTTTGGCCTTCATAAATTCCATTACCTCCAAAGAGTTGTAACATCAAGAACTTGCATCTTATACCTCAACTTCTATACTTGTAGGGATATGTACAGTCTTTTCCTACTCCTTCAACTATTCTACTTGGGCCTCTATCTCTTATCAATCCATCTCTATCCCCTCATGGATGGATACTATAGCATCCTTATGTGATTAGGCCATGTCTTAAATATTTTCAATGTAAGAAGATTACTCAAGCTGTTTATTCTACCTCTTAGTGAAGGATAATACTTTGTGTCTTTCCTCAAGAATTATCTCCTTGCCTCTATCATCCTCCAACTTCCTCTTATTCACTTTTTGTATACTACTAGATGGGGGGTCAAATAGAGTGGAGATAGAGGGAAGCTCTATAATCTTGAAGCTAGGCATTTGGGAAGCCTTGTTTCTTAAGTCTATATACCATGGAGGAATGTCCAAATATGAAGCATATAAGATTGTAACAACATCTTCCTCAACATCCTCTACTTCTAGTTATTTATTTTGATCTTTGACAAGTATGTTAGGTAGGATAGGCCATTTAATCTTGGACCAGTCCATTTCTAAAAATTGAGGGGTTGATAGACTATGATCAATTAAGGTTTGGCCTTCCTTCCCCTACCATAACTTGTCATAATAGTATCTTTTGTGGAAGTGGTGTATTACATTAGAAGGGCAATCAAGGTGGATTATACATGGAATTATGGAGTGGCCAATGTAGTTTATACCTTCCTAAATACCTTATTTTTCTTTAAGGATCTGATAGTGGAAGTACTAGAAGGGATAGAGGAAGTTATCATGATGAGTGGGATGGAAGTGGAGAGTGGATCAATGATAGTGTTGGCAAAGGGATCAATGGAGGTGGAAGTAGGCAATTTCACCTAGGGTGACCTCAACATAAAATAAATGGAAACATGTCCAAAAATTGGTGTAAAAGATAAAGGAATACTTATTAAGGGCTGATTACCTGGGGAACTCACTATAGGCTCTACTTAAAGGCTCATGGCCTTAGCTATTTTTAGCTCTACTTCTTCATTATAATCATCTTAAATATCCTTAATTATCATAACCTATCCTTGAGTTGGTTCTTATCATGGAGGTACAGTAGGCAAGTCTCGTGATGATTCTATTATGGGACTACCTATTGAATTCCTAAGCTTATTTATATAAATTAGAGGGATATTCAAATATGTGGGGGAACCTTGTTAGGTAGATGTCACTACCTCTTATGTTTCTATCCCAATAGATGTAGTAATCTGAACCTAGGGCATAGTAGTAGTCACCTCAATGGAATGTAGTGGGTTGTTCTAGTGTTTTTTCCTCTTCATCAAAATCAAAATTGATGGGGTTACTTGCCTATGCTCCACTGCTAGAACTAGGTTCAAGTAGCATAGGCTTTTTATTAACATTCTTAAATTTTAATTTCAAAGGGAGTCCTTGAGATGAGGGGCTTGCTTAGTCCTTGGATTTTTCCTTGGACTATCTTCTCAAAAAATTAGAATGCTCTGATCCTTTGTATAGAGCCTTCTTTCCATCCAATTCTCTTACAGTAACTAATGGGTCCTCCTGGATCATTCTCAAATGGTCTTACTTCAGTCCAACAAGTCTTGCACTATCTAAAACATCTTCATCATCCTTTACATTTAAAAATAGAAAATCATAATAATAGATACATGGATTTAGGGTATGTTAAACCCTTATAGATACTTTTGAATAAGTCCATTTGGATTTCAATCTCTATGTGGAATCATGTGGAAAGGAAAATCCTTTGCTTTCCTCCAACTTCTCCAAAATGCTTCCTCATAGTATAAACCATTCTCCTAATTTTTATATCATGGCCAAAGTACAAATCTTTCTTCGACCTGGATAGGTTATCTTTGATACTCCACCATAATTAGAAATCAATTTATTACTATGTCAACTTGTATAGGATTTATTTTTAGAGGCAAAGAGGATTAACCTTGTTTACCTAAATCATTATGACTATGAATTTTGGATAGAGGAAGTAATCCCCTTTACCACCAAAGTTATTTATAATATCTGGTCTAATTATGGGCATGGGAGAGCTATAAATAGCTTGTTAAACTTTAGGATATATGTCCTCTACTATCATAATCATATTCTTGATGTAGACATATATGAGCATAAATTAGTAGTGGTCACAATTTATGTTTTTAATATAGTTTATGGCTAGAGTCCATAATTCCCTAAGGTTTATATAACAAGTTCCCATAATGGCATCTAGTAAATAGGATGTCATATAAATTTTCATTGAAGGTATGGGATGCTTGTCCTTGTGAATTATCTACTCTCTTAGATAGAAGTTGATTATCTCTCCCAAGGCATATTAGCATCATGGGTGAGAATCATGTATAACAATGCCATGAAGTCTAGATTAACAAAATGAATACTTAGCATACCATAAATTTTATTCAAGAGAGCCATGATGATGTGTATCCCCATTCTAAAATTGTCTATATAAATGGTTCCTTTTGGCTTCTTCCCTTTCGATGTGATGGTTTGGCCTATGATTAACCATGAAGAGAGTGCCTTCTAAATTGAGCTCTCTATTCTAAACTTCACCAATATATTATTTTTCAAATAAGCATTAGGTATGATCAAAGATAGATATCATTGGAATTCAGGTCCTAAAATGCATGTGATAACTATGTTATTTATAGAGTAATGAAGGAAAGAATCCTATGATATCCTACTTGAGAAAATTAGATCCCATAGGAGGTCGATGCATGGAATCACCTTTGGCTTGGAAGCAATAAAATATAACCTTTTGCATTTGAAATCCAACAATTCTTGGACAAAAATCTTATCAATGAGTGTCATCTCATCTTCCTCTAAAAAAACATCCACATAATTGACTATGCCACATAACTCTGAATAATTGGTGTACCTATTTTCAAATATGGTAGCATCAAACATTATATCCATAAAATTAATAGAATATTTGATTGAGTATGGTGATGGTATATTTTCTCCCTTGAATGTCCTAGATGAAGATTCCATTATTTTATATGATTTGTGCTACTTACAATTTCCTTTTAGGTGTTATGTATGTTGTATGCTAAATTTTTATCTAGATTGATCACTATTTATTCATAATTCTCTTTGTAGTGGTTAGTTAGGGATCTTCAATGCATAAAATATTAGGATACTTCTAATGCAAGGATTTTATAAATCAATGAAGGATTCAATGGATGCGTATCAAATATATAGAATTTTTGTATTGAATAGTAATTTGTGTAACATAAATTCCCAATGTTTACTTTGATTATAATTCTTGCATAATTCAAAAAAATTTAGTTCAATTTGGTGGAGATCTCATACTATTAATGGGGAGATTTTCACCTTTTATTCAACTAAGTATATTAAAGTATAGTGTGTTCTTGTTATTAAGGCATTCATTAGGAAAAATTCTTTGGTAAAATGTCCACAGACTAATTACTTCGAGAGAATTATTTCAAATAAAATGTTCGTAATAATTTCCTCAAAGACCTATTTCATTGGATAAAAGTTTTTAAGTAATTATCCTAATGGTCACTTCTAAAGGTCCCAAAGGGTCTACTTCATTAGGCATTTCATCCATGACAAAAGTCCTGAAAGATCTACTTCGTAAAGGCTGCAAGGTCATTCAAAAGGTTGAAAGGCAAGTCTGTAGGGAAAAATACCCATGAAAATTATCCTAAAGGGGAAGTTATAGAGGGAAAATTTCCCAAGATAAAAGTCCATGAGGGTAGGAGTATTACAACAAAGGGGTTGGGATAAAGTCCTGAAGGATTAGTCCCAAAGGGATAAGAGGCTGGGATAGAGTCCTGAAGGGTAGGTGGCTATTTCAAAAAGGTTGAAGGGTCAATCAAAATGACTGAAGGGTATTTTCAAGAAATTTTAAGGGTATGTACAAAAAAGTTTCAATGGATCTACTTTATGGAAAAAAATTCCTGAAGGGTCTACTTCATAAGGTAAAGCTTTGATGAGGAAAGGGTCGAAGACAAAAATACCAAAGGATACTTTCAAAAGGTTGAAGGGAAATTTTAGAAAGGTTGAAGGATAGGTGGGTTAAGGTCGAAGGATCATTTCTCTTGGATAAAATGTTTGAAATAATTGGTCAAAGGTCAAAAAGGCCAAAAACAAAAGTCTCAAAGGATATGATGCCTAGAAAAAAATGTTTGAAGGAATGTTTCAAAGGGATGGTCTCAAAAAGGATAAAGGGCATGATGTCTTAGAAAAAAATCCCATGACAAAAGTCTCGTAATAATAAGTCTGAAACACAAAGGATGGAGGAATTTAGATAATGGAAAAAATACCAAATAAAGATAAATTACATAAATATGATTAAGATAAACTAAAAAATATAAGCCCAATAGAAATAATTAGACTATGAACATAATACCAATGTCATTTTGTTAAAGTATGAAAATTTCCAATAACTCCCATATTTTGTATAAACATATAGAAGAGGGGCTAAAATTCAAGACCATTTTCTAAAAAAATGGGTCCCTATTTCCCTACGTATAAAATGGGGGTGTTAGGTATAATAAACACCACTCTCATAGGTCAGCCATTGCAACTATGGGTCACACTTAAGAAACTACACTTTTCAATTAGGCCTTATTAGCCCTTATAAGTCTCATGGAGACCTATTCACATGTTTAGCACTTTATCAAGAAATTTATAACGACAATACCGCTTCAAAAATCATAGGTCCACTCCACATGACCTACTAGACATCCTCATATGATTATAGTCATCATTACACACTTCTGTGTATACTCAATATACTCAAACATTAGCCTTGTACATAATAACACCATGAATGAATAAACAATCAAATTCTAATAATTTTTTCATACTAAATATGGATTGTTCAAACCTAAAAAATCCATAAATATGATCCTCATGGAGTTTAAGACAATCTCTAATATCGCAGTCCCTTGGAAACATCTAAATACCATTAGAACAAAATCAATTATCCATCTTAGGTCAATTACATACCATGGTCAAACACACAATCAAATTTAGAGCTCAATCAATTTTATTGTACAAACATTCAGACATTCAAATAATCTTCAAAGGATGTGCCTTGAAGTCTTCTAAAACTTTGTTGTTTACTACTCAATAAATTCATTGTGGATAAAAATTTATAGCTCAAAACCTAAGTACTAGTTTTCCTTCATTAATTTGAATATTCAAATTCAAATGGTCATGGTTAAAAATCAAACACTTTATCAACATCTCATTCCCTATCATAGATTAAATAAATACAAAAAATCTATCTCCCTCAAAGGTATCTTGATATTTACCTTTTCTTATTTTTAAATATCAAGCACTTTTCATCATCTTGTTGCTTCCTGACAAGGAACAAACATGCTCTATCGATCTCCTTAGATCAGTCAGGTCTTTTATATTTTAGTGATAAATATTATATATTGATCATAACTCCCATGATTATGAAACTTGGCACCCTTTCATTCCTTATAAACACTTTTTTGTTAATCCATGTGCTTCTATTACTTGGTAGTCTATCATGCTTTGTTGACTCTTTGACTTGTCCCACACCGTAGATCTACATGTATGAACATCTACTCACCATTAATATTTATTTGACATGTTTCACACTTGTAATTAAATCCTTATCTATTCAAATTACTTTTACACTATAGATCTATGATTTGATTAAATTCACATTGTTAGATATCCCTTTGCTAAATTGGCTAAGTATGGGAAGTTAGTGAACTTCTATCTAAGAAGCCAACTTTGTACCTTAATAAATTTTTCTCCAGTTAATATCATAACCTAAAACATTGACCACATGATAAAATTTCATATGGAAATCAATCCATATATCAATGTGATCATGGAAGTTTCACACATGTGAAATATAATGTCATCAATATGCCTACTCAAATTTTTGTATCACACAACCAACTATGCCAAAATGAACATAATGAAGAACTAGATGAATACCCTATACTTACACAATCTCTCCAATCATCCTTGACCTCTAATGGGACCCATCACATATTCTCAATACTTTAGACCCATCCTTAATCATCCCAAAACTAAATATCAACCAAGCCTACTTCAAGCATACTAGGACAAACACACTATACACTTTGTCATTGATACTTACACTATCAAGACACTTCATCCACTAACCTGGACAACTCCATGACATCACTAAAAACTCTCCAAAAATATCCCCATTTTTCATTGATGTCAACACCCATCATACAACTCACCTTCCATTTCTTTCTTCAATCACTCTCATAATAGGAACCTTCTCCCCCTTTGACATAATGACAAAGTGGGAAAAAATTGATTATAACGACCTAAAAATACTACCAACAAGAGAGGACCACCTTATAAATATGATAAAAACTCCACTTACCTTGATCTTAATTCTTCTTGACTTGACAACTTCCTCTTGCTACATTCCAATAGTTTCTTTAACAAAGCACTACTATCAATGAGGACTAAACCAACATGAATACCAAAAATTGATTAAACTCACATTAAGAACACTAAGAGGGACTCCCCCTAAGATATATGATCCATTTCACCTCTTTAGAATCATCATATATCCACACACCATGAATAAACACCATAAAGTATTATTATCCTTCTCTATCAAGCCACCTTAAGGACCACCAAAAGAACTTCATACCACTAAGCCTACAAAAATCACCTCTACTCTAAGCCTTCTTTATCCTTAGACCTGAAAAAATAAAAAATATATCTCCCCTTTTTATCATTCAAACTTCTCAAGATATCTAAGTTATCTCCCCCTAACTCCATGATCCTCCTTATGCCAACCTGAAAGACTACCCCTTGATCTTCATAACCAAATCTCACCTACATAATTTATGAGAACACATTCATGGCCTCAATAACATGAAAATATCAAAATTAGAACACTATAATAATTTGGGTTTTTAAACAACACCACTTTTCTTTCATACTCTCACTTTCAAACCACCTCCAAGAGTACCAATAGATCTTCAAGCTACACACTAAATAGGAAAGATGTTCTGAAGCACCCATATAACTTTCATTGAAACACTCATATTAGGCCTATCTATACTCTTTGTAGCCCTATCTAGAACTTGTAGAGACCACAAATTTTAGTAGACACACCTTTAATACATGAAAATTCATATCTAGAGCATTTCATATGCCCTCTCAAGCATACTAATTTTCATCACCTAGATCATCCTCTGTAACATACTTCCTTCACAAACCTTATAGCCAATTAAGCCTCCATCTTGACAAAACCTTAAATAATTTAAAAAACAAAAACCTTAAAATCTCTATGAATCTTTATTTGAAAACCAATTTAGCCCATTCAGCCTATTAATAAGCCTCATTCCTCAACTCATAAGGCAAACGCCTTTTTTAGCATAGCCCAAAATTCTAGAATCTTAAAACAAATAGGGTTAACAAACCTCCTTCTAGATAATTCCCACCTTTGAAACTTCTTACACACCTAGAGACAACTATAACACACTTTTGGACCAAGATTTAAGCCTTCACACCTTTGAGAACCTTAACTTCCTATACCATGGCTTTGATATGCAATAAGAAAGATAAACCTTAGAGAACACAAAAACATCCAAAAGGCACAAATATGATCATTAAGACATAAAACCACCTAGAATACATCACAAAGAAGTGCACAGACCTTTCTAAGAACCAAAATCTTCTTGACATTCTATCAATCTCATTATGCCACCTAAAAACACCTATTTTAATCCTAAAAACACTACATACATAGCAAAAACACCTTATGACATCACTTATAGCCTCATCGAAGAACTTATCCCATCTTAAAAACTAGAAACACTCATCTCCTACCTTATATGACCTTCTTAAGAACACCACAACAACACTTTCTTTTCCACTAAAAAGAGTCTTTTAAGAAGCATAAATAGAGACCTCCTACTTCACATGGTTCCTTAGAATAATGTGAAAATAAGAGTTGCCCACAACTCCTTATATTTCTTCTCCTCCTTGTTCATTTGATACTGATAGTTCTTTCTATTCTTCTTCTTAGGCATAAAAGAAACAAATTTCTCATATACTACAACATTCTCCTTCTCTTCTAAGACTGTATTGACAACCCATGGGGATAACACAGATTCATGACATACCTTTTTAGTTGAAGAGTATTCCTTTTAGTTTAGATTCTCATCACTAGGTCTTCACAACTAATATTCTTTTCATGAAATTTGCTTAGAAATAATAAGATGTTCACTTAAATCCATACACACCTCAAAATTAGCCTTAACCAACACCTTAGTCTTCTCCTTGAGCTTGGTATCTTAGTCTTCTCCTTGGGTTTGGTATCTTCATGATCCTCATAGTCCTTGATTTGAGACTTCATCTTCTTACTAATCTTCTTCTCAATCTTCATTTCTTCAAGAACGTTCACCAATTCAGTCCCACAGTCCACCTCATCTTTATCATCATCATAATCACTCCAAGTAAACTCCTTTTGATATGATCAACTTCCTTCCTCAACCATGAAGAGAGATTCATCTTCAAAAGGACCATCATCTTTATGATCATACTATGAGTCATTATCTTCACTCTCATCTGATGATCTACAATCTTATTTGGTGTAGAGACTCTTCTTGTCCTTGAAGTACTTCTTCTTGTTGCCAAACCTTCTAAAACCCTTCTTGCTTTTATTAGACCTGAATGATCTCTTTCCATCATCATGACCTTGACCATGATATTCATCATCATTCTTGTTATGATTATGAGGGAATTTGTTAGCAAAATGTCTTACTTCTCCACAACTTAAGCATTTGAAGGGTAATTTAACCTTATACTTGCTTGAACCTATTTTCAAGTTCCTTGTAAAAAAAGTAATTAATTCATCATCATTAATATCAGATGTGTTATCCTCCTTGAGTTTCTTGCCTTGGAACTTATTCTTTTGCTTAATTTATAACTTTAATGTTGCTTCCTTCTTTGGTGGTATATCATCATTTATTCTCATTTCATAGGCAGTAAGGATGCCATGTAATTCATTTATCTTCAACTGAGTAAGATCATGACTTTATTATATAATAAATACTTTAGAATCAAATTTGAGAGAGAGAGAGAGAGACCTTAATACATTTTTAACTATATTAAATTCTTCAAGATTCTCTCCAGGACCTCTGATGATGTTCACAATCTCATAAACTCTCTATAAAAATGATGCCACAAAATCTTCTTCCTTCATCTTAAGACTCTTAAATTGTATTTAGTGAGTCTATAACTTTGCCAACTTAACCTTTGAATCTATTTTGTAAATAGTCTTAAATTTATCCCACATTTCCTTAGAAAATATGCAACGGATTACCTTGGTGTATTTGGTCTCTAAAATACCATAAGTGATAGAATTAATTGCCTTAGAATTATTCTCAAACAACTTCTTATTTATAGCATTGGATGGAGGAATAGTAGGTGCATAATAACCATCCACAAAAAATTTCCAAGTGTCAAACCCTAGGGTCATAATGTAGGTCTTCATCTTTGCACTCCAAAAAGCATAATTGGATCCATTAAACATCAATGATTTCCTAGTGAAAAAACCTCCTTGTATTTGATGGCTAACCATATTGAACCTTTGATCTCCTTTAAGTTGTCAAGATTTACCAAAGGACCTGACTCTAATACCAATTGTTAGAGATAAAAACCACAAAGAGGGGAGGTCAATCAGTGTTGGAAAATAATCCAATTCAACTTCCAAACCCTTCAAACATTTAAGCATTAAATATAACCATTTATGAATCATTTAAGATGTTTATAGCAATGAACAAATATATAATGCAAAATTACACACACAACACAAGATATATGTGGGAAACCCTCTTGGGGGATAAAACCTAATATCAAGCCTAAAAACACATGGAATACTTATTCTGTAAGAATTATGAAACCATGAGACTTTTTTGAAACACCTGTTCCATAATGATAATTTTCCCTTAGGATGGTCAAGTCCATCTAACCAAACTTTAGTGAAACACCTATTCCATAAGGATCACCTACCCCTAGGAAGGTCAAGTCCTTCTAACCTAGATTTAGTGAAACACTTTTTTCATAAGGAACACTTTCCCCTAAGGATTGTCAAGTCCTTCTAACCTAGATTTAGTAAAACACCTATTTCACAAGGATCACCTACCCCTAAGGATGCTCAAGTCATTTTGACGTAGATGTTGAGCACCCTCCTAAAACCTATGATATGAGCATGTCCTTAATAATGATTACCTACCAAAATAATGGAGATATAATGTATATCATCCCCCTTCACTTCTTCACATAACCACAAATAACCAAAACTACCTTTTAGATCACACTACACTACTTAATAACAACTCTGTCACAACCTCAACATCATGACCAATGGCCATACACACATTTAACACTTTGATCTGCCACTCAAATAAAACACAAGATTATACAGACATCATCTATCCCTTGCTCACACTCAAGGCATCTAAAACATCCTTTTGGATCAATCTTGACTTCTTCACTCATCCTTAATCTCCAAACCTATAAAAGCACTATTATGACATTAGAAATATTACCTATAAATAATCCATAGTAATAAACCTAATTTGATCTATAACCCATCCACTAAGCACACACATTTTCTTCTTTCCTTCACTCTATAATACTCACTCACTCCTCTTTTTCCAAGTCTATAAATCACCACCTTTGATTTCACCTTTTATATAGCCTTCATGATCATTATCTTCTTGGCCAGCCATAATACTTGCCTTATCCCTTAATACTTATAACATACCTCAATACCACTCTCACATGTCAGCCATAAAAACTATGTGTCACACTTAAGTAGTTACACCTTTCAATTAGGCCTTAGTATCCCTTATAGGTCTCATGGAGACCTATTCACCCATTTATAACTTTATCAAGAAATTTAGAAGTAAAGGACCACTTTCAAAACCATATATCCACTCAAAATTACCTCTTAAACATCCTCAAATTATTAAAATCATCATTACACATCTATGCATGTGCTCAATCTACTCAAACATTAGCCTTGTACATAAGAGCACCATGAATAAACAAATAGTCAACTTTTAAGCATTTGTTCATACTAAAAATGGATTGGTTAAACCTCTAAAAAGCATACATGTTATCCTCATGGAGTTTAAATCACTCTCCAATATCTCAATCCCCTTGAAACATATAAATACCATCAAAACAAACTCAATTATCCATCTCAGGTCACTTACAGACCATGGTCAAACACATAATCAACTTTAGATCCAAAAATCTTTGATTATACAAATACTCAAACCTTAAAACTATATTTAATAGATGTACCTTGAAGTCATATATAATTTTTATTTTACTACATCAAGAAATACATCCTGGATAAAAAGTTATAGCTCAAACACTAAGCACTAGTTTTCCTTCATTAATTTGAATATTCAAATTCCAACGGTCACTATTAAACATCAAAAACATTCTCAACATCTCATGCCCTTTCATAGATTTAAATAACACACATAATTAATATTACTCAAAATTAGTCTCATATTTACCTTTTTTTACAATTAAATATCGAGCACTTGTCATCATATCATTGCTTCCTGATATTTTATAACAAACATGCTCTGTTGATCTCCTCAAATTAGCCAAGTCTTTATCTATTAATTCTCACCATTAGATCTTGACTATAAATCCCATGATTATGACACTTGGCACCACCACATGCCTTATAAACACTTTTTTGTTAGTCCATGCTCTTGTGTCACTTGGCAGTCCTACATGTTTTGTTAACTCTTTAACTTCTCTCACACCATATATCTACATGTATGAACATCCACTCATTGTTGATATTTATTAGATAGGTTTTAGACTCACCATTATATCTTTGATAAGAATAAAACTCACCATTAGATATATCAGGGTTGTTTCTAGAATCCAGATAATGTGAGTTCAATGGAGACGTGATCACACAAGATGAAGCAAGTGCACACCACATAGATGCTAAATCAATTTTAAAATAAAACAAGAAGATAAATTTCACAAGACAAAATGGAGAAAACCAAAATATGATTAACATGAGATGGCCAAAGTGAGGACTACAAATAGGAGAGTACGTAAGTAACTCCTCCACAAAAGGTGGACAAGAAACCCCAAGAATAGACTATAACTCCTCCATGAAAGGTGGTGACAAGGTGCTAAGAATAGAGAAGTAACTGCCATCAAGGGAGTTACTTATGACATTCTTATGACACATATGACACATCTATGACACACACCTACACATAAGCTAGCCTATCCCACAAATGTAGGAAAACTCCATGTATTCACATGAAATACAATTTCCCTAATTAATAAATAGGGAAAAATAAAAACCTACAATAATACCCCCCATATGTGTAGCTTAGGTCGGTAGTGTGGAAATATAAAATGGGTCCTGACAACTAGGCCTGATGAGGTACCCATGTACAAATGCAATCTCCCATAAGATAGAGAAAAGGAGAAAACCCATAGGAAAAAACCTCCCCCCAAAAGAGAGACATAAAAGAAAGAAGAGGCTAGTGGGCCCCTCTTGAAGATGATGCTACTGTAAATGTGGACCACACCCCAAGAAGAGCTCATAGATGAATGAACTTGCTCTCAGTGAAAGGATTGGTGAAGATGTCTGTAACCTACTCTGAGGACTGGAAAAATATCAAGTCAATGACTTGAATATGAATAAGCTCCTAAATGAAGTGCATGTGAATCTCTATGTGCTTGGTCTGCTAGTACTAAACTAGATTCCTGCAAATCTAAATGGTACTCTAGTTGTCACAATAAATGATGGTGGGCTGCCTGATAGGAATGCCAAACTTAGAAACAATCCCCTGAAGCTAAATAGCCTCAGTAGCTACATTAACAACTCTCATGTACTCTACCTCTGTGGATGATATAGCAATAGCGTTCTACTTCTTGCTAGACCAACTGATAGGACCTAAACCTAGAGAGAAATTGTAACCAAAAGTGGAATTACAAGTCTATGAATCACTAGCCCAGCCTGAATCTATATATCTAACCAAGTCAACCTCTATGCCAAATCTGTAATGAATCCCATATCTATGTGAACCCTATATGTAATGGAAGATCCTCTTAGCTGCTTTCCAATGTAGGTCATGAGGTTCCTACATGAATTTGGAGACAAGTCCCACTGTATATGATATGTCAGGCCTAGTGTAAGTCAAGTATATGAGACTACCAACAAGTTTTTGATACTGAGTGGCATCAACCAATGGTGAATAACAATCAGCCTCAAGCTTGACTCCTGATAGAAAGGGATTCAGAGATGGTTTGCAATCAGCCATGTGAAACCAAGCCAATAAGTCAAGAGCATACTTAGGCTGTGGAAGAGAAATCCCTAAATTTGACTATGAGATATCGATGCCAAGGAAGTAGTTCAACAAACCCAAGTCGATCATGTCAAATCTATCCTAAAGAGATGCCTTCACCACTACAATATCCAATGAAGAACTCTCAGTGATCAAAAGGTCATCAACATATAGAACCAAAATCAAGAGTAAATCATCCTACCATAAGAAGTAAATATTGGGATCAAAATGGCACCTAATGAAACCTGTTGTGAGAAGAAAGGAATCCATCTTGGCATACCAAGCCTGAGGGGCCTATTTGAGGCCATAGATAGATTTCCTAAGTCTGCACACTAATAAAGAATCCTGAACAAATCTTGGCAGCTACTCCATGTAGATCTCCTCCTCTAGGTCTCTGTGAAGAAAGGCACTCTTCACATCCATCTGATGCACATCCCAACCATGTGATATGGTAATAGCCAGGGTGAGTTGGATAGAAGTCATCTTTGCAATGGGTGTAAAGGTCTCTAAGTAGTCAATGCCTGCCACCTGTGAGAAACCCTTGGCGACCAATTGTGCCTTGTACTTATCAATCGATCCATCTGTTATAAACTTGGTTTGATATATCCACCTACATTAAACCATATTTCTTCCCTTAGGAAGTGAAGTCAAATCCCAAGTGTGATTTTTGATTAAGGAAAAATATTCTTCCTCCATAGCATTATCCCACTCAGGTACCCCTGATGCCTCTCTAAAAGTCTATGGATTCAAAACTGAAGCAAAGAAGCCATGTGGATCTCTCTAAAAATCCCCCATAGTACGTTTGTCATCTGTGGGATCTCCTACCCAAGTGCCAACACTCTCAAGTGTCTATCTAGCCCAAAGTGGCCCAAAAGTGGGTGATTCAAGTGATAACTCCTCATCCTCTGACTGACTAGAGGTGGATGACTCTGCATCACTATTCTTGTTTTCTAAACTTGAAGAAGAAGAAGATGTCTCTAGCTCAAGAACCTACTGTGGCTGATCTAAATCTGAAGAGGAATCATCATGATGAAGTAGATCTAATGAGGGAGAAGAAGTGTCAAGTGTTGAGTCTCTAGGACTCTCCTAAAAATGGACACTTCTCTCAATTAACAACTCATGAGTGACTAGATCTAGAAGGTGATATCCCTTAATACCATCCGAATATCCTACAAAGATGAAAGGCTTGGACTAATGTTCCATAGCTTTGCATTTCTTCTTCAGAATGCGGGCCATGACTAGGGATCTAAAAACCCTAAGGTTTTCAACATCAAATTTCCTTTTATGCCAAGCTTCAAATGGTGTTATCCCTTTCAAATCTTTGTGAGGAACCCTATTTTGAATGTAGCAAGCATAATTGATGGCTTCAGCCCAGTACTATGGTGCTAAGGATTTGGAGTGAATCATATAACTACCCATCTCTTTCAAGAACCTATTCTTGTGTTTTGTAACCCCATTCTATGAAGGACTGTAAGTGACTATGCACTGTAAATCAATCCCCTCTATGGTGCAAAATTGTTCAAACCTGATACTGACATATTCCCCTCCATTATCAGTTCAAAGAACCTTGATGGATTTCTCACTCTATTTCTCAATAAGATCCTTGAAGTCTAGAAATTTTTCAAACACTTCAGACTTTTGTTTGAGAAAATATATCCAAGTGTACCTAGAGAAATCATCAATGAAAGTGAGGATGTACTTGGCCCTTGTGAAAGATGGTTTGGGAAAGGGTCCTGATACATCATTTTGGACTAACTCCAAAGGTTGTGAAGCCCTCCAAGCTTTGCCTTTGTCAAATTTTACTTCAGGATACTTCCCAAGGGAGCACCCCTCGCAAAGTCCTTTTGAGAATTGAACACGAGGCAAGCTAATGACCATGTCATGTTTTCAAAGTTGTTCAAGGTAGTGGTAGTTAAGGTGGCCAAATCGCTCATGCCATAATTTTCTAACTCCATCTAAATGAGTCAGCAATGCTATTGGAGAAAAGTCTGATGCAAAATGTGAGAAGGTGTATAACCTAGCTTGGTGATCTGCCCTACCCACTGCCACTATAGTATCACTATGCAACTCCCTGATAGGCACTAAATTTGGTGAAAACTCAACTCTCATGCCCTAATCAATGTGAGTGATTTGGTACACTGATAGGAGATTGATTGAAAGAGAAGGAACACTTAGAACATTATTGAATGTTCCTCCTTCCATTTCAACTGACCCTCTCCCTGCAACAAAAATTGATGTATCATCACCCAAACTAATTGAAGTCATGCTACAAGGCTCTAAAGATGAAAACTCAACTAGTGAAGAGCCCATGTGGTGAGAAGCACCCAAGTCGATGACCCATGAAGATGTAGAAGCTGATGTAGCTACAAGGGCCTTGCCCTTTTCTTTCTCCTTACCCTTTCCTTTTTCCTTGGTAGAATCTTGGGTAGATGAATTCTGCTTGATGGACTCAGGAACACCTATGTTATTCTTCTCTAGACGATGAGTTAGGTGATCTATTTGTTTCTTCATGCATTTGTGTTCATCATGCCCTATATTTTTATAATAGGCACACTTAACCTTCTCCTTATTAGGTTTAGCATTAGAGGATGAAGACTCAATGCTATTTTTGGTAGGATTATTGTTTTCTTTCTTCTTCTCCTAGTCCTTGTTCTCTTTCTTCTTTTCCTTTATTGAAGTCTTATCCTTACCATTTACAGCTATCAAATCTTGGGGTTGAGTAGACTTCATTGTGCCCATTTGAGTTAGCTTATCTTGCTCCCTAGTCAAGACTGCAATGATTGAATCCAAAGAAGGCATTTTCCATGTAGTGCCAAGGGAACTTTTTGTGGCATGGAAAGTGGAGACAAATACTAAATAGCTTGGACCTAACTTTGTGAGAATAGAAAGTATGAGTTGATCATCTTTCTTCTCTATTCTGCATTCTTTCAATTACAATCTTAGGGCCTTAAACTTAGTGAATAAGTCTTGTAGGGTGTCAAATTTGCTAGGACTTAGACTTATGAGTTCATTTTCGAGCTCATGACCTCTCATCTCATCAAGCTTCCAAAATACATTTTTTAAGGTGTCCCATATGTCATTAGGAGTCTAGGAGGATAATAAATAGAAGAGAATTTCTAGAGAAATAGACAAGCTCAGTAATCCATAGGCTTCATCACTAAGATTGTACCACTTGACCTTATCAGCATCAGTGTTGGGTTCTACTTCAGTACCCATGGTGATCCTATACAACCCTTTGCTTCTAAGAATGATTGACATTTTAACCTTCCATTCATGATAGTTAAAGGGTGTTAGGGGTTTAAGTTGAAAAGAATCCATTTTTAGCTGAATTTAGGTGAAGTTGTGTTGATTGTAAGTTGTAAAATTATGCAGAAAGGAGAATGAAAGCAAAAATTTGCAAGTTGTGAAAAGCAATCACACCCCCCCAAAATATTGAGACCCCTAAAATATGTAATTCCACACTTAAAAGACATCAGAATTAGCTGAGAATGCATCTTAGAGCAATCAATGCAAGACTAAAGCAAACAGGACATCGAACTTAGCCAAAAATGCATCTCGAGAGACCCAAATTTTTGGAACTTTATAAAATAGTGCATTTTTTACAAATAACAAGCCTACACTATGGATAATTGAATTAAAAACACTTTTGTAAAAAATGGCACCCAAATCTGAGCTACCATTTGCAATATATTAAAGGTTCAATTTTCCCATAAACTAGTGTTTTTATAAAAAAAAAGCACTAAAACATTAAAAAAATGATTGCTTTGAGAGAGAAAGTGGCCTTCCAATCACTTTTTGGATTTGACATAGAATGAGGAATCCAAAGGAGGTTTGTGAGAGGGGGAATTGGCCTCCTGCCAAATCAGGCCTCACCCTTCGTCTGTGTTGGACGTCGTACGGCCTGATGGCACCTTGAAAACAGAGAAAATAAGCTGGAAGGACTACCTAAGTTGTAGCAAAACTGAAGGTGCCTTGCTAAAAGGACTGTGGCATAAAGTTGACTGCTAACCAAAAGTGCGTGGGTTTGCAAACCAAAAGAATAACAACAAAATTTGGGATGCCATACGACTATGGTTAGCTATTGGAGAGTGTGGACTGTTATTGCTTCTTGGCATGGAATGAAAGCTGCTCCTCCCTTTGTTGCTCCACAAAATAATGATTCCCAAGATAACTACTGAACTAGCCCCTAAAGTGAAGATAGCCAAGACACCCAAAGGCCAAACATTCCCAAGAAAATGATACCAGAAATGATATATTTTTTTAATTTTAGAACAGATCTAGAAATTAAAAAAAAAAGAGAACTCCACTCCTCTTTATTTCAAAATGAACCAAAAACATAACTAGACACATGATTACCATTCTTGCTCTGATACCATATCAAAGTTGTTTCTAGAATCTGGATAATGCGAGTGCAATGGAGACGTGATCACACAAGATGAAGCAAGTGCACACCACATAGATGCTAAAGCAATTTCAAAATAACACAAGAAGATAAATTGCACAAGAAAAAATAGAGAAAACCAAAATATGATTAACATGAGATGGCCAAAGTGAGGACTACAAATAGGAGAGTACGTAAGTAACTCCTCCACAAAAGGTGGACAAGGCACCCCAAGAATAGACTGTAACTCCTCCATGAAAGGTGGTGACAAGATGCTAAGAATAGAGAAGTAACTCCCATCAAGGGAGTTACTTATGACATTCTTATTACACCTATGACACATCTATGACACACACCTCCACATAAGCTAGCCTATCCAACAAATGTAGGAAAACTACATGTATGCACAAGAAATACAATTTCCCTAATTAATAAATAGGGAAAAATAAAAACCTACACTAATAAGATATTTTTTTATTTTTTTATTAATTTTTCACCATAGATAGGTGATATGATTAAATGTGCACTATTAGATCTCCCTTTGAAAAATTGGCTAAGTATGGTAACTTAGTGAACTTCTGTCTGAGAAGCTAACTTTGCACCTTAATAACTTTTGCTTTGTTCAACCTCATGATTTAAAAATTGTACTAAATGATAAAATTTAATAGGTGAATATATCCATGTATTAATATAATTCTATAACCTTCACATGTGTGAAATATAACATCATTAATATGCTTAATTAGATTTTTATGTCACAAAACCAACTATGCCAAGATGAACATAATGAAGAACCAGATGAATACCATGAACTTCCAAAAGCTATCCAATAATCCTTGAACTTTGATGTGACCCCTCACACATGATAAATACTTTATACCCACCCCTAATCATGCCAAAATTAAATATCAACCAAGCCTACTACAAGCATACTAGGACAAGCACACTGCACACTTTATCATTGACACTTAAACTATCAAGACACTTCATCCACTCACCTGGGCACCTCAATGACATCAATGAAAAATATCCAACAAATATATGATTTATAGTATATAAATGTGTAACCTAATAATCATAACTATTTATAATATGCCCCTAAATATGAAAATGTGTTAAATGAGGAATCTATGTATCTGTATATGTTACCCTAATGGGTAAACAATAACAAATTTGGATCTGTGTGGTGGGCCTAGGTCTTGTAAGCATATGTGAACACTCAAAAATATTTAGTGAATCATTGATAAAATTAACTACATTAACATATATAATATTTATAATACCTAGAAAGTATAGGAAATATAAACATGGAAATGTATATAATCTATAATTTGTATTTTTTAGAGGAAATATTTGAATGTTTTTATGTTTCTAACATATTACATTATTTTTTTATTTTATACATATAATTTATGTACAAGAAACATCAAAATTAAATATATAAAATGAGTAATAATAAAGTAAACTATGTACAAGTAGGGAGAAATGTACTAATTGATCAGTATTATATGAGACTCACTATCAAGTTGTCATGAATCAAATAAATGAAGAATGATTGCACATGTTGTGTGAGGAGGTATTTGAGATATATGAATCAATTTTAATAATTAATCAATATATGACACTACCTTTGGAGTGGGGATAGGAATCTATGAATCTGAATTAAATAGCTTATAAAATTTAAGGGTCTTAGGGACACATCTAGTAGAATATGTTGTAGCTAACATGGATGTTCTATGTAGAGGACTCTAGGAGCTCAATAACATTGATGTTAAAATTAAATGGGTAGAGAAAGGCTCTATAAAATCTATAAAATGTCTTTAATGTATGGGTATCTATAATAAATTAATTTATGTGAGAGTATGTAGACATAGTAAAACTGTATAATTAGACCTCACTTGCACTAGTGGCTTAACTAAAATCTATGGTGTGATAACAAAAACTATACTCAAAACTATAACTCATGTCTGCTATGTAACTGCCTTTGGGATAGGTAAAGGATAATCATATAAAATACCCCCAACTATAACCACCTGATTAGTATGTATATACTTAAGGCATATATGTACGGTGAATGGAATGGATCAAAGCTAATGTATACATAGCTTACACAATAACATGTTAAATATATCTGCACTAGATATGATAAAGAACTTAATGGCCTTATGTGTTCATCCAGCCTATAATGGGATTAAGATATCCCCAATAGAGCTCTGAAAATAGCCAGTAAAACCATGAATAACTATATTAGTCACATAAATGTCATGCTATGAATAACCCAAATGCTATATAAGTTTAATGGTACACATGTTAATACTCAACCCATTGTCAACCATGACACTTTGAATATAATGATGATCAATGTAGGCTCATACAAAGAGTGAATATAAATATGAATCATCATTGAGAGTCTCCTACTATGAGAAAGTGATGGTAGGTCTAGATGTAATTGTAGTATGATATACACCAATCATATTATATATGGGGTGTGTTTCCTATGTAGTAAAATGATAGGATGGAAATGGTGGATGTATTTGATATACATAGTAAACACCTAAAGTTCATCTACCTCATTATTTGTATGTTTTGAAAATAGATCCAAAAATATTCTCATTAACTTATCTTCCATTGGTTAAACTTTAGGTGCCTCTATAGGTGTACCCACATCAATGATATTGGCCTTTATCAAATATTGTATCTTATCTCTTAAATTGATGCATATGTTTGTAGTATGGATCGGTACCCTATGATAGTCACAAAATGCATTGGAATCATAGTTATTTTGAAGAGGCTTAGTTGTATCAGCCTATTTGATGGGAGGGACAGATATGACATTGTATTCCAAGAGCTATTGTAAAACATGTGTTGATGATTGTAGAATATTTTTAAAAATTCTTCATGGAAGAGCTGATAAAACCAAGAAAGGATGTGCCTTTGAAGCTGCATTAACTATTTTTTTTGAATCATTCTTATTCTCACTAGGTTTCACTTTATATGGAGTCTCATTAAAACTCTTATTAGTTGAATATAATCTAGTCATGTACTTTAATTATCCCATAGAGATAAGCTTGACTTCCCTTTGTTTCACTATGTGGTATAAATATGTGAATGTTGGAAACTACTTGAATAATATAGCTTCGTACAATCTTGGTAGTAAAATTTATTTGAATATGTCTTGGATTTCTCTATCTTCCCTAAGGATTATCTTCTTTTCCAATATAGTGTTATATCACAAGACATATTTTGTTATAGGATCATTATATTTTTGCTTAAGTTGAGCCACTTGAGCATATAAACCTTATCATTGACTTTGATTGAAAGGTGTAATAAAAACATATCTACCAATGGATTGAATGTTATGATGGACTAATTTAGAAGATCATAGAACCACTGTAAGGCATAGTCCTTTATACTATGAGGTAACAACTTAGTAAAGAGCCAACCACTAGACACATAGTCCAAACATGCTACATGAAAATATCATAAATGGTGCTCTCAATCACCCCCACCATCATAAAGTAAGCTTGGGTGCCATAAATATGGGTGGAAAAGGAGTTGCTTTTATGTGTTGTGTCAATGATGTATGTAAAATAACATGAGAATCCAAGGCATGTGAAGGCCTAATAACACCTTGCTGAAGATGTAAAACCTTGGCTTGTATATCATGTATCTCATGCATAAAGGGATTGTACATTTGGAGAGGAAGAACTATCTATAGGAGGTATTTCCATTGTTAAAGGTTTCTGAGTTAAAACATGTTATTGTACATTCTGAGTTAAACCTTATCATTGACATTGATTGAAAGGTGTAATAAAAACATATCTACCAATGGATTGAATGTTATGATGGACTAATTTAGAAGATCATAGAACCACTGTAAGGCATAGTCCTTTATACTATGAGGTAACAACTTAGTAAAGAGCCAACCACTAGACACATAGTCCAAACATGTATCTCATGCATAAAGGGATTGTACATTTGGAGAGGAAGAACTATCTATAGGAGGTATTTCCATTGTTAAAGGTTTCTGAGTTAAAACATGTTATTGTACATTCTGAGTTAAACCTTATCATTGACGTTGATTGAAAGGTGTAATAAAAACATATCTACCAATGGATTGAATGTTATGATGTAAAACCTTGGCTTGTATATCATGTATCTCATGCATAAAGGGATTGTACATTTGGAGAGGAAGAACTATCTATAGGAGGTATTTCCATTGTTAAAGGTTTCTGAGTTAAAACATGTTATTGTACATTCTGAGTTAAACCTTATCATTGACGTTGATTGAAAGGTGTAATAAAAACATATCTACCAATGGATTGAATGTTATGATGGACTAATTTAGAAGATCATAGAACCACTGTAAGGCATAGTCCTTTATACTATGAGGTAACAACTTGGTAAAGAGCCAACCACTAGACACATAGTCCAAACATGCTACATGAAAATATCATAAATGGTGCTCTCAGTCACCCCCACCATCATAAAGTAAGCTTGGGTGCCATAAATATGGGTGGAAAAGGAGTTGCTTTTATGTGTTGTGTCAATGATGTATGTAAAATAACATGAGAATCCAAGGCATGTGAAGGCCTAATAACACCTTGCTGAAGATGTAAAACCTTGTCTTGTATATCATGTATCTCATGCATAAAGGGATTGTACATTTGGAGAGGAAGAACTATCTATAGGAGGTATTTCCATTGTTAAAGGTTTCTAAGTTAAAACATGTTATTGTACATTCTGAGTTTCCCCCAAAATAGGCATAATAATATGTTTATTTGGGGGAGTAGAATATTGAGCATTATTGGATTTTTAAAGATCTTGATAGACAATATGGATAAGGTCATCTTACATATCTAAATGTTTACAAATTAAATATTTTAATTATCTCTTATCTATCTCAATGAATCAGTTATTGAATTTGACCATTTTAGGTTTGAATGGAGGAAAACAAAATATAGTATATTTTGAACCTTTTAATAAATTAATCTATGGAAGTGTTGTATAAACGTTTTCTTGTCTAGATTTTGTGCTTAGTCATGAAATTTATAGTCAAGCCAAGTCAATTCCATACTTAACATAGCTAGGCACGAGCATAGTAGGGTCTGTGGCTCATAATAATTAACACACTATTGTATTAACATTAACTTCACACAAGGTGTAAGACTTGTGTGCTCACTCGAAGCATAATATTGAATGAACCGGGCCTACATTGGGATAGTTGAAACATGGAACAACCTTGGTCTCAATAGGACTTGGTCATTTTTGAAATGGATTAGGTGGTCAATTAGCACAAGGCCATTCTAGGTAAGGTTTATAGGCATGAGCCTATTCAAGGATACAATTCTTTTAAAGTAAGTTCATCTCTAGCTAGACGAAGCTCTTTATGGTGCAAGCTATGGGGATAATTAGTTAAGGGTCATTTAGGCACTTAGTTGAGTCATGGGAATGTCTTATGTTCAAGTGCCCATTCTTTAAGTTAGCACTCTAGGCATGGGGATTAGGAATTTTATGCATGCCAGTTTCAACACTTAGTGGATTTTTTAGGCATCCTAAAAATTTTATATGGAATAGAGATGCCATTAGCAAATTGGAATAGACCTTAATGTTGTAATACATTACACCAATGAAAATTATATTGTTACTCACATGAACATAGGTTGTAAACATATAATAGTATAAAACTATGTGAAAATAATTAATAATTAAGAAGATATGCAAAACCATTTATATTAACCTAAAGTTTGTCAATACAAAGTATAGTTTATATAAATAGAGCATGTGCTAATCTAAGTTCTAATACTAGCCCAATGGCTCATAGGTGAGCTTGGGTTATACATGGTGATTCTTTAAATTATTCCTTCTAGTTTTTAAGCCAAAAAACATGTATAATCCTAGAACTAATCTGGTAGAGCTTAACTACAATAGTCACCTCCTAGTCTTCAAGTTTAAGCATGTTTATATAGGAAAAATAACATCTTCTTGCTAGGTTAGATGGGCACACACTAGATGATAAAATATTTTAGGGGGTTGTTATGCCATCAACTCCACTACTTTAACACCCATGCTCTCTAATTTCCATGTGCAAGCACTCAAGATATTCTCCTTCAAACCTAAGTGCTAAGAAACTACTTGCTAGCTCACACAAGATTGTCAAAGTTTCTTTCATATAGTGCTAATGGTTTCAAAAAGAGCTATCATTTTCATGACTACCATGCATCAAGATGTGATGAGTTAGAATGTTCCACTATCTAAGTTATAAAAAGCGGGCCCAACATTACCCCATATAATATTGTTAATCCACCGTAGAATAGTATTTCAGTGCCTTTGGTGCCTAATATTTGGGTGCACCATAATCTAGTTCGACATTGATTTTTTTGAAGACCTGAATCACAAGTTTGATCTCTTTGATGATGCCTTCTACTTTAGTTGATGTATCCTTAAGGGTGAACATGTCCATGCTTTTTAGTTATTTTTTGAAGGCTTGAATGCTTTACCTTGTTCACCTTACCGTACCATATAAAATATCCCCTTACTCACCTTCATTTGAAAGGCATGAAAGAGGGCTTCTAGTTCTTGTTATTGGGTCTTTATCTTGGTGTTTATGTCATTAACCTATGCCATCACTTGCACGGGCTCAATCTAGCTCACTATGAAATATTGTTTAATCAATGCATCTTTATCCTCCACCTATTTAAGGTTCATATCAATGATTGTTTTTTGGGTGGTGAAATTACAAAATATTGCATCTACTTATTCCCCAACCTCTTTTAGTTTGGTGAAGAGGTCTTTTACCACATCAATTTTTTTATTTAGCTCTCTTTTTATGGCCTCATAAGGATATTCATTATCTTCTAACACTGGCTTCATTTGAGGTAGAATTTATTCAACCAATGTGCATAACTTATCCACTTCATTCATCTCTAAAGTATCAACACCATCCAATAGGGATGGCTCTACTTCTTTGATGCACTTGACCATCTATTTTAGCTTTGATATTTATTGATTTTAAATCTTCTTCTACCTCTTACACTATCTTCTTCTAACTATTGGTGTGAACATAATTGATAATGTTATTTTATGACACTTTAGAGGCAATTTTAAGGAGGGTGTTAACCAACTTTATGGGTTTAATGTATCAAGGATTTATAATCTAGTAATCATGCCCCTCTTTTAGCTTCTTAGCGTGTTAAAGTGATTTTTCTAGAACCTCAAACTGAGGCTCATCCATGTAGTAATCTAGCACCCAAGAAACTTGATAGTGTGTTTGGGTTGTGGTAGCCTTTGCGGGAATGTATTCCATCATATAAAAGACATCATCCTATTTTAACCCTTGTTGTGATTTTTCCCTGTAGCTTGTCTTGTACTCTTCTTGCTTGGCCATCTCTTTTTCTTCTTCATTGGCACTAGTGATTTCACCAGTGTCTTATTTTTGTTCTCCTTCCTTTTTTTCTTCTCCTTCTTCTTCTCCTTCATTTTATTCAATGGTAGACTAACCATCATTTTCTCCCTTTCATAGGGGTGTTTCCATATACTTTTCCCCCTTATCCATTTCCTCCTCTTGTCACGGATCTTTAGCATGAGATTCTTTGGTGCTAGCCTTGGTCTTTTTTTACTCCAACAGGCTCTCTATTTGTTTTTATAAGGTACCAATATTACCTTATTTATATCCAAGTACCCCTCTAGATCTATGGAACACTTTATATGTAGCTTCTTCTATCATTTTGGTGGAGGCACTAGGTGCCTTCTTTGGTACCTTTTCCTCTCTAGGTTTTATTCTAGTGGCAAACTTTTTCTTCTCTCTTTCCTTCACCATCCTAGTCCTTTCTACCTAAGCCACTTTTTCTTCTTTTTCCTTCCTCATAACATTCTCCTCTTTGTCATTACTCTCTAATTCCTCTTTCCTAAATTTTTCCTTTTTATCCTTACTCTATTTGGTTTATGCCTTGCATTTATTTTCTATTGCCTCTATCTCCTCAGTCTCTATCTGATTGATTTCACCTTGAGACATGCCCTTGGCCCTCATGGAATCTCACATGTGGTATATATTTATTTACATTTTAATGTGATCCTAGGGTAGGCCCATGTCCTCTCATTTTCACTTTAAATATTCCTCAAGTGGTGTGCCTGAGGGTATGATTTATTCATGCAATTTTGCCTCTTTGGTTTATTTACCCATTTCTCCTTCCTTCTTCCCTTATAATTTATTACCATTCATCTTTCATGCCTTATTATTCTTCTCTTCTTCCATTCACTCCTTAGACTCAACCATAATAACAACTTCCTTTGACATCTCAACCTTGGTCATTTCTTCTCTCCATTCCTCTAGCTCCTATGCCCTCTACTTCTTGGCTTCATTGAAGCAGAGTTTCTTCCATCTTCACATCTTCTTCTCCACTTTAATCTGAGGGGATGGAAAAGGGATTCATTCACTTGATGAGGAGTTATATTCCTCTAGTATGATATATATGCCACTCCCCATTGCTTCTTCCTCTAACTCCTCTTCTTCCTCTTCCTCCTCTATGTTAGATAAGATTATCTTGGGTGCCATAAGATGCACCTTCCCCTTATTCTTCTATGATAAGTCTTTGGCACAAATTTCATGTGATTCTTATATGATCCCAAAGGAGATGCTTCTCTTTTTGAGGTGATCTTGAGACTTAGGTACTCCTTTATTTCTTCCAAAGTCTCCCCCTTTCTTCTAGGGAAACTTCTTTTCAGGTGCTACTAGGATCCCATCATCACTGATCTAGATAAAAGGATTGGTGATTTGTGTTTTGATTTATCCTTGGGATGCCTTCTTCCTTAGATTCATATCATATAAATGCCTATGGGTGAAGCTAGATATGGTTTCTTTTAGGAGGGGATTGATGTCAGTGTGATTTGACTCATCTTATTCATCTTTGGTGGCCTTTATATTGACACGAATGACCTAGAACCTTAATCTATGCCTCTCCATATCCATTTCCTTGACTATAACGTCTAGCTATTGCACATTGGGGATACACCATAGAGCCTCTTTGAATTAATTTGCTAAGAAGGCATAAGAAATCCTCAACCACCCTAACTTGTTTCCATCCACTAGTGCCAAGTGCACTACATAATACTGTTGCATCATGGTAAAAGTTATCATTTCAAACATACTTTAGGGAATCCCTTGAGTGATGAGCCATTTTCACCTAAAGGCCTCTATGTATTTTTCACACCATAACATCATGCATGTTTTGTATTTGGTGTTGAAAGAGGTGGGATAAGAGAATTTTCTATATTTTTGCATTGAGGAATCATTGTGTTCTAGGAAAACCCAGAGATTATCCTCATCCTCATCTAGGATCCCAATTTCCTCTATGATAATTAATATAAATATGGACCCCCACTTGAAGGTCCCCTTTCCACAATGGCACTCTAGTGAATTTTTTACCAACTTTTTGGTGATGAACCTTTTAATTTAGAATTGTATGCCTTACACTATGTGATATGTGATGCATAGGTATACTTTTGACACATCGGTCCTTCGATTACTTGAGCATAGTTTGGAGTTTATGAGGTGTACTTCTACCCTTATGTCAAGGACCTTATACGTATTGATGGGGAATGCAAAACCCCCTTTAAATACTTAAGGAGATGAGCTATTTACTCCACCTCTTCATCATCATCCACCATCTCATAGATGTCTTTATCAGCATTTGGGTGCCTAGTTATCCTCTTGATCAACTACACTAAAATATTCATGCACTTGCATATAAATTACATGTAATCCTCATGTATGCATGAGATTAGGAAATATACAAGTTCTTCTAACTTCCTAAAGTAGGACAACTCATAGAGTTGAGTTGCACTAGAATCTATCAACTTATCTCAAATTGATACATCAAACATGGTATAACCTTACACTGACTTTCACCCTATATCTGCCATCCAATCTTGGGTCAAGTCTTGGAAGTGACTTGACATCTAGTGGTTATATTCCTTTAGCTAATTGTTGTGCAAAAATGAGTGTAAATATTCCCCCACTATAATCCATGGAGGAAATTCCATGAATTGATAGGACATCTTCATTAGCACTTTGGTGTCAACTTCCATGACACTCACTGCTTTGATTGGTTATACCTTAGTTTTGGTAGTCATCATATCCTCTATAATTTTAACTTGTTTGGGTTCCTATTATGATTAAAAAGATATTTTTGCCTTGTACTTATTCACCATCTTGAATCAGCTTGTATTGAAGTGTAAGAGGTGTGGTTTTCTAAAGCCTCAAATTGTTATTAGGGATTCATAGTCACTAGGTCTGTGACTACACCTTTGGATTACAAGCTTTATTGGTCATTAATGGAAGCATCGGTGGAAACTTCTTGCTCCCATTATTTATTTTATATATAAATCTCTACCTACACTTCTTCAAATTGGCCTTATTATGAATGTAATCCTTCTTAGTAAGTTTCTATTCACTCTTGGTGTTTAAAGTGTGCAAATTATCATTGTGACCAAGTTTTTCTACTTTATCTCTCTAGTTTTTTCTTAGGTTTACTCTAATTCTTGAATTAGCTTAAAATTTATAACCTAAAAAAGTTTATTACTTGCTATTTATACCCTTCTCTCTTAGATACCATCATTAATGAAAGATTTAATGTTTAGGTGCCTTGATTTCTTAGAAAATGTGAAAATATATGAAATACTCAAAAATTATTCATCATTAACAAATTAATTACATATCTTTATGACACCAATTCCAACTCATTGAATGTTCCTAATGGATTTTTTGATGAAGTTATGCATGGTTCAAATGGTCACTTCCCACTCATTTCTAGGTGGATGCCAACTGTCTCAGATGATTTCCTTCTATTCATTTTCACTTGACATGACCTTCACCTTCCTTATGACAACTTGGGCATATTACCTCACATTTGTATGATTTAACCTCCTTGATTCCACTTTATTTAATAGCTACACTTCTATTTCAAATGATTTTCTCTATCTTGGTCAATTTCTTACATGTTATCTTACCTTGGCCTTTCCTACCCCATACAAATCCCTCATGATAGCCCTCCAACACTTTGCCTTCTCTCCTAGTTCTCTTGTACACTGTCAGATAGCACATCTTCAATTTTTTTTTTACACTCAACCATGTTGAGCATCTTCACCTTTATCCTTTGGATTTATAGTGAAAGATTAATTTATGAATATATTTTGAACTATGTTATGTTGTTCTCAACTCTTCAAGTTTGGTAACTTCCTCAAACCCAAAAACTTATGCATCTGGCCCTAGGTGCTTAAAAATCAAATGGGATCAACTCACCTAACTAGTATTATGCATGGAAAAAATAGAGTATTTCATTATATAGCCTCCAAGAGCCCTACACTATTCACCTTATGCACATGGATCTTGTGTGTCTTTTACTTATGTCTAGTGTGTCTCATGTACCCATGACTTAGATGTTTGGCCTCATATGTTTAAAATGTGAAAGTTTTTGAATCACTAGATTAGAATAATGCATAAGAGGCTAAATGAATTCAATGGATTTTTTTGAGATTCACACACCCATAGCTTAGGTGTCATGCCATCATACATTTAAAAAGTGCAAGTGCTTGATTCACTCAACTAGAATTATATATGAAGTGTTAGTAGGCAAGTCTCTATAGCCACCATGCATAACTTATTAACTCTTTACACTATACAAGGAACAAAATAAAAGATAAAGAATCATTTGGATTATGCCAAACTATATTCTAGTCAACCCAATGCACACTGACTAGTGACCAAGAAGTTGGTGTTCTTATGGTGAAAGTGCCATCCTACTATTAATATATCTTCAATTAGTTCCCATTGAAATTCCCTAAGAGAATTTCATTGGATAATGTGCACAACTTGAATGCACCTATATTTAGTATGTGGTGGATGATGTAAGGTCCCATATACCTTATTTGAAAATTCACTAGGTGTTTAAGTTACTTCATGTCAAAGAGTAGCACCAATGCTCCTTTAGTTAGATCCTTGTGCTTGATGTGCTTGTCATGCTAGAGCATATGGTGTTTATTTTTAATTTGTTGAATCCATTTTTATTGGGAACACTCTTCATCCATGCACTGTAAGTCTTCCAAACTTGTGCTCAAATATTCTTGGTCATCTAAGTGACCAATCTATGCAATGTGTAAGGATGGCACCATGAATTCCATAGGGAGAAATGTTTTAATTCCAAACACTAGTTAAAATGGTATAGCTTTGTTTAAGCACTTATATGTCATGTGATATGCCCATAATATCAATAGAACATGATCATCCTAATCCTTGTAACCAACATCAAATATCTTTTTCAGGCATGTTCTTAATATCTTATTAAAGGGTTCTATAATGCCATTTGATTGTGGATGATATGGTGTGGTCTTGTGGTGTGCCACCATGTATTTGGTAAAGAGGATGTGCACCATCTCATTAATGAAATGAGTTCCTCTATCACTATTTATATTTAATGAGCACCCATATCAACTTCTTATGTTCTCCAATATGAACCACGTGGTTGTCATAGCTATATAGTCTTTTGTCGGTATGGCCTTGGCCCACTTAGTGAAATAGTCAGTGGCTACCAAGATATACCTTACACTTGTATACTATTTTATGGGAGTTATTGGCCAAAAAAATTCAATGGCCCATTTTTTGAATGGCACTTAGGAAAGAATGGGAATGAGAGGCATCTCATCCCAGTGGTTGGGCTTCTCAATGTGTTGGCATATGTTGCATGCCTTGGTCACATTATTTTATGTCTTGGAATAGGCTTGACCATCACAAGCCTAACTGTAATATCTTTTGTACCATTGTATCTCTAATGCAATGGCTTCATATGATTCCCTCATTCACATATTATAATATGAATTCCCTTTCATGTTTCAGAACACACCAGCATAGGACTTCATCTCTACCTAGTTTGTATAGATCCCCATTAATGACCTATAAGGGGGTGATGTGAACCAAAAGTTGTTTATTATCATTATTTGACATGATCTAGGGTACAAAACTAGATGTTAGGAAAGGAATAATCTTTTTTAAGTTTTTAGAGATGCATAGCAATTTATATAGCTACACATCTGACATATCCTCTTCAATCAATGCCACTACATTGATAGAATTTATGCGAGATAAATGGTCTAGTCCCAATTTTTGCTTCCCAAGTTTAAAAATAGAGAATTGAAATTCCTAGAATAAAAATATCCATCTACATATGCACTAGTATAGGATAGGATTTTTAAAAATATACTTAAGCACCTCATGATTAGTGAAAAATATGAATGGGGTTACTAGTAGATATTGCCTAAATTTTTATAAGGCATAGACCATTTCTAGCACCTCACACTTGGTGATGGTATAATTATGCTCCACTTGTGTCAATTTCTTACTTGAGAAGGAGATGGGGTGGTCTATCTTTCCCTCACCTGGTTGTGATAATATGATACCAATTTTGGATCCTAAAGAATCAACATAGATGTGGAAAGGAGTAGTCCAATCTAGGAATTGTAGAATTGGTATGCTAGACAACTTTGGCTTTAGTGTTTTATAAGGCTCCTCTTACACCTCACCCTAATAAAATGGAACATATTTATGCAAGAGATCCTCCAAAGTTACTATGATCTTGTAATAGCTCCATATAAAATTCTTGTAATAGCCATGATGGCCTACAAAGGCATGAACATATTTCTATATTGAAGGAGTCGAGAGATGAATTATGATGACTATCTTTGCAAGGTTAACAAGCAAACCATCCTTATAGATGATGTGCCCAAGTAATTATATAAAGGGGTTTATAAAGATTCACTTATTCAAGTTTAATTATATATATAACTTCTTGAACCTCTCAAACATGAGGTGTAGATTATCATAATGTTCTTTCACAAGGCCATACATAGTCTAGTCATCGAGATAGACTTGGAAGAACCTATGGATGATGTCTTTGAAAGTAGTGATCAACAATATAGAGAATACAATAAGTGAATTTTTGAGTCCAAATGGCATCAAATTATGGGCAAAGTAACCCCATTTAGTCAAAAATGTTATTTTGGGCTTATCCTCTTCTTTGATCTACACCTGATGTTAACCTAAGAAACCATTAGTGAAAGTATAGGTTTTTCACCCCAAAAAACTATATAGGACCTCATTGGTGGGTGGGGTTGGGAAAGGGTTAGTGATGTAGGAAATATTCCAAAATATGTAGTCAACATAGATCCTTATGTTCCCATCCTTATTGATGCTTATGACCATTATGATCACCAATTTAGATTCTTTTATACAGTAGATGATATCAAAAACCAACATTACATCAATCTTCATTTTCACCTTGACATAGAGGTTTATATTAATCCTATATAGGTACTTCTTGGTAGGCCTCACATAATCCACTAGCTTGATTCTCATTTTTCCAAGGGAAGGGTGGTTTCCCTTCATGTCTCGATAGCTTCATGGGACCAAGTCTTGAAATTATTTAAGGTGCCAACATCACATCAGGGTTATGGAGCCTTGAGGGGCATATATTCCATCATATAAAATCCATTATCCTCTTTGAACCCTTGCAATGCTTTTTATTTGTAGATTGGATTGTAATATTCTTCCTTGGCCAATTCCTTTTCTTATTTGATGGTGTTGATGCTTCTACCAATGCTTTATTCTTGTTCTCCTTCTTTTCCTTATTCTCCTTATTTTTCTCCTTATTCTTTTTCTTAGGTTCTAGACTCACCATCATGTTCTCCCTATTTTAGGGGTGTTTCTATGAACATTCCCCATTGTCTATTTCCTCCTCTTGTCATGGATCCTTAGCATGAATTTCCTCAGTGCTAGCCTTTCTTTCATTTTGCCCCAATAAGGTATCTACTTCCTTCTCTATTTGTTTTTATAAGGCACCAGTATCACCTTATTTATCTCCAAGAACCCCTTTGGAGCTAGGGCATGCCTTCTATGCATCTTCTTCTACCATTCTGGTGGAGGTGCTAAGTGCCTTCTCTGGTACCTTTTCTTTTATAGGTATTATGCTAATGATGACCTTTTTGTTCTCTCTTTCCTTCACCATCCTATCCCTTTCTACTTGGGCCAAATTTTCCTCTTTTTCCTTCCTTCTAGCCTTCTCCTCTTTGACATTTCTCTCTAATTTATCTTTCTTGTATTTTTATTTTTAGCTTTCCTCTATTTGGTTTATATCTTACATTGATTTTCTCTTGCTTATATCTTCTTGGCCTCTATCTGATTGATTTCAACTTGGAACATGCCCTTGACCCTTATGGCCTCTTGCTTTAGGTAAAAATTTAGTGTTGGTCGATGTGATCCTGGGGTAGTTCTATGTCCTCCTATTTGTGCTTTAAATCTTTCTCATTGGGTGTGCTTAAGGGTATGGTTTTTTCATGCCCTTTCACCTCTTCAATATCTTCACTTGTTTCTCCTTCCTTCTTCCCTTCTACTTTTTCCCCTTCATCTCCTACACCTTATGCTTCTTCTCTTCTTCCCTTTGATCCTCAGCCTCAACCATCTTGACATCTTCCTTTGACATCTTGGCCTTGGTCATTTCTTCTCTCTATTCTTTTAGCTATTATGCACTCTTCATCTCAGCTTTATTAAAGTTGAGTTTCTTCCATATCTACATCTTCTTCTCCACTTTAGTCTAAGGAGATGGAGAGGGGGTCCATTCACTTGATGAGGAGTCATCTTCCTTTGACATGATGTATATTCCCCTAACCATTGATTATTCATCCAACTCCTCTTCCTCCTCTTTGTCAGAGAGGATTATCCTAGGTGCCACAAGAGGAACCTTCCCCTTCTTCTTCTTTACATCAAAATAAGTCGTTATCATGAATTTCATTCACTTTTTGGATGATTTCAAAGGAGATGCTTCTCCTTTTGAGGTGATCATGAGCCTTAAGTGCTCCTATATTTATTTTAAATTCTCAACCTCTTCCTTTGGGGAGACTTATTATTTTATGGTGGTATCGGGGTCCCATCATCAATGATCTAGATAAGAGGATCGATGATTTGTGTTTGATTTCTCCCTGGGCCACATTATTCCTTGGCTTCATCTCATACTAAAGCATATGGGTGAAACTAACTATGGTTTCCTCTAAGAGGGGATTGATGTCAATTTTATCTAACTCATCTTATTCATCTTTAGTAGCCTTTATATTGACATGAATGAACTAGCACATTAATCTATGCCTCTTCATAACTAGTTCCTTGACTTGAATGTCTAGTTGTGCATTAGAGATCCATCACAATGCCTTTTTGAATTACTTTACTAAGAAGGTGTAGGGGAGCTTTAACCACCCTAAATTATTTGCATCCACTAATGCCAAGCACACTATATAATAATGTTCCATCATGGAAAAATTTGTAATTCTAAACATAATCTTAGGGAGCCTTAGAGGGATGTGTTATTCTAGCCTGAGAGCCTCTATGTATTTATCATACCATCGTATCATGTTCATTTTATATTTGGCATTGATGGAGGTGGTGTAAGTCAATTTTATTTTTGTGTTGGTGAATCATTGTGTTTTGGGAAAACCTAGATACTATCCTCATCCCCATCCAAGATCCTAGTTTCTTCCATGATAATTAATATAAGGATGGACCCCCACCTAAAGGTCCCCTTCATGCTCTGGCACTCTAGTGCATTTTTCACCAACTCTTTGGTGATGAAATTTGCAATGTTAAATTGTACACCTTGCACAATGTGATATGAAATTCATAGGTACACCTTTGACATATTGTTCCATCAATCACCTAAGCGTAATTTGGAACTTATGAGGTGCACCACAACCCTTGTAATGGGGTCCAAACATTTGTTGATGGGGAATGTATCCCCCTTGAAATACTCAAGGTAATAAGATAGAAACTCCACATCATCATCATACATAATCTCATGGACGTCTTTACTAGAATTTGGGAGCTTTATTATAATCTTGATCAACTAAACCAAAATCTTCATACACTTACCTACAAATTACATGCAGTCCTCATGGAAATGTGAGAGTTGGAAATATACAAGTTCCTCTAGCTTATTAAAGTATGGCAACTTGTAGAGTTCAGTTACACCAAAAAATTTCAACTTGTCTTGAATTGATACATCTAACATGGCATCACCTTCTATTGACTTACACTCTATGTCCACCATCTAATCTTGCATCAACTTTTATAAGTGACTTGACATCTAGTAGTTATATTCCATTAGCTAAAATTTGTGTACAAATGAGTGCTAATTTTCCCTTAATATAATGTTTGGAGGAAATTGCATTAACTAATAGGAAATCTTTGTTAGTGCCTAGATGTCAACTTCCACAACACTAACTACTTTGATTGGCTACACTTTGGTTTTGGCGATCATCATTTCTTCTATAATTTTAACTCTCTTGGGTTCGTCTTATGCTTACATGGAGATCGATACCTTTCACATCTTTAAAATTCTAAATCAGATAGTGTTGAATCATGGGAGGTGTGGTTTTTCAAAGCCTTGAATTATTATTGACACTTCACAGTCATTAGGTCTACGACTACACTTTTGGCTCCCAACCATTGTTGGCTATTAATGGTAGCCTAGATGGCAACTTCCTACTCCTACTATCTTTTTTTTGTAGAAATATCTCCCCACACTTTTTAAAATTGGCGTTACTATGAATATAATCCTTCTTAGTATGCCACCATTCACTCTTGGTGATTGAATTGCTCAAATTCTTGCTGTGATTAGGTTTTTATACTTTAACTCTCTAATTTTTGCTTAGTTTTACTTTAATTCTTGAATTAACTTGAAATTTTTAACCTAATAAAGTTTATCTCTTGTTATTTTATACCCTTCTCTTATCTACCATCATTAATTCAAGCTTTATGGCATAGGTGCCTTGATTTATTAGAAAACATGAAAATCTATGAAATCCTCAACAATCCCTCATCCTTAATGTTTTAATTGTGTATGTTTGTGCTACCAATACCACCTCATTGAATTTTCCTAATCAATTTTTTGGTGAAGTGACGTGTGGTTCAAATGGTTGCTTCCTACACAATTCTAGGTAGATGTCAACCATCTCAAATAGTTTCCTTCTATGATTATTTACTTGGCATGACCTTCACCTTCCTTATGGAAACCTAGGTGTAATGCCTCACATACACCTAATTCAACCTTCTCAGTTCTAATTTCTTTAATAGTTATTCTTCTATTTCAAGCATGATTATCTATCTTGGTAAATTTATTACACGTCATCTTGTCTTGGACTATCTTATCCCATAAAAATCCATTACACTATCCCTCCATCACTTTGCCTTCTTTCCTAGTTCTCTTGGACATTGTCAAATAGTGCATTTTCACCTTTTTCTTATACTTGACAGTGTTGAGCATCTTCACCTTTATATTTTGGATTTATGGCATAAGATCAAATGATGTGCCATTTTTGAATTATGTTATGTTATTCTCAACTCTTCAAAGTCTAGTAACTTCATTATACCTAAAAACTTAGGTGTCTGGCCCTAGGTGCTTAGAAATAAAATGGTCTTGACTCACTCAACTAGTATTATACATAAAAAAACTAAAGTAGTTCATTATTGAGCCTCCAATAGCCTTGTATTATTCACCTTACACACATGGATCTTGTGCATCTTCTACTTGCATCTATTGAGTCTCATACACCCATGAATTGGATGTCTAGCCTCATACATTTAGAAGGTGTAAGTGTTCAAATCACTCAATTGGAATATGCATAAGAGGCCAAACAAATTCAATGGAGCTTGTTGAGATTTATGCACCCATAACTCAGATGTCATGGACTCATGTGCTTAAGAAGTGCAAGTGCTCAATTTACCTAGATAGAATTATGTGTGAAGTACCAATAGGTAAGTCCTTATAGCCACCGTGTACCACTTATTGCCTCTTTACACTATACAAGGAATAAAACAAAAGAGAAATAATGGTTTAGCTTATGCCAAACTATATTATAGTTATCCCAATGCACACTAAATTACGACTAGGAATTCAGTGTTCTTATTATGCAAGTGTCATCCTACTACTGATATGGATTCAATAGGTTTCTATTGAAATACCTTGGGAGTATTTCATTATATAATGTGCACAACTTACATGTGATTGTCTCTAATATGTTGTGGATGATGTATGGGCCCATATACCTTATTTGAAATTTTCTTGGGTGCTTAAAGTACTTTTAGTCATAGATTAGAACCAATGTCCCTTTAGTCATCTCTTTGAACTTGATGTGCTTCTCATGCAAGAGCTTCTAGCATGCCTTTTCAATTTTCTAACTCTATCTTTCTTGGGAATGATTTTCATCCAAGCACTCTAAGTATTCCAACCTTGTGCTAAAATATTCTTGGTCATCTAAGTGACCAATCCATGCAATACATAAGGATGGTACCATGAATTCCATGGAGAGAATTACTTTAGTGCCAAAAACCTATTGAAATGGTGTATATGTTCTTAGATGCTTATATATCATGTGGTATTCCCATAATATCGATAAAATGTGATCATCCTAATCATTGTGACCAATGTCATATATTTTTTATCCATGTTCCCAATATCTTGTTAAAGGCTTCTATAGTGTCAATTTCTTGTGGATGATATGGGGTAGTCTTGTGGTGTACCATCATGTATTCAATTAAGAGGATGCACACTATCTCATTGATGAAATGAGTGACTTTATCACTATTTATATTTAATAGGCACCCATATCAACTTATTATTTTCTCCTAGATGAAATATATGGTTGTCATGACTGTATAGTCTTTTGTTAAGATGGCCGCAGCCCACTTAGTGAAATAGTTAGTGGTTACTAAGATATATGTTACACTTGTGCACCATGCTATAGGATTTATTAGCCTAAAAAAATCAATATCCCATTTCTCAAATGGTGCCTGGGGAAGAATGGGGATGAGAAACATCTCATCTTGGTGGTTGGGCTTCCTAGTGTGATAGCATATGTCACATGCCTTGGCACATTATTTTTGTCTTGGAATAGGCTTGGCTACCATAAGCCTAACTATAATATCTTTCATGTCATTACATCTCCAGTGTAATGTCCTCATATGACTCCCTTATGTGCTTCTTGTAATGTGGAGTCCATTTCATGTTCTATAACACTCTATCATAGGACTTCATCTTTACCTAGTTTATATATCTCCCCCTCAATGAGCTAAAAGCAGGTAGTGTGAACCACAAGTTATTTCTTCTCCTTATTTGACATGGTTTAGGGTGAAAACCTAGACATTAAGAAAGTGTCAATATCTAATAAGTATTTAGGAATGCACTAGAATCTATATAGCTATATGTCTAGCATGTCATATTCAATTATAATTATGACATTACCATAATTTATGTCAGATAAATGGTCTGGCCCCATGTTGTTTTTCCCAGGTTTAAAAATAATAGAGAATTAAAATTCTTATAATAGAACTATCCATCTGCATATGTTCCCATGTAGGATAATCTTGTTCATGATATACTTGAGCACCTCGTTATTACTGAAAAAGATGAATGGGATTGCTAGTAGATATTTCCTAAATTTTTGTAAGGCATAGACCATTGCTAGTGCCTCATGCTTGGTGGTGGTATAGTTCTATTTTACTGATGTCAATTTCTTACTTGAGAAGGAGAGGGGTGTTCCATATTTCCCTCACTTAGTTACATAAATATGATGCTAATTTTATAACCTAAATCATTGACATAGACATGGAAAGAAGTAGTCTAGTCCAAGAATTATAGAATTTCTACACTAGCCAACTTTAGCTTCAGTGTTTTAAAAGCCTCTTATTGTACCATACCATAATAGAATGGGTCATAATTTCATAAGAGTTCCTCCAAAGGTGATATTATCATGTCATAGCTTCATATAAACTTCTTATAATAACCATAAGGCCTAAGAAGACATGAACATCTTTCTACATTGAAGGATTCTAGAGTTGAATTATGATGGCTATCTTCATAGGGTCAATAAAAAAACCATCCTTATAGATGATGTGCCCAACTACTATTCTAAAGGGGGTTTCAAAGATGCACTTTTTTAGGTTCAATAATATCTAGATTTGCCTACACCTATCAAATATGAGGTAAAAATTGTCATAGTGGTCTTTCACAAGGCCATACATAGTCTAATCATTGAGATAGACTTGAAAGAACCTATGGATGAAGTCCTTGAGAGAAGTGATCACCACTCTATATAATATGGTAGGTGAATTATTGAGTCTAAAGGGAATCACATTATAGGTAAAATAACCCCATTCAGTCATAAAGGTTATCTTGGGTTTAGCTTTCTCCTTGATCTACACTTGATGGTAACCTAAATATCATTAACTAAAGTATAGATTTCATACCTTGTGATACCATCTAGGATATCATTGGTAAATGGGGTTGGTAATGGGTTAGCGATGAAGGAAACATTATAAAGTATGTAGTTGATGTAAATCCATATGCACCTATCCTTCTTGATGCTTATGACTATCAGGCTCACCCATTTAGATTCTTGTATAGGGTAGATGATGCCGATGAACAAAATTTCATCTATCTTCATTTTGACCTTGGAACAAAGGTTGGTATTCATCCTATATAGGTGCTTCTTGATAGGTCTCACACCATCCACTAACTTGGTGCTCATTTTTCCAAGGGAAGGGTTTATTCCCTGCATGTCTCAGTAGCTACATGATTTATATTTTTGGGAAAATTAGCGTTTAATTCCTAAATAATAAAAGGGTTTGAGGAGGATAAAATTAGTAAATAATATTCCAAATTAAATATATTGATTTACCAAATTTAATTAAAATTTGACCTTTTCTAAAAATAGTAGTGAGAGAGAAAAAATTAAACTTATCTTATTATGTATTGATCAAACTAAGACAGGGTCTAAAAATTTGTGTACAAGCCTAAGACACTATCACAAATAGGTCTCATAAACTTCACTTCTTGATTAGATAGGAGTGTTGAAACTAGACACCTAGGGCTCCAAGGTTATATTCCTTCCTTGGTACTGTTATTATAAAGATATAAGCTTTCTAGGTTTTGTTCACTCAATTAGTGTAAGCTTGTGTACCAAAATTTGAAGCCTTATTCTCAACAGAGCTCCTTGTAGAGCTATTTTTTATGTCTATGTCTTCTATGAACTTGAATAGAAACTTTGTAAAATAGGGAAAAGGGGTTAGTGTGTGTAATATGCACTAGACATACTTCACACTCTATGTGTGGGGATCTTTCTTACATACCAATACTATAAAGAGGGATCAAGCCATATTTGGTTTTCCATTTAAGAGTGTTTGGTGTAATAGTGAATGAAAATGTAAGAAATAAAAAAATTGAGTGTGCTTGAGATGACTAGGGGATGTTGTAAGGACTTGAATTGGCTTGAAAGTGTATAGGTTGATTGTATTCATAGAATAGGGAAGATTTCTTGAGTGATCTTATTTGTATTCTTGCTTGCTTGAGTGATATTTGCCAACCCTTTCCAAATGATCTTTGAATGGGATTTTATATGGATCTATTAGTCATGGGTTAGATGAAATTAGACTAGGATGACATAGTAAACAAGAGGAATTAGGGTAAAATGGAAATCTAGGCTCAAATTATGATTGGACAAGAGTGCTAAAAAGGGGACACCCTAGGGCCCAACACTATAGTCTAACTTTGGTGCTAACAAGACCTACAGGTATGGATTAGTCATGAAGAGAGGGTCATATCTCAATTGGGATCAAGTTTGGAAGGCTACAGATGACTAGGAATTAGTGAAAACAAGCATGAGAGGATTATGAGAGCAAACAAGAGGGACCTAAGGATTGGGTGTCATTATCCATGCTTAATTTTCCAATTTTTGTAATTTATATGACTAGATTTTCCCCCTTTTTAGTCTAGTGATGAGGAAAATAAAAAGAGTACCTAAACTCACCTACAAAGGTGAAGCCCATGAAGCTATATGATGCTAAGGAATGTTGGATAGTGTATACTGAGCACATTATGCAAGTGTGAATCTATGAAAGGAAAACAAAGAGTAGATCAGTTATTATTATATGTAATATAAAATAACAACACACAAAGTTGGGTAAAAGAGAGAAATTAATGAATACATCTCACTAGGTATATGAACCAATACAAACCCTATTGTGATGATGAGTAAGGTTGAGTAATGATAGATGTGTTGGATGATGTTTTACTAAAATTTATATTGTGAATGGAGTTGAGTGCTCAATTCCCCATAAAGTGGCCCAAAATGTAAAGGCTATCCCTTTGACTACATCATCACATACTAAGTGAATCTATATGATTCTATATATGCTAATTGATGTTTATATTATGTGTCCAATCCAATTGAATAGGTGGCTCAAGAATACAAAGGTTGGCCCTTTAGCTCCATAGTTACCCACTAAGTGAAGCTAGATGATCCTACATGTGTTAATCAACGTTTGGACTATGTTCAATTCCTTTAAATAGGTGGCTCAGGAATACAAAGGCTTGCCCTTTAGATCAATCATTTCCCACTAAGTGAAGCTAGATGATCATGCATGTGCTAATCAATTTTTGGACTATGTGTCCAATCCCTCTAAATATGCGACTTAAGAATATAAAGGTTGGCCCTTTGGTTCCATCATTGACCCGTGAAGTGAATCTATGAACTAATACTAGTATGAATAATTATGTCATATGAGATGGATTATGAAGCCCATGAATGCTTTGGAAATTTGATAATGTGGTGTGGATAGCTAAACATGTAGTAGAAACTAGGCTAATGTTGGCCAACTCAGAAATGATGGAGATTAGGATTGTATGAAAGCCACTCCAAAACTAAAAATTTGTCTTATGTGGAATCCACTTGGGAACTCAAGAATTTGGAATTTAGGATTTTATAAAATCCACTCTAAAATGTTTCCAACCACCTATAAATGAAGTAAAGCACGTAATTGCTAAGAATGTGTGGGTAATGCTGAACTTAGAAATAAAAGAAGCAAAAGTGTTGTACAATCTACCCCCAATCACTAGTGTCTAAAAGATGGATTCTAATGTAAAATTTATACCAACTACCATATATAAAATTGGAAGTGGGAACTAATCATGCCATGCATGATGACCCCCATGTCTAGATTCTCTAAGAAAACTATATTAAAAACTACTGATTCTAAATTAGTCTAATTGTGCAAAAATATAATTGAACCTAATTTTCTACATACTTCTAGAAAATTTGGATTTTTTATTAAATAGATAGGAGTACCAAAATAGGACACCATAGTGTTTGGCACTATAGTCTATCCTCAATGCTATTACTTGGGCTGAAACTGATCACTGTTCTAGATTATTGACTATTTGCCTAGTTTGTTCTAAGTGGTTTGATGACTAGTTACTATTCTAATTATTCTAAAAATAAAATTTATGACAGATAGGATCTTTGATCTCTATATAAAAACCTTTGTTTGTTTTCCCCTCTTCTAAAGTTAGGAAATGGGTACCCTATAATGACTACCTTCAAAAGAAAAGGCCCTGCAAGTGTGTTAAGCAAAAAATATACATGATATAGCAATGATAATCAACAAGATACCTCAAGATAATTGAGAGATTGTTAGATAAAAATTGGTATGCCTAAATAGATATAAAAATGTAATAGCATTTTCAATGTACTAAAATTGAATTAAAAATGGAAATGTTAGTTGTTAGTTGGAGGGATGGAGCATGATATCTATCATGGAATCTAAGAGAATAGGAAAATGCATGATATGGATCATGGCATTATAAAAATAAAAAATAATCAAGAAAAAAGAACATAAATAAAAAATAAAGAAGCATACAAGGGTAGCCAAGGGGCCATGCAAACAAGGGACATAGGCACATATCACTCAAACTAGAAATCAAGCATACAAGGCATGTTAAAATGCCACATACACATATAGGTGGAGCAATAAAAGTTAGCACAAGGGACATAGGCACATACGAAAGTAAAAGCAGAGGACATTGGAAATATTCTTAAGGCATACACATGAATAGAAGAAAAGGACAAAATATCCTAATTCACATACAGGAGATAAGTAAGAAGTGGCAATGCAATCATATCAAGCTATGTTAAGCACAAAGATAAAGAATATAAATATGAAAAAGATAAAATCACATATAACTAATCAAATTAGGAAGAAAGTATACAAGACATGTTTAGTATAAGACTATTTATATGTTAAGAAATACAAAAGTGCTAGATACTAATGATTTGTCAATAATGCACATCAACATGATAAATTAGAGTGTGGAGTGTAGAAAACACATAACTTTAATGGTATAGTCATGTAGAATATACCCCCAATGGGTATGTATATCGGTTTGTGTCTCAAATGTAGAAGTAGGATGCCCCCTCAATGGGTAGAGTGAAGAAATCAAGTAGTTGGATGTCATTACACACACTCAAATAAGATCAAGTAAAGTATGGTAATGTAGATAAATTGATATAAAATTGCATGAAACAGCAAATGTAATTCATAACATATTAATAATAATATACATCATGGATGATGCATATAATTGAAATGTTTTTGTTGTTTTTAACATATTTGAATGTTTTTAGATTTTTTTAAATGTTGTATTGTTTTTGTATTTTGGAATTATTTGAACTATGTAAAATCAATCAGAAGAGATTATGTACAATCAATCATAAGAAACTATGTATAGGTAATGCTAGAAAAAAAACTATGTATGATCATGTAAAAAAAGCAATATGTATATAATGATATAAAAGACTAGGCTAGAGGGGGGAAGGGGTCCAAAGATGGAGCCTGATAGGGATAGAAATGAAGGAAAGGATCAAGACCATCATCAAATGTCTTGATATCATCATCATAAGTGTCATCCTATGTTTCAAATGATATTTTCATGGTGTCATCATACCGAAGGTAAACAAAAGGTTTCTCTAGTGGTGGAGAGGCTAACAATGCTTTGAGATGTTTAGCCCTCCTAGTAGATGACTTCAATGGAAGTAGTGGACTTGGTAATACTGGTGGTGTTCTAATATAAATAATAACTTTATCATGTAGTTTATCCAATCTCTAATATAAATCTTTACATGATTTTGTATTATGGCCTACAATATTATGAAAATTACAAAATAAATGACCATCCTACTATGATAATTTGTTGATAGATCTATGTCATACTATAAGTAATGTGATCAATACATGATTAATTAATATCTATAACATAAAGTATGGTTGATGCTATGTGCTACCTACCTGAGTCTAAATAATTAGCTCTATATCCATAGAGGTAACCATGTGAACTTTATGTGCCAAGTGATTTGTATGTGGCCATGAGTGTGGAGTACATCCTGAGAGTGTATTTCAAGATGCTAAAAGTGATGTAGGATGTGGAATGAGATATCTAGATTTATCTCAGTACTCTCTTGGGCTAACTGATGTAAAGTTCAATCCACACAAATAGTCATTTGTGAGTGTGGGTGTCATATCATTATTTAAAGAAGCCTAAGAATCTGTATCAACATTATGTGCATATGGTAACTTAAAATTTATCATAAGGGGTAACTATGATATAGGAGTCTCATCATCTATAATAGTAGAAGACAATACTACTACAAAAGTATCTATAATTAATGTAGTAACTATGGAATCAACTAGAACTACTGGTACTACTATTGGTGATTGTGTATGTGTAATAGGTATCAAAACTATGACTGATGGAGTAGCTAGAATAGATGAAGCTGTTATGATTGGAAAAATATTTGGATCTAAAGGTATGACTATAAGTGGAGTGAAAAAAGTGATAGTATCTCCAACCTCATATGTATGTATATGATGAAGAGAAATATGATGAGGTGGTGGTTGTATTATGAAGTGTCCCATCTAGTGAAATAATCAAATATGACTCTATAGTTTGAATATATCTGAATGGTTGGTTGTTTATTAGACATTTGTATAGATATCCTTCATGGATAAACTTAATACATTGATGGAGAGTAGAAGGAATGACCCCCATAGTATTTATCTAGGGTCATCCAAGTAAAAGACTATAGTGGAGAGGACATGACATGACCTAGAACTATTAAGAGAGGGTTTTGTGTCCTACCATGATATCCAAAGTAATGGTGCCCAATGTTTGTCATGGTATATCATTGAACCCTCGAATTTTCTTATATGATTTTTATATTGATGCCATATCTATGCCCATGTATTTTAAGAATGTGATATGACAAATATTAAGTCTAGAACCACTATCAATAATAACTCTCTTGACTACACTTGTTTTGACTTGAACTTGTATGAATAGTGGTAAATTATGATCAATAACTATCTAAGAAGGCATGTCCTCATTGCTAAAAGAAATTACATCTTCTATAGTTTTTAAAGTGTTGACCACTAATGCAAAATAAGAATTTTATGAATCAATGGGCATAGAAGTCTAAGTGAGTACCTGATAAAGAATGTCCCTTGAAGACATTACCTTTCTAAAGTAGTTGGAACATTTCTCAACTGATCAAAAATATCATATGATTTGTGTAAATATACATGTGTGGGTGGGTTGGGCCTAGGATGGGAAGGAATATAAGGGTGATAAGGCTCCTAGCTAGGTGGATGAGCCATGGTAGCACATTGAGTAATATATCTAATTTAATTATATACTATCCATATAGTATTAGTAGTGTCTATAGGAGGATAGTGAAGATAATAAATAGGTCAAGGTGGTGGAGGGATAAAGGGTGTCAATTGGGCTCTCTAGCGATGGGTAGTAACCTATGGAAGAGTGAAATGGACCATATAACATGACTCAACATAGGGTAGAGGATATAATAGAGGTGATAAAAGATATGTATTAACATTTTAAAGAATAAATTACTTAACATCATCTCGTATAATGAAAAATAAGCATAAAATATAAAAACAATGAAGCTTTGTATTACATATGATAGATTTCATCATTCATGTACAAGATGGGGCCCATTATGGTTTCCTTATTATTGAAAAAAAATGTAAGAAAATTTTGTACATAAGTGAGAATCATGGTTTCAATTTGATTATGGATGTAAGGTGATACCTCAAAAATAAAATAGGTGCTAGTATATGCAACTAGGGATTTGACAATAATATTTTTAAAAAATACTATGAATTTTTGAAATTGAAATTAAATTTTTGAGTTAAGTATGCAAGTAAAAATTCAAAAATTTATGGGAAAGTGTTTGATTTAATGGGACCTAGAAGATGCAACTAGGGTTTACAGGAAAATATCTTTTTTGAAATTATTATGATTTTTTTTTAATTTGAAGTGATTTTCTAATTTTAATAAGCAACTAAAAATTCAAAAAATGATTAGAAAATTAATAGGAGATAGTTGATGCAACTAGGGTTTGAAATAAAATTACTTTATAAATTACTATTGAATTTGAGAATTTGAATCAAATTTATGATTTAGATATGTAAATAAAAAATTAGAAAATTATTGGATTGATATTAAAAAATTACTGGGACTTAATTTATGCAACTAGGGTTTGAAATAAAATTATTTTAAAATTTACTACTAAATTTTAAAATTTTGGATGAATTATAATTTAAATATTCAAGAAAAAATTCAAAAATTTATGGGAAAAATCAGCTAGGAATTTACCCTAAGGTTTTAAGGGTTTTTATGCACAATTCAGAGTAAGTCATGTTCACCAACTGATTTATTATTTTTGGGTAAATTAGTGTGTAATTCATAAATAATAAAAGGGTTTGAAGAGGATAAAATTAGAAAATATTATTCCAAATTAAAGCTACTAATTTTTGAAATTTAATTATAATTTGACATTTTCTAAAAAAAATAGTGAGAGAGAGAAAATTAAACTCATCTTATCTTGTATTGATCTAAATAAGATAAGGTTTAAAAATTGGTGTGAAAGCCTATGAAACTATCATAAATAGGATAATAAACTTCATTTCTTGATTGGATAGGAGAATTGAAACTAGACACCTTGGGCTCTGGCACTATAGTCCTTCCCTGACACTATTGTCCTGAGGATCTAAGCTTTCTAGGTTTTGTTCACCTAATCAGTGTGAGCTTGTGTACCAAATTTTGAAACATCACTATCAATAGATATCCATATATATCTGATTTTCTATGTTTATATCTTTTATGCACTTGAATAGAAACTTTGGAAAATAGGGAAAAAGGGTTAGTGTGTGTAAGATGCACTAGATGTGCTTCACACCCCATGTGTGGGCATGTTACCTACATACCAATAATCCAAGTAGGGATCAACCCATATGTAGTTATCACTTTAAGAGTGTTTTCTACAATAGTGATTGACAATGTAAGAAATGAAAAAATTGGGTGTGATTGAGATGACTAGGGGCTAGTGTAAGGACTTGAATTGGCTTGAAAGTGTATATGCTAATTTTATGTAGAGAGTAGGGAAGATTGATTGAGTGGTCTTGCTTGTATTCTTGATTTCTTGAGTGATATTTGTCAACCCTTTCCAAATTATATTTAAATGGGATTTTATATGGATCTATTAGTCATGGCTTAGATGAAACTGGACTAGGCTGACATAATGAACAATAACAATCAAGGAAAAATGGTAATCTAGGATCAAATTATGATTATATAGGAGCATTGGAAATGGGACACCTTAGGATCTAGCATTGTAGTCAAACTTGAGTGCTATTGTCCTAAGTATATGGGACATATTGGGGATGGATTAGTCATGAAGAGAGGGTCCTAACTCAGCTAGGATCAAGTCTGGAAGCCTATGGATGATTAGGGATCGATAAAAACAAGATTGAGAGGGTTATGAGAGTAAGAAAGAGGGACCTAAGGATTGGGTGTCATTATCCATGATTAATTTGCCATTTTTTTCATTTTATATGACTAAACAACATGTTAATAAGTCCTAAAATTCATTTAGGAAGTCTATGATTATCACCATCATTGCCTTAAACCAGTAAGTACCTATAGTGGAAATCTTTGGCTCGTCATCTATAATGATATCTACTTCAGTGGTCTTGAGTGGTGCAAAGTAGGGTTAATTCCTCTCTTCATGAAAGTCTTCAACTTTCCATATTCCCTCTATTGTTTCAATTCAAAGATGAGTTGGGTCTTCTTTGTCTAGGGTGATGTCATCCACAAGGCACACAAGTTTTTGTCTTCTTGTTAGAGCCTTCTAATTGCATTGCTTCTAGGTCTCATCATCCTCTTCACTAGAGTCACTATTGAGCACCTTTTCTTTAAAAAATATCATGAGTGCAAGTCCTTTCTCCCCAAACATGTCTCTAAGATGATCTTCTAAGATGGTAGTGTCCTCGAACACTACCCTATGAATAATTTGTAGTGGCACTAGTAGTTCCAAGTTTTATGAATAAAAGGAGATTGTGCTACAAACTTCTCCTTGAGAACCTCTCAGTCTCTTATCTCATAGTGAATTTCATTTATAATGTACCACTTTGGTACCCATGTTTTCAAAGTCTTGTAGAATTCATATACCCATAGGCTTCTAGGCATGTTCTCACTATAGATAGCCAAGGTTTCTTCACACAAGTACACATGCATAATTGGGTTAGAATCACATAAATAGGTATATGTAAGTCTTCGTTACACTTACAAAACCTAGTGCATATTATTGCCTTCACATCTTCAACAATGAGAGGTAGTGATCTTCAAGGTATGAACCAATATGCATATCCTATCTACTTACTTGGGAATACATGCTTAAATGTTATGGACATAGTTTTATATAAGTTAGATCCCTCCATATTTTGGGAATGCTACAAGATTCTCTTTACTCAGCTGAGACACCCTTTTCACCATATTTTTGGTGTGGGGAACCCATCTCTTCTGAGTGAACTTAATCTCAATCAATCTCATTCTAGCTAGTTTTGGTGTAGTTGTCCACACTAGGTGGCACCTTTGGCTAGTTACTTCATAAGCCTCTTTAACCCATCAATTGTAGGCTATGTCAATTGTATCAAAATATGATTGTCCGTCCTCCCATTTGAGCACTCCTTAGTCACTTGGGTTAAGTTTTTTGGCACCATGCATTGTGATGTTATAAATATGGTTGATCTCATCTTTCAAATCAACACTTTCTACATATGAAGGCTCTTGATCACTTGATAGGGGGATCACCACCATCTCTCTACCATTCTATAAATTTATGTAGCACTTCTTGAAGTGTATGTCCATGTTGTTGACATAGCACCATGTCCTTCCTAAGATATTCTTATATTTATTATGATCTACCAATTTGATTACCTCTAAATCAGCTTGGAACTCAACACCCATGATATATACAATGGCATCCTTCAGGATCTTGATAGGTTGTGGTTAGGTTTTTTTGTCCATAAACAACATATGAGGGGAGGGATTTAAGGGTCAACACCCCATCTTCTCCTAAGTATTTTTGTTCAAAATATTAACCTTGACACCCATGTCCACAAGGACCTCACAAATAGACCATCCATCAATGGTGGTATTTATTAATAGTTTTTGGTCATACTCTACATTTTGATTATGCCTCAATTTACGTGCCCAATCCATATGGAGTATAACAAATTCAATCTTGTAAGGCATAACCTCCTCCTCTATTCTCTTCCTTACATGATCTAAAAGAAAAATTTTTAGTAGAGGTATCATCCATTTAGATTATAGAAAGTATAGGATTTTGGTCAACTCCTATACTTCAGCCTCTTAGCTTTCTCTTTTCCTATTCATGGTACTTGCCTCTACCTCTAGATCTCTGTCTAGTTAGATCTCTCCATATAAATTTTGTATTACACTCATGGCTTTCTGTAGGACATCCTTCTGTCATTATAAATCATAGTAGGGAATTGTTTTTGGCTCAAGTCACATTATTCACTCTATGTGGCTTGGCTCACCATATTCTAAGTGTAGTTCTTTTGTCAATGTAATAGGTGACTAAGTGGTGAACCCACTCCAAGTTGTGGCCTACACCTTAGGTGGCTCTTTATGAGTTTATTGTGGCTTAGGATCCCATTTATCTTATTTTTACTCATGTCTAACCATGATGGCACCCTTATCTATGCTAGGCTAACCTTGAGTCATATTTTTATACAAGTTTGGCCAATCCTCAACCATTTATGGTCCCTAACAATACCCACACATTGGGTGCATGGGACATTCACAATAGTAATGCTCAGTTAAAATACACTTGTAACATGATCATAGTGGGAATATTCCTCCATCATATCTTTTACCTTGCCCACATGCACCTCATTAATTCCTATAACCAATATTTTGCTAGCCATAGACTTCATTTCCTTGACCCACCTACCTATTGACTATGGTCATTGCCTACTTTGTGTCCCAATCCATATTCTGGCACATCTCATCTACAACTCGATAATATGTTATTAAATGAGAATAGGCATTACACATCTTGCAATAGATGATAGTGTTTACTTGATTGGTAAAATACAATAGGGGATAGTTTTGAGATTCATGCAAACTATGACAAACTTCATAACTGAGAAGTAAGGTGCAAACATTTATTCATGGGTAATTATTCTTGTTATGCCCCTCCATCTCACAGTCATTATACCATAATTTGATGTGAGTGTCATGTGACAAAATGATAGATAACTTCTATAATTGGGAGGCCATTGATGTGATCTTTAACTCCATAAATGGGCTGATCTTGGTGTTGTCACTACCTACTACCTCATCTCAAAGTATAAATTTAATTTATTTTTAGGGTTATATGAAGTTTATCATGGATATTGCTCTCCTAAAAAAGACTATCATGCCCCTAATAAACCATTGCACATGTTAGGAGGGGTGGATATCATATGAAAGTTTAGAAAGAATATTCTTAAACCATGTCTTGTTTTAAAACATGGTATAACACATTAATTTGCAAAGAAAAACAAATAATATGCACACTAAGCTTAATTTGCAAAAAAAAAAACCATAAGAGGACAAAGGATATCAATGTTTAACTAAACAAGTTCAAAGATGTACTGAATTATGTAAAGATGACCAATCTTACAACTTATGACTCAAATAAACATCTTATTGTCAAATAATTGTCAATTTTGAACAAAAAGAGCCATCATAACTCCAAATACTAATAAATTCTTAGCAACAAAAGACATATTTCTGTAAAGGTCACCAATCTTTACATAATTAATGCTAAAAGAAACATAATCATGTAAAATGTAGAGTAATTTTGACCAAATACACCCAAAAGATATTAAGTATCTTTGATGAAGCCCTCCTAGCAACAACAGAGCTTCTCCTACTAATGCTTTGAAATGTACCATTGTTTAGTGTTGATGAACACTACTCATTTTAGGATTTGAAAAATCAAAGGCATGAGTTGCAATTTGTGATAATTCAATGATGTCTATGGTGTAAATAAAAGTAAAGTATGAGTAATGTCCACAATATTTGTTTGATTTAGTGGTTGGGAGCCACCCAAGTTTAAATATTTGGATATTCAATAGTTTTTGATGACTTATAAGATAAACTAAATGATTATTAACAATGATCTTTAAGCTAGAGTGAATCTTGATAAAAATAAGAAAAGAGAAGGGTAAAGTAAGAAAGAAATGTGATTGCAGGTTTTCATCTCAAATATTATGACAAAATTCCAATTAATTTGAGCACATTTGAACCAACTTAAGTTATAAAATAGCATAAGCTCAAATTATATCATAAATCAAGAAAAATTCAAATGAATAATATGAATCATAAGAACCAAATTTACTTTAAATATTTTCTATTATGATCTGAATAACCTAAGTACATGCAAATATAGAGCAAATAAAATAAAGTATACTTGAGATCTTTACAGTAATTTTAGCATTTAGCACAAATTAACAACCCTATGACAAAGAATGAAACTCAAAATAAAAAGAATCATTCAAATTCAAGATGACTATCTGTAATGGAGAGGTAGCATGGACATTCAACAAAACTATCCAGATAATCTTTTTATAATTTCTTAGTTGTATTAAATGTTCCTAGTATATAATTTCTCAAAAAATCCCCTTTAAAAATGGTAACCATCTACCTATTTATAGGAAACATAGGTAGTTAACTATTTAAATTTCAAAATATCCACATGTAGATAAGGATAGTTGTCCTTGATATAAAGATACAATGTGGAAGGTCACATGCCAAATTGACAAGAAAGAGTATATGCTAACAAACTAGCATATACCTTATAAAAAGAATATACTTTTAGGAATTTCATTAGAGGGCCACTAAATTATCCCTATTTGAGTAAGTCTTTCACCTTGGTATATTTTTCCTTGATTAGTTTAAAATCCACTATAGGCTTCATTAGACAATCCTCTTCTTGATCTACTAACTTCTCAAATTCATTATTAGCCTGAGATACAAGTTCCTTTCTACATTGTGCTTCTACAATTTTCTTCCTTGTAGAAATGATGATATTAAGGATCTTTTGGTTATCCTTGGTTGAATGATCTTTTCTATCTCTGATCCCCTGGATGTGAACACAAACCTTTTGCTTGAATTCTTCATCACTAATCAGGCCTATAGTAGTGGTTTGAGAAAGGTTATCTAATAGATTCCCCAAATTTTCTCAATTTAGGTTACCAAGCCTATGTCTCTATTGATGAATTCATTGACATCATTGCTCTAGGTGATCAAATCCTCTTGTTTATCTAATAAAACTACCATGAAGATATCTAAATGTCTAAGTTTGATAATCTTGAAGTATAAGGCCTACTTTGTCTTATGTACCTTGATGAGCTCCTCCATCTAAGCTTGAGAATTCTACCATTGAGTGATTAAGGCTTGTGCCATCTCAATTTGATGGTTTAAATCACTCAATCTAAGCTTAATGCTTTTTAAATTCTCAAATGCATCCATTAAATATTTATTTAATGCTTGCAATATGTCCTCAAGAATTGAAAGGAGGACCTGAGCTTCCAAATCTTGTTTTTCTTTCTCCAAGTTGAGAATCCTCAGTTTCATTCCTTGAACTCTAGCTAAGGTCATTTTTGACTAGGCTATTACAAAACTAGCCACATATTCTTGAAATATAAGATGCTCCCCTATTGCCTGCCCTAGAATAGGAGTTAAACCCACAAATGGTTCCACCTTCTGAAAGGTGGACTCCTTAGTACTGATAGTAACCTTCTTGGTCACTACTCTCTCAAGAGTTGATGTATTTATATTGAAAAAGACCTGAGGGTTGGACTACTTTACTTGTGTTTATTTAATAATCTCTACATTTGAAATCTTATAGGCCCTTAGGGTATCAATCCCTTGGATTTCCTTGTTATAAAAGATTTGGATGCTTCTCTCTTCTTATCTATTTAGAATATCTTGAATCCAAGGCTTGACATTATCCTAAACATCCATGTCAACTCAAGTGAAATCTAGTGAAGAAGAAAGAGATGGGATCTTTTTCAACTTCCCATAAACAAACCAATCAAGAATAGTTGGTCCATAAATAGGATTCTCATCACTAAAGAGGTTAATTTCACTAGTAGGGTGAGTGAAAGTTAACTTAGGCCTCTTTCTTAGAGCTATAGGAACTAAAACCAATTCTACCTATCTCTTTCCTCCATCTAATGGAACCAATTATTTGTCTGCTTCCTCAAATAGATCCTTTTCCTTATTAAAACCATAAGAAGCTATGATATTAATAAGGGCACTTTCCATTATTTCTCTAGTTTCCAAAGAAATCATGCTAATGAACTCTATTTGGGAAGAAGGCTTTGGTCGGGATGCCTAAATTTGGGGACCTTCACCAAGTCTATGCTCTATGCTAGATTCTTAAATCACATCTTTACCTTTTCTTTTTACATCCTCAGGTTACCCAACCTGTGATGACTTTGTCAATTCTTTCTGCTAAGGCTCAAAATATTGTCCTTTAACAGCTGACTCTTGATGTGCAGTCCCAGATGGTCCTAGCAACAAGTGATAATTCAAAGGATGTAGTTACCATATTTCTCCTAAGGTATTATTATCACTAACCAACCTATGTTCTAATTTGATGTTGTAGTTTTTAACCTAAGACAAGACTTCTTCAAAGTTCCTTTCCTTTGTGTAAATACCTTCTTCCACACCTGGTTGATGTTTGTACTCAACCTTTAGGACCTTTTAATCCTTAATTTGGTTAGACACTCTATCATTAGGGTCCCACATCTTAAGATCATCTAGTTGGAAATCAAAAGAGTTCATGTGCACTACCATGATCTCTGATTGTTCCCAATCCTTGATTATAGTTCTACCAATGTCTAGTAGAAAGTGATGAACCTGATCTTTATTATTCTTCTTGAAATGCCAATCCATTGCCTAGATGATCTGATAATAAATTTATTACTCTAAAAGATTACTAGGAACATATATAGGCAATCTATATGGTTAGACCATGATTCCTTCTATCCTTATTGTAGTACAATCTAGATATAGCCATACATCCCCCATGGTCTCCACTTGTATTTTGATTAGAGGGTGAATCTTAGGCATAGGGATACCAATGATTGACTCAAAAATTATTGGGAAGATACCATCACATATGAATTTCAAGTGATTCCCATATTTGAAAATATGTAATTTGGATTAATGATGGGAAATGATAGTTCTACCATTAAGGGACCAATTTTGGATGCCAGGAAAATTAATAGAGGTTATGAGTAAATCCAAGAGGTAAGACATCATAAATAATTGCTTGGAGGTCTTTCTTTTGATGGTTGTAAATTGTTTTTCCAAGTAAAAACTTATTAACTCTCTAATGGGAGGGGTTAAGTTTCATTCCAACATGCAATAGACATAAGATTCCCAAACCTTACTCAAATAAGTAGTAGAAGATGTGCCAAATGCCTAGTTAAATAAGTTCATAGCTAACCTAACACCCTCCCTAAATTAGGAAATAATAACCTCACCTTAGGGTTCTTGAAAACATAAGAACCTTGGATTAACGAAGGTGAGAGGACTAAATCTAGGTTTTTGGATTTTGTCCATTCTTTCAAGGAAGGGAGATTGGCATGAGGAAAAGGGAGATTATAGTAAGCCTTAAAGGCCATGGTAACTATACATGCAACTTTTTTAATACTTCCTTCATGATTAATCCATTCTCCATCTATTCTACAATCAACAAAAATAGGAACAAGAAGGTTGATGCAATATATTACCTCTAGTTTAGTAGCCACATGGTGAAGGCCTTCCAGCTGAATTGATATTAGGTATTAATATATTTGGTACATCATAGAATTCCTCTTTTCATCTTAGTAAATTGGTTACAACTCCTCTATAAAGATTAAAAATTTGGACCAATTTCTGATTCCATGCACATTTAAGGTTGTTAAATCTAACTATATGTCTCTAAAGACCCTTCCTTCACCATTTGAAGTTAGGTAAAGCTTTGCTTCAATTTTCATTTGTTGCCTACTCACCACCATTGATAAAACTAAATTTTAGTTGATGAAAACAAATATCTCACTAAGTCACTTGCTCTAAATTCAAGTTGCACTTACTTTGATTTCTATGTGATCAAATGAACTGACTTAAGTCCTTTATAGAGGGTTCAACATTTTTAGCTTTAATTGAAAAATATCCAACTCTTGATTTCATACATGCCTCAAATTTTATGGGATCTCATTCTCATGTCTTATGCATTATCAAGCATAGGATATATTTAATTTTGATCGTTTGTGCTTATGTGGAGCCTATGTGGTAGGGTTTCATGCTTTTCATGGCAAATTTCATAAATGCTAGTTGAAGGCTAGCCATTAGCTTTCAAAAGTCCTCTTTATTTTGATTTTAAAAACCAAATCTAAGTCCTTGCATTTCATTGGTCTCTCTATTTTTAAACTCACTAATTATGCCATCTATCAAGCTCGTGAGGCCTTTGAAAATTCCTCAACTTCATCGCACCATTGGATCAAATACAATGAACAAGAAATCACCATTGGATCTTAATTAGGGATATATCATTAACCACATGTTTTTTAAAAAGGCTTCAAGCTTGACACACCATTGGATCAAATCTAGTGAATAAGTGATCACCGTTGGATCCTGTAAGATGCTTACCTTTTAATTAGTTCTATGATTATATGAATCCTAAGCTTAAAACATCATTTAGAATTTTATGTTTAAAAACACAAAATGACTTAGGCTAAAATATTTATTTACTAATTTTGTCTTCATAAAAAGCTAAGAATTTCTTAAAAGATTTTTTTGAAATTCCCCCTTTGATTAGGCTTTAAAAATTATCTAAGTTAAATTTGACGAGTTCGATCATGTCAAATACATCCTCGAAGACATCAAATGATGGGATGAACCTATCAAATATAAGACAATGGAGTTCTCAAGGATTCAAGGATTGTATAAGTTAATTTTATAGGTTCAGTCACATCAAATACATCCTCGTATATGTCAAATGATGGGAATGAACATGTCAAATTTAAGACAATGGATTTTATTAGTCCAATAACTGAATACCATGTGCAAAACTTTTGAGAGCTCCTAAGGTTTTGAGGATTATCTAGGTTAAATTTGATTGGTTAAGTCATGTTAAATACGTCTTCGTAGATGTCAAATGATGGGACCAAACCTGTCAAATTTAAGACAATGAAATTTAATTGACACCATTATATTTAAAACCTTCTATCAAGTGATCATCGTTGGATCCTTACTGGGGCCTAAATCATTAACTATATGCCTTTCTAAAATAATTTAAGATTGATGTACCATTGGATTGAATCCAGTGAACAAGCATAAAGCATTAGATCTATAAAAGTGCATGAACTTTAAGTTAAAATCTGATCATGCATAAAATTTCTTGCTAGATTTTCTTGCAAATGTTTCAATTCAAACCACTAGGGTTTATTGTTTGGGAACCCTGACTTCTTCTATGGAACCTAAAATTAATAACCTTCAAGATGATTTTTTATCAACATTAAAAATATGATCAAACAATCTTTCACACTTATTCCAAGATATAGAAGTTTTGGAAACAATCACAGGGGTCCCCTTTTCAAAAAAAGAAAGATGGGGTTTGTTGGTCTTAATAGTTCCTTTGGTTCTTTACACCCCTTTTATAGGGGGATTCCAATGAAGTTTCAACAATAAATCCAATTTGTGTTTAAATGATAGTCTATGAAGGTAGTGTGATAGTTGATCTGGCAAGATATCTTTCATTTTCCATTCTATATCAAGTTATTTTATGTGAGCCTTATTATAACCACCTATGGGCAAATTAGTGTCTCACCAATCTTGCTACTAATTATAACCACCTATGGTAAAATTAGTATCATTGATCTATGTTATTATATCCTAGTTATAACCACCTATGGGAAAACTAGGGGCAACACTTGTTTATCATTCATTTCCACATCACCTTGCCATTACTGTTTTCATTTGACTGGCCATTTGTCAGATTTGAGAACTTGTTGGGACCTAGTTGGTTTTTCCCCACCTTTTTTTTGGATGTAATTACTATGACTTGAGGTAATATTTGGGCTATGTAGGTCATGCTCAATTCATGTTGAGGTCACCTATGTCCCCCTTTCCATACGCTCTCACCATTTTGTGAGCAACCTATGCCAAACACTCTATCCATTTTTTAAGTAGGTATCTCATCATTCTCTAATGATTTGAGAAACCTCAAAATTATAAAAGCATTCATAACATTTTAAATATCTAAAAACATTTGTCTTGTCTAAGCCTAGTTAGTTATCCTCAATCTACCTTATTAGGGCATGGTCATTGTTAGGATGTTTTTTTTTGCTTTTTTTTTCAAGATTTATGTTTTTTTGTTTATTTCAAGTTGTTTATTTTTTTTTCTATTGTTTTTCACTTACCTATTTATTTTCTTTTAGCACTGTTACCTTGACTCAATCTATATGTGTTTAATCAGGTGTTTCCTTGTGCACATTATTCTTGAGTCCATCCATATTAATATGTCAACATTGGCATCATGGTTTTTATCATTAGTGTATTTTTTTGAGTGTTTATTGAATAGGGAGTCATTCCTTATGCATTTTTTAGCCAAGTCTTCATGGTGTTCTATCATGATACCTACTATCACATGGTACAACAAAAATTGGCTACAAAAGGTCTAAAATCAATGGAGTTACATAATTTTCTCCTTGACACCTTGTCCAATCCTCACACCCACTTTGATCAATATAAATCATTTGACCATTCTAGTTGTATCATTGTTAATCAAGATTAACATATCCTCATTGACAGGTACAATTGAATCTTTTTTATTGATCAATATCATTTCTCTATCCATTTCCTTCATCACTTTATACCCACTCATCTTTAATCTATATTCTAGGTTATATCCTTGAGTTATGCTTGCTAATCATCCCTAACTGTGACACAATCATCTTTATCCAATCTAGATCTTCTTAATGATTACAATTGCTATTAGAAAATTATTATTTTGACATTTATTCTTAATTATAACTGCCTTTGGCTAAATTGGTACCTTTTAAATAAATGCATGCAAGAATTTTCTCATTTGTATTAATCTCAACCATGGTTTAATTCCACCCTTTTTTATTGCTTCTTTTTGAGGGACCATCCATCAATAAATGTGACGGCCACTCCCTCAAGGGGGCATCATCATAGGCTTCTCAAAACCATTTGGAGATTTGTTCTATAATCATCATCTTATTTTTGTCATACAACCCTTTTATCATTATTTAATAACATATTTCTTCACCTGCAATTCACAATATATTCTCAAACAAGAGCAAACTGTAGACACCTAAAATTGGCCACTAATAACCTCTAATCAGGATTTTGACCACTTTCCACCAAAATGCACAATTTGGATTAAAAACACTAAAACACATTAAATAATTTGAAATTGATATATTCAAGTGTTGATTTTGGCCAGGGTATCACTAAATGGGATAATGTAATTTATGGGCTAGCAAACTTTAATCAAATCATTTCGAGTCAAAATGCCAATTTTGCACTTCAATGCTTTGGATTGCTCTTTTCTATCAAATATCTTACATGATACATGTGCCTTTATTATTTGGTTTTGGTAACATCTTAAATGGAATAACAGATCCACCACATCTAACATTGACTTCCAATTCCAATCCAGTCAAATTTTGGACCAATAACAAGGCATTTTAATCAATTTGAGTAATTTTTGCACAAAGTGCTTAATCATGCTTAAGATATAATTAAACCAAATCATATCCTAATTAATAATTCCATGGAAACTTTTTGAATACTTATTTTTATAAATGAATATTAAATATATACGTCATCAAGTGACATCATTTCTTGGGAAGACATCCCTAGGCCATAAATGCATAAAATATCAAGGTTAACCCCTCCTATGCCTCATCAATGCCTCTTATGCCTCTTAAATGCCTCTTTATCCCAAATATTGATGAGACTATTTATGGATTTTTAATTACATAATTGGATTAATCCTTACCCACACATATCAATCTTGAGATGGATAGTTCAAGTTGATACTAACCATTTTAAAAAATCTATAAAGAGGAGGATTTTCCACATGGATTTCAAGCTTAACTTATGAAAACTTTCCATGACAAATTGATTCCAAAAAGCTCTCACATGCCAAATTTATGACACCAAAATATTGAAGCTAAAGGCAATCAAGGTGCCAAGGAGAGATGGAGGTAGCTAAGCTTCCATTGATGCATATTTCATGAGCACAAACCAAGAAAGCCACTACAACAAAGCATTTGGAGCATCCAAGGAAGGTGAAGGATTCTTGTTTTTCCTTACTTTTTAGTTGTGATTTTCATTTTTTTGTTATTAATCTCACCCTAATAACTAGGCATAAAGGTGTTAGTTTAGTGTACTTTTGATTTTATTTATCCACTAACACAATACTAATCTCCCCTCCATCATCAAATTCTTAGTTCACAGGTGAGGTATATACATAATGTTAGAGATGAAAGATAAAATTTGGTCTTAACTAAAGCTTTCCATTGTCTCCACTCTAGTCGATAATGAAAGTGGGATTGTTTAGAGAGTGAAGAAGAGGAAAATGATGAATTTGAAAACAAAGGGTGAGGTGGAATTTGAACAAAGAGAAAACTTATTCTCTTTAGACAAGAATCCCAAGAGAAATCCCAATGACCATACTAAATATATTGAGTATTTTAACACTTTTATGGATTCCACTAGGGAGGAAATGAAATAAATGTACTAGAGAACTGAGGAAGATTTGAAAATATGGAATAAAAATGTAAAGTACATAGGCTCATCATGAAGTTATTGCTAATGTTTAGAATTTAGATACAAAATTGTATAATATTTTGTACAACATCAGGGTTTTTAAGGCCAAAAGTCAGACCAATAGATTAGATATTATTACACTATGGAACATGATGAAGGATAAATAAAGAAGATTTAATTTCTTAGTTCAGTGATCCAAGGTTTGTGCTTTCAATCAATTGAATCTCAAGACCAACATGGATGATTCTTGGTGTTTAAACTATGCGATTGCCAATAAGGATGCCTCCCTAAATTGGCATAAACAAATGAAAAATTTGTTGGTACTTTTTATTAGTCATGAGAGTGAGGCAATGTAGATTTTGGTAGATTGAGAGTCACTAGGGTGATCATCCAAGATGGAGATATTGTTAATAAACCCAATTTTTAGAACCTTCTCCACTTAAATATTGAAAACTTCAAGAAAAAAGTGGAAGGGACAATTTATAAAACCAAGAAAGAAGTGTTGTAGTTGGTTATTTTTGATAAGGATAGAGTAATGAGAGCAAAGGCTCTAGTCACTAAATTTAAGAGCTTAGAGGCAAATAAAGAAAGATTAATGGATGATGGAGTCAAAATTTTGAAGCCCTCATTACTAAATTTTTAAATCATAGATAAATAATTTGATGTAACTTATACACTAGGTGAAGAATTAAAATCCAAAGAAGCAACTTCTAGGTCAGTCCCACACACATAACTAGATGTCAGTACCCCCACCCCACCCCCCATCTTAATAAAGCCCTTAGTCCTTACCTTAGTTATAACTTAAATTACTCCATCCATTCTCTAGTTAATGGTGTTATGTCAACACTCTAATTTAAGAATGATTATGTATTTTCATGTTATCACCAAGGTGGGACTTTAGTTCCCAATCTATTTATTGTACATGTAAATTATATTTTTAGATTGAAGATATGAGGCCTTCCCTATACCAATATTATAAATACATGTAACCTAGTAGTCTCAAAGGGATGAAAATTTTGGATATTCATAATAATAATAACTTCAAAAGAGTTATCATTGAACTTGTCTCTATGTGAAAATATTGATTCTTCTCAAATTCTATGGATTACTTGACACATTCCATCATTCTGGTATCTTAGTGCTTTGAATATGTATGAGGTATCTATTTTAAAAATAATCATTCATTTTTATCTATATATTATTTGAATATCTTTTACATGCTTATCATAATCCTTTTGTAGATGCACAATAGTAATTTAGAAATTAGGCAACCTTTTATTTCTACATGTTTGAGTATATAGTGTTATGGTTCCTTTAAATCCTCACTATATTTGAATATTTGTGTGCCATAGTATCTTATAACAAGTATTGGTATAGATTCCTTGTCATATCTAATTTCAAATACTAGTCTTGAAAGGATTTATCCTTGGTTGTCCATGTAAACTCTTTTCTACATTACTTTTCCCTCTTTTTGAAGTTTCTTTTGAAATCCTTCCCAACTCAATTAGAATCATCATCCTTTTTTCCATTCCAAGTAGATTTAGGTTCACCCATAAATATATTACCCATGGTAAACAATTTGTGTCATTCACTGTTATTCCATCAATATGTTGTTATAAAATTGAATAACCTACAACTCATGCCTTGGAATGACCTTTTTCACTGATCATAAAATATTAGAGGCAACCTCATAGGAATTTTTGGGGTGTTTATAAAATCCACATCAACAATTATAATTCCTCCTATATAAGTCTATCTAAAATTTCACATTCTGAATGTGATGATCAATTACCTTATTTTCCTTATATTTTGGATGATGGTTCCACACTTGTAGAAGATATAACAAATATCAACATTAGTACTATTTATGATCCAAAGATAACAATTATTATCACATCCCTCATTGTATAGTAATACAAATTTATCATTAATATTCTCACATAATTCATTAACATATTTTCCTGGACTTACTTAGATATGCCAGTTTAGATCCAACATTAATGGTACATCACTTGGTCATGCATCTAGATGCAAAACCAATCAAGAAAAATTTAAGGAAGATGTATCCATAGACTGATCCACTGGTCAAACTCAAATTATAAAAATTACTAGTAGTGGGTTTTATCAAACTTATTCCATATGTAAATTAGATTTCCATAGTATCAGTGACCAAGAAGCCAGTAAGAATTCGCATATGTATAGATTTTTTAGACCTAAATAAGGCTTGTCAAAAATATGATTTCCCATTTCAAAATATAGATATGATTATGTATTCAATGGTAGGATATGAGATTATATATTTTAAAGATCGTTTTATGTGTTATAATCAAATCAAAATTACTCCTAAAGATCAAACCAAGACAATATTCACTACTCCATGGGGCACATTTTATTATCAAGTCATACCATTTGGATTGAAAAATGTTGGCACCACCTATCAAATAAAAATGACACTCATATTACATGATCTTATTCAAATCATTATGGAATATTATGTTGATGACATTCTATGAAAAATCAAGGACTTCTGTAGAGCACCCAGTAATATTACAATTTTTTTTTGAAAGGCTTCATGAATACTATGTGTAATTGAATCCTAAGAAGTGTGTCTTTGGGGTTACATCTAGAAAATTATTATGATTCATTATGTCTCTTAGAGGCATTGAAGTGGATCCATATAAATTTTGAGATATTACTAAATTCCACCTCCTATTAATTTGAAGTAGCTTCATAGTCTACAAGGGAAGATCCATGCCATTTGGTGTTTCATTTCTTAGCTATTTGATCTATGTCACTATTTTACTCATCTTTTGAAAAAGGGGACAAATTTTCAATGGAATTAAGAAAGTCGAGAAGCCTTTAAAATTCTCAAACAATATTTGGCTAATTTTCTTATACTTGTTCCTCCCATGCTGGGAAATCTTTTCTTGTTATACATTTCTACAACTGACAATGCCATGGGGGCACTCTTGGCTCAATATGATGATCAAGGAAATTAAATATCCATGTATTATTTGAGCCAAACATTTGTATATTATGAGAAAATATATCTAGATGGAAAAGGCTTGTCTTGCATTAGTATTTACTACACAGAAGATAAGACATTACATGTTGAACAATAAAACAATGTTGATTGTTAAAATAGACCATCTAAAATATCTATTGGTAAAATAATATTTAACCAATCGTATGGATAAATGGGTGATGTTTCTTAGTGAGTTTGATATAGAGTACACATAGTATAAATCTATAAAAGGGTAATTGATATCAAATCAATTAGTGGAAGTGCATCTTCTAGATTTCTCTCCTATGATGATGCATTTTCTAGATGAGTCTATTATGAGCTTAATTAAAGAACAAGAATGGAAGCTCTATTTTGATGTTTCTTTCACATCTCATGGATCTGGCACTAGAATATTTTTTGTCACACAAAAAGGTGATATTATTCCCAAGTAATTTTGTATTAGTTTCCCATGTACAAATAACATTGTTGAATATGAAGCTTTTCTATTTGGACTTCATCTTGTAGTATAGTGCATTGTTCAAAATTTACAAGTCTATGTAGATTCTCAACTCATTATAAAGCAAGTCACTAAAAATTACGAGATAAAATATGAAATTTTGGAAACCTATAAAATTTTGGTGGATGATCTTAAACTCAAATTCAAATTCATCTAGTTTAAATATGTTCCAAGAGCAAATAATAGATATGTTGGTGCTATGACTACTATTGGATCTATGATTGAAATTATTTCAACTATTACAAAGTATAATTTTTTATTGAGAACCTTATTGTTCCATCACGTACTTGTTTAGCTTTTGAAACAATCTATGTCATTTTTGGTCTAAATTCTCCTTGGTATTTTGGTATCTATTCATATCTCCAATATTAAATCATTCCCACTAACTTATATAAAAATAAAACCAAGTCTTTTATCCATAACACTTCCCTTTATAACATCCTTGTAAACATGCTCTATCATAGAGGTTATAAAGTAACTCTTATTCATTATCTAAATATGGGAAAATCTAAATTAGTGCTAAGGGAAGTTCATGAAGTCATTTATGGGACACATACTAATGGTTTTATCTAAGATAAAAATATTCTTCATATTAGATACTATTGGCCTAATATGGACGTATATGAATGTGCCTTTGTTAAGAAATGTTTACCATGTCAATAGCGTGATGATCTTATAAATGCTCTAGCTCAGAAGCTTCTACCAATTATTAGTCCTTTGTCATTTTCCACATGGGGAATTGATTTTATTGACAAGATCAACCCTACTTATTCTAATGGTCAAAAGCATATCCTTACTAAAACCAAGTATTTTACAAAGTGGGTACAGGCAATCCCTCTTAACTATATTACTAGTAATCATATTTCAAATTTGTATTTAATCATATCATTTGTCACTATGGTATTCCATCCACCATTATATTTGATCATGGTGGATCATTCAAAAATAAAGATGTTGCTACTCTTTATTCTAAATTTCATATCAATCACAAGTTCTCAACTCCATATTATCTTCAAGGTAACAGACAAACTAAAGATTCCAATAATAATTTGAACTAAATCATAAAGAAATTATTAATACATATGGTCATGATTGCCACATGAAAATATTTCCAGCCTTATGGGTGTATTTTCAATGCTCACACTTCTACTAATGGAACTCCTTATTCTTTAGTTTATGGATTTGTATCCATTTTTCCTATTGAGGTTAATCTTCCATCATTATGTATTCCATTACAAGGTGTTATTAATGAATAAGACTAAAAAGTGGGTGGATTAATAGAATTATAACTTATATATGAGAAATGGCTAGCCACCTTAAATCATCTCAAGGCTTATCAAATTCAACTACATCAAGGTTATAACAAAATAATTATTTCTTAATAATTTGAGCTTGGTGACCTTGTGCTCAAAGAAAATCAAAATAATTCAAATTTTGAATATATAAATAAATTTAAGTTCAAACCAAATTGGTTAGGCCCCTTAGTTATCACAACAAAATATAGACTAGGTGCATAGAAGTTGGCTACTCTATAGGGTGATGAATTTGATGATCAAATAAATATTATGCACCTTAAGTGTTTCTATGTTTAACTTATCTTGTTAAAGATGATAGGTGTTCCTATTTGGGGGAATATCTATTTTATTTTATCTAAATCATCTCTATTCACCCATGTCTGGCGCATTATGTTCTGGATATGGAAATCTCTAATATTCTAGCTTATAAGATTGTTATGATTCTCTTGAGTTATTAACAACTCATGTTTGCATTCCTCCATGTAATTTATTCCCATATATATTCATTGGTAAAATAAATAAATCTCATCATATTACCTGCTATTTTTGAAATGCTTCCACAAAATTGTTCATGTCTGATCATTCCCTTGTTCATGTCTCCTGTGCATATTGAGGAATCACACCCATGAGTATTTTTCCCTTTGATAGGTGTTTCTTAATTTTTTGTTTCCCATTACCTATCTATATATTTTATATTCAAAATAACCCTATTTATATCCTATTCCAAAAATACATAAAAAGTCAAATATCCCAAGATTGTAAAAGTTTAGAAAATCCTAAATAGTGTTCTTTCCCATAGGGTACCCATCTCTAGTTTGTCATATTTGATTATTTGTTCTCTTGGTGTTCAACTTGAGTCTCCAGTTACTAATATAGAGAGATAATATTTAAATGTATCTCATTGGTGATTTTAATTTCCTTGTGATTGAAAATATTTTTAATAGTGACACCAACTTTCCATGTTCTCACTATTTTGTGAGCTTATCATTTCTATGTACTCACCATTTTATGATATTATAAATTCCACACACACTCACCATTTTATGAGTTTATAATTTACACACACTCATCATTTTATGATCTTATAATTTTAACACACTCACTATTTTATGAGCTTATCATTTTCATGCTCTCTTTGTTTTGTGAGCTTATCATTTTCACACTCACTATTTTGAGAGCTTATCATTCCATGCTCTCACTACTTTGTGAGCATGTCATTTCATGCTATAATTATTTTATGAGCTTATCCATTATATCTAAAATTGTTAATTTTTATTCATTATCATAATTTTCATTGTCATATGTCCATTTTTAGTCTAACTACAATCATGTTCAAATATATTCTCTCACCATTTTGTGAACCTATTCCTATGTCTTCTATGTGATCAAATCTCTTTAGTTGTTATCAATTTTATTTAATCCCAAAAAAATACTTGGGAGAAATAAATTTATCATAAATTTCATGTTGGATCAAATGTCCATGGAATTATGTAGGCAACATCCACTTGCTTGGAGCATTTGTAGTCATCTCGGCCACTTCCTTCCTATTCTTCTATTTCCCCCTTCGGTCATAATTGTTTTATCATACCCTAAGTTTCAAGGAGTAATGCCTTATTGTCACACACTATAATTTGTTTTTGCATGGAATGATTAATTTCTTTCATTGTTTTTTTCTTCATGGAATGAGGTACTCACTTTCATTTGTGTGTTTCTAGATGGAATGTTTACTAGATTTCATTTGTGTTTCTGAATGGAATTTTTACAATTTCTTTGGGTGCCTTAGATTTTTAGATTGTTCTTGCTAAATTAATCTTGGTTTATTAATCAAAATGTTCATATGTTAGTTAATTTATTTGATCTTGCTTTCACGTATTTTTTATTTACTTAGTCATGCATTTTTTGTTACTCGGGTGCCTTAATTTAATACATTATGTTTCTCATTTAGTCTTGATTATTCATATCATGATTTTGAGTTGTGAACACTTGTATCTAAATTAGATTTATTTAAATGTATCATGTTATACATTTGAAATATTTATTTGTCATATCTTATTTTAAATTTTATACATTTTATTTGAAATTTAACTTGTTACGCATTTTGAAAAATGAATGTTATCATGATCCTTCTAGATTGTCATGTGTAATATAAAATCAGGATTTATAATTGTTACCATGTTAATGCAAAGACAATCTAATACATATCTATATATCTAATCTAATTATCAAAAACCTAAAAAGTATCATGATTATCAAGTCTATCTATCAAATCAAATGCTAAATAGGAGCATAATTTTGATATCAAGAACATAATAACTCATATCTAAACTAAAAACAAGAGACATAAGTAAATATAATATAATAACACATGAGATAAATATATTATATCATAAATATATACATGATCAATGTCTAAATACATACAATGAGGCATATACATCAAAAATGGAGATTATAAGTACAACTTGACTCAGTTGAGTGCATATTGAATACATCAAGTATAAATATCAAAATATAAGGTAAAATATCTCTAGTCTAGTCAACTCTAACTATGACTATCTCTTATATATATATATCTATATGGTGTCCCTACTGAGAACTCTCTCCTTCCCCAACTAGTAATGTCAGTGGTGGTGTTGGAGTACCCATAGTCACTAAGCATAGTATCATATGCATAATTGATCTAGCTTAGGTCGATGACCTATGGGATTGTGAATAGGATATAGAAGATGAATATTGTTGAGCCTTGTACTCTTAAAATTTAGGCCTAATAGTAGTTTTAGGCACTACTAATTTATATAATTTATTATATTATGGAGCCTCATTCTTATCCCAAAAGCTCCTATCATAAATTGATATAACTCCTCTCTCAATGGCCACCTCTTTGGCCTCATATTGCTTAAGTTGTAACCTAGCCACCACTACTTGTAATATATCCCTATTATCCCATAGTGTATATCTCTCTATCTATAACATATCTCTTTGGGGTACCACATTTTTCATGACTCTATACAACTACATCCTTCTCTAATCAAGTTTTGTCCCTCTCATATCTTAGGGTATCCCTATCAGTGGTGATTTTTCTCACTCTTAGATCCAACCTATCTATCTCCACTCTTAGTCTAGATATATTTTCCTTATCCATTGTAATCTAATCATGTGTTATAAATAAATACTAAGAACATAGATCTAATTTTCCCTATAGTCCTACCATATCTATCTCTCAAGTACTAATATCATGTCTCAATCTCACTATTAGTGCCTTTATCTCTATTGATATGGGAGGTCTAGATGATCTCACATTTCCTAGATCCCCTATCCTATGTGTTCTTTACTCTAGCTCTAGCCTATCTATGTCAATATAATCCTCCTTAGATCTAACCTCTACCTCCTTGTCCACATACTATATCTCCACATCATCACCCTCCTATATGTCAATATATGCTAGATCATAAAACCCACTAAAATCATCTCTATCATCTTCCCCTCCTCCTTTCTCTCCTCCTAGTCCTCCTTTATATATCTCCTCATCATAGCCCTAGCTATAAGATCTCTCCCTACTAATGCATCTACACCACCCTATGGAATAGTCAATATAACTAGGCTCTACTTAGTCTACCATGTAAATTATGCATCTATAACCCCCACATAATTTATCCCACCTATATTTACCTAGCTAACCTATGGTACAAATCTAAAGCTCACATTAGCCTCTACTCTATTTGGGGATAGCCCACACTCTCTAATTTTTCTCATTGTGTGGCCCTAATGACACATCTTGTTGAATACCAAAATATCATAATACCCTATTTGGTCAGTATCACACAATAGTATAATATTTTTCCCAATGATGTAACATAGAGTGGTCATGTATAGCATCACCTTTGCATCCTCTACCTATTGAAACTAGAGATCATGATATGGCCTTCATGTGATGTATACCTCCATAAAGTCATCAATCATATGTATTTAATGTCAAATATCCCATATATTAACCTTTTTATTTGGTCCCCTTTACTCCTATCCATAATATATCAGCTCATCTAGAGCCCTTAGCCATCATATGCCAATAGGGTGCTCAATATCTATATGTTCTCATGCCCATACCTATATTAATTTTGAGGGGCATATAATTTAACCCTTATGTGAACCATGAAGTGTAAATCATGATACATCTAAGTTAAGATAACTTTTCCTTATGTGAATAAAATTGTGTATGTTAGCATATCCCTTACTACACTACCAATCCCCACATTAAATAATTATCCTCTCTTGTCAGGAAACATAATACCATTGATAATAGCCATAATATTAAGAACATCTCCATCATATATTACCCATACATGCACATCCTCCTCTATTTCCTAAACTGAGGGAAGTTCCAACACTATCATGATCTCATCTATATCAACATATCCAGTACATACCATCTCAATACCTAGAGGCCTTATCAACTCCTCTAAAATTGCCTTCTTCCCCCTAGAGGTAACTAGTATAATGGATGACCCATGATGGGAATGAGAAGTATGTGGTGCACATCCTATAAATTCATGTGAATCTCTCCTTTTAATAATATAATATAGATGTATTTGATATCCAATGCTTAATTAACACACTCAATAAGGCTCAATCTTCTCTAATCATAAGCATCCTCATAATGTAGGCCAGTCCAATAGTGTCAAAGAATCTCGGTAGAAACCCAATCCATAAGCTAGGAATCCATAGGATGTGCGAGATCCTCTCCAAAGAAATAAGAACCCCCACTCACTCTTACAAATCAATCCAAATCACTTTGTTAGTCCTTTATTTCTACTACCCACATAACATCTCATGTCTACTAGTCTAATCATCATCTTGACTAGTTTTGTCTTGTTCCATTTATAATTCATTGGTCAATTGTGATAATTTAATTATTTTTTAAATCATTTTTTCCATTTGACAAGCCAATTTTGTCATCCCTTGGATGAAATTACCATTCCATAGTCTTGGCAATTTTGACATTCTCTTATCATTTATGTTATTCTGGTGGTCATTTTCATCATTAGGTTAACCTATTTTTCACCTACATTTTTGTTATTCATTTTTGATGATATCATCGACTAGGTGGACAAATCCACTTATTATGCAAAACATGTTGATTATTTTTTTCAAATAGTGATTTCACCATTTTCGTGGATGAAATTGCTAAACCCTTTGATGATTTTGCTAAGCATTTGATATTTTCACCTTTTTTGGTGATGAATTTACCAATTTCATGAATGAATGTGTCAATCCAAGAATGGATATTTTGTCACAAAATCAATTTTCCTACATAATAAATTTTATTAAATGTGAAATTAAAAAGAAAAAAAAGGTACTTATGGTATCCCCATCCCTCATGGTTACATGTGCTCTCAAACTTGATATGGAAGTGATCTTGATCATCCTCAACATGGTTTTTTTTTCAATATCTCATGCATAAATTATAAAGGGTATTTTTTTCAAATGAGATGGTGAAAATGAACTATCTTTCTACACAGGGTGAATCTTTAACCTTTTATTTGAAATATGTTTCCCCCTATTATGTTGTTTTTATTCTAGCAAGGCTTTTTTTAGCATAGGTGTCTGAATTTCAACTAATTTTCACTTGTATCTTTCATTTTTCTCCACATATATTATTTATATGTCATTCTACCATCATTTTGAGGGTTTATTTGATCAAAATTCTACCAATTATCCCCTCGAAGGGGCGTACAGGGCTTAACTAATAGTGCTTTAGGGTACATTTCAGCGTATTTTGATAGAAAATTTAGCAAAACTTTCATCAAAACTAATTCACCTCAGCATTTATTCTATGATAAATTTTATGATTTTTTTTTCTTTGAAAAGTTGTTTCATCACTTGTGTCTCAAAATGCCTTCTCAAATAAGGGAAAATTTCTACACTCCAATTTTATCACATCCATGTCAAATTACACAAGGGGATGACTTCCCATAATTTTATGCATTCTAATTAATTATCTATTCATTTATCTATTACATAATCATTTATATTCTTGATTATCATTTTCTCTTATCATTTCCTATTCTCTATTCAATTTTTAATTTCTATGATCAATTTCCTCTTCTTTATTCAATTATCATTCTCTATTCAATTTCTTCCTCTATCTCAATTTTAGTCCAATGATCAATTACTCACTTGTATTAATTAAATAGGTATATTGAGGTATTTAGTTAATTATTCTCCCAATTATCAATTAATTCTTCTTTACCCCCCAAGTGGGCATCTTCATGCAAAATAGAATCTTGAGATCCTAGGGATATAACTTTAAGAACACAATAATTATGCAAAGAATTAGCAATAAAATGGGATTATCTACCACCATTTATATTGGAAACAAGATTAAGGGCCCACCTTTGATATCCATGTGCACTCTTGGAGATGATGAACCACCCCTCATCTTGATTGAGATTATGGGCTTATTTTAATTCATCTTTTTAGTTAAAAAGAACATCCTCCACCTTTCATATTTATTGAGATGAAGGGATTATTTATATTCATCTTATATATTTACAAAGGTCATCCTCCACCCTTCATCATGATTGAGATTAAGGGATTACATCGTTGATCTATGTGATTGATCTATGTTCACACTTGAGGACCCTTTGGAAATCATTCATCCTAAATTCAATATGAAGGGTCCTCATCAATATGGTTTTGTTATAAATAAGCTCATTCACATCACTAATCTCATGTTTAAGTGACATAGTGAAGCCCTAACATTTTATCAAACTAAAATTTTCCATTAATTGACATTCTTTGATCAAAGTATTCGTGATCCATAACTTTTATGGAGATGTTTAAATTCAAATTTTCATTGACAAAGACCATTTAAAATCTAAATATGAGTCAAAATTCAATAATGATCAAACTATAGAGGAAATTTTGCATGGTGTGATTTTTTATGTAATTTTTAGTCTCTTTGGTAGTTTTTTGAGATCTAAGGTCCTAGGTGTGTTATTTAATAATTAGTATCACTTTTATTGATTAACCAAAATTTTGTGAAAATATTTTAGATCAACATTCTAATGACACATTTAGAACCTATTTTCCCCCTCCTTTTCCTTGAAACCCTATCTCTACTTTTGATACTTGATTGACCTATAAAAAGGGGTTATAAAAGGTGGTTTAGATAACTACAACAACATTTCATTTTGTGGCTAAGTTTTGCCTACATTCCAATACTATGATAAGGGTTCAAACCACATAATTTCTCCCACCTATGTGAGTATGTGATCAATAGTGATCCACTATATGTGATGTAACTTATTGGATTTTGACACTTGACAATATAAAAAATTGACTTGGCTTAGAGATTATAGATTTTAGGTATTTTTTAAATATGGATTCTTAAGCATACTACATCAAAGATGTGTAAATGGATATGACAATGTAATATAAGTGTTGTATACTTACTAGATATAAATGGCATTATAATTAATGTGTGTATATAAGTGAATCTTTAGGTATTTTCCCTCAATAACTAAAATATAAAAAGTATGGGCTAACCCAAGGAATGAACTTAAATATGAAAATATTCATTTGAGGAAACTAGAACACTATCATTGAAGGTGGATGATACTTGTAACTGACATCATTTGACTATTATGGACACTATCGAAGAAGTATAAAATAATTATCTAGAAAACATAAATAGTTTGCATAAGATAACATAACATCTAAGCACAAACTAGGGAGGTCCTAGGTATATATAAGGGTAAAATGGGAAGGCCAAGCCAATATATATAAAAATGTATTTGAGAGAATGTGAAAAAGAGTAAAATGTGTGTGTACTAGTCTTGTATGATAAATATAGGTAAAACCTTATATTTTCAAGTGTCTAAACCAAATTTATATGTCTGAGAGAGAGAGAGAGAGAGAGAGAGAGAGAGAGAGAGAGAGAGAGAGAGAGAGAGAGAGAGAGAGAGAGAGAGAGAGAGAGAGAGAGAGAGAGAGAGAGAGTACATTAGATTATTCCATTGAATCACATAAAATTAGAAATTAATTCTAACCATTAATTCCATCTAAATAATCATATAATGTATAATAAGTTGCCAAATTATATTCATGATCAATATCTAGAAATCTCATGGACCATTAATATAAGGAGTTAAATGTGTCATTAGTGTTTCAAAATATGTAATGACAATCTCTATAGTAACTTAAATAATCATCACTAATAATGAGTTTTAACCTTTTAGGACTTAACATGTGTAAATCATATGTTTGTTAAAGAGTTTAATGTACTAAATTAGGTAAAAATATGCAATAAATTAGCTTTAACCTTTCTAATAATATTAGTAAATAATAAAATTAATAAATTAGTTAGAAAATGATTGAGATGGATGATTTGGGTATTATAAACTAAAGTGGAAGATGGTCAAAGTGTTGTAAATTGGATCTCAATGTTAGAACCCTTCCTAGATAGTAGTGCCATAATTGGACAATATCACCATTATTGGAAATGTGGTGGTAGTGTCTTGATATTGGTGGTAGTTTCCTATATTTAGGACTATCCTAAGATTATGGGTGCACCTATGTCTATATCTTTGAGGTCTATTACTATATGCACAAGTCTTAAAATCCTATATTTTACATGTTATGACATATTTTATGAGCAAACCCTAATTCTTCATGTAGTTAGGGCATCCATTTCATACAAGATAAGAAGTGTGGTTTTTATTAGGGTAGGTTATACATCCTTAAAACCCTACTGTGGTGACATTTTCCTACATACCAATGCTCTGAGGAGGGATCAAGCCTGATGTATTTCACCCCACCTAAGTGTTGGTACAAGTACAAGTGAAGCTACTATGATAGTGGCCTTGAATGTACATGAGACTATAAATAAGAGTAATCTAAGATTAGGAATACTATAGATGGTAGTATTAAAAAGTAGGAAAGGATAGGAATTGATAACCTTGACTGTGCACAACTTATTCTAGGTTTGAATTTGTATTTTGCATCTAATTTACATCTAGTGGTTAGACAACTAAAAGTTATGTATTTATACTATTATGATGATTTTTTGTGTTATAAAAGAGATCTAGACCAACCCTAAGAGGTTAAATATTTTAAAATATATCTATTCGTGAAAAAGAGAGGGAAAGGACACTAACACCATTTTTGCGACACTATCACCATGTGGTGTTAGTGTCCTTATTATGGTGTTAGTTTCCAAGTGGCAAAACACTAGGCATGAAGGGCCAAGATCAAGAAATGATGGTATAAAATTACTTTAGGGATGACTAAGGATGATTTTATCCCACATGAAGGATAGATAAGTGTGATAATAGGATCTAAGATAGGTCTATGGCTAAGCTAGGGATAGGTAATCTCAAGTAGCACTTTTACACTCAAATAGTACTTATAGGTGATTACATAATGTAATCATTATCATTTAAATTATATGGAATAACTATTGTATCATATTTTAAAGAATCATATTTCTTGGATCAAGTAGTTTAAACTATTATTAGACCCATGTTTTAAAATATATTCTAAGTATTATGAGGCCATAAGTGTAAAATAAGAAGTGTGTAGGTAGAGACCAGAAGACCATGGTGTAAAAGAGAATGGCATGGAAAAGGAAAACATGAGGTAAAACAATGGAATACCTTGGTGAATATGGGTTTTATTAAAGACAAAGAAACATAGAATAAGCATCACAAGATGCATGACTCAAAGAAGCACAAGAATAGGACAAGTGTGTAGGAAGCAGATGTAGTTTTAAGTAGTTTGAAAAAGTATTAAATATTAATGGGAACATGCATCTATCACCAACTCACATAAGAGGAGGAACACAAATTCTAATATCTATCATAGAGAGAGTATATAGGGGTTATTGGGCTTGATTCTAGAGGAACTTAATTATAATAGCTCATCATGACTTTTTTCTTAGAAATAATCATTGACTTGTCATGTTTAATGTATTAATGATGTAACCTTAAAAATGGTTTGCTTGTGTATAAATACCCCTTTGGATTTATTTAGAAGGGGTTGTTGTGTTTTAATGTTGTTGATGTTAATGTTGTATATAGATTTTTGTTACTATTAATTTAGAGATGTAAAGAGTGTGTACTAAATGAAGTACCTTTGTAACCTTATAAAATTGATCAATGTAACTAACATTGTGTGAATCTTGATGTGTTAAATATATTTGATGTTAATATTTATTTAAGATAATAGAGTACTCACACTATGTGAATACATTAAATGGATAACTCTAGAATGATGACTATATTAATAATGCTTAAATATGTTAACTCAAGCACCTAAAAAAATTTCATCCACCATCACACAGTAGAACTAATGGAAACCTATCTAAGTTGTGTGCCATGGGTGAGCATGTGAGGTCACTCATGTGATATTCCATAATTCTATCATGTTGACTTCTCCCTTCCTATAGACATGCAACTAGTATTTAATCATATATAACTAAGGATAGAAATAAACTCAACATATTGGTTCCATTACGAAGACCTTTTGCATTTATTAGCATGATGGTATAAAGATGCTCAAGCAACTATCTTTGGAAAATTTTGAGTGTTGGGTTGGTACCATAGAGGAGAACTTTGTTCTTTATTATAATTAACTAGGAGATTCTACATGCACATAGGTATAATAATACTTATATTATTCCCTATATGAAATTTTCTTGTTATAATTACATGTTCACTTTCATGCTTGGATTTTGACATATGCATAAGACTATTCAATAAGTTATAGATGTAAATATCATTGGTTAGTAAAGTGGTAGATAACCTTACCAAAGTTGAAAGATACTTAGACACATGTAGTGGAAATGTTGTGGAAAGGAGTGATCAATAGCTACTTTTTGGAATATGCTATCTATACATACTCTTGTTTGGAGGAAGAACAATTTAAATTTTTGAGGGAACTAGACAAAAGGTATCTCAAGCAATTTCCTTTAGAGATTAAAAATCTTAAGGTTGATTTGGGGACTGATAAATTCCCCATGGATGGTTAAACTCTCTCATACATTAGTAACATGATTGGTGGGTAAATGTAAGGGTAAGCATTGGTATGGGATTGGTAGTTCAACATGGAAGTCATACAATGATAACTACGGAAGCTTAAGTATGATGAAGCTATACATATGGCTATGAGAGGTAGTGATCCCAGAGGCAAGCGAGAGGATATTAGAAGTGCCATGAGAATCCAAAAGAGGGTAGAAAGGCATGGTGAGTGATCCCTAACCATGGATTCATTCCCTACACCATCAAAAGTATGCATATAAGAAGTAAGATAAACATTGATAGAGTAACCCAATCTAAATAGACCCAATTCCCCCACCATAATGCATGGTTGTGCATTTGAGTTTTACAAAAAATATCTTAGAAATTGGGATATTAACAGTGAATAATCTGAAGTTGAATATGAAACTAAAACTATAGAAGAATATTTGGAAGTACAAGATCAATAATATTATTTACCCTTAATTTATACCTTTCTATTACAAGAAAGACCTATGACTCACCTTGGAATGCCTAGTGGAGCAAATATAACTAGTGGGTGGATTGTAGGACCAAAATTAACTAATAAATCTCCCTAATCACCCATTATCTTTGGTGCACCTATTGTTTCAATAGTTTCAAGAGGGAGTACTAATGGTAGTTATACTAGATTAAAGGATCATGTGGTAAGATAAGAGGCACTGGTATACCTCCACCACAAGATTTAGAAGGAGGAACTAGAGGAGCACCACAAAAAGGTCCACTATAATCACCTAGTGCCCCTATAGTCTACTACAAGATGACACTTCACTTACTTGAATATCAAGGTGTTGAAAATACAACATAACATGTTCATAACGGTAAACTAATTTGGTGAGTGTAGGGTATCACTTTTTTAGATAAAAAGGGAACTTATTTTTCCATTAATTTATTAGATCATGTGCACAAATGGTACTAAAATTTTGAACTCCAAAAAGTGATTTTTAATTATAATTGTTAAATATTACTTTCTTCTAATAATTTGATATCCCTAAATTTTAGTAGCAAAGTATTGATATTTTAAAAGATATCAAGAAAGAGCTCATTGAGAGGGTGCACACATATGATGCATGCTTCAATATCCTTATTTCGAATATATCATTTGAAATTAACCTGACACAATATGCCCAATTTTTGTGGGAGGCTTATTACTTCCATTCCAATGAGCCTTATCTCACAAGACTTTCATTGAACCGTGTGAGCCACTAGAATCTACCCTTTATGCCAAAGATGTGGGAAGTATAGATACAGGAATCAGCTGCTTTATGGAGGATTAGATCATTAATATGTCTTCCTAGCTAGAGAATATTATTACCAATAATTCTCAAAATAATCTTATTAGTTTGTGATGTGTATATTATGAAGTGGAAGGCTATAACAAGAGTATCTATCCATAGAGGAATGTCCATGTTATATTGAAACAATCCTATGAGATTTTCAATGAATATCATGATGTAAGTATTTTTATCTTGATTAAACATACCAACTAAGTTAAAGTTTCACTATAATATAAAATATGTTATGCATATACACATGATACCAATGATTCTCAGGTTATTAATGAGATTCATGAAGCTTGCACATGAGTTATGCACCAAAATTACATAGATAATAACCAAGCAGCTGGCAGAGGTCAATATTTCATTGATCAAGGGAGTGGAAATGGATTTAGAGGTGGTTTTTTTTTACCTATGACATGTTATAAGTTTAATTATTTGGACCACTACCATTGAAACTACACAGTCTATCCAACTTGTGCTTTTTGCAAGATTAAGCATCGCCTAAAATAATTTCTTAATTTGTATGCTAATATTACTAAAGAACAAAATGAGAATGGAATTGGGATGATATGTGTTGAAATAAATCCTAATTCTCAATTTATATGGAACCCTATCACTCCACCATCTATACCCAAGGTCAATATCACTACATAGAGTGGCACTCATTCCCAACTAGATTCAAATCCACCTGATGAAAAGGTTCAACATGAAGAATCACATGTGTAACACTATCTCAATGATCAAATATAGAAGAAATAAGTGTTGCATGATATAATATACTTAGTATGGTAATTGAAAGGCAAAATTGATTTCTTAAAGGATAAGAATTATAAAATGTGAGTTGACATTCAAAGACATACGATACCCACAAACTCAGGGCATGATGAGTTTTGAAAACTATGTAAAGTCTTCCTTAATGAAGACATCATTCATATCCTAAATAATTATTTATAATATAAAATATCAAAGCATTTTTAAGACCATTACTTAAACCATTCACAATAATAAGAGACCCATATTAAACCTAGAATTTGATAAAGAGGTCTTTGTTAATACATCCATTGATGGCTGGATTATCCTTGACATCATGGTAGATACTAGCAAGGAAGTTGATGTTCTAACCAAATATGATTATAAAAATATGGGGACCCCCACTTTTCAAACCTCACCACATGTCTTTTTCATGGCCAAAAATACTCATGCATTACCCATAGGTGTTATTACTAATGTCACCATCAACATCTTGGGATTTTTCTTCAAGGGTGATTTTGAGGTAATTAAACTTACTATAGCTGATGACTTCCCTAATATTTTGAGTCAACCTTGGTTCTATACACATAATGTTGAATTTCATTTCAATAAGAGGTATTTCATCTTTGAGAATGACACTCATTGCGTATTCTACCTATAAATAATGATCAACAAACCCCTTTATGGAACCTATTTATGTTGATGAGGATGTTAATATAATCTATAACATTACTACTCAAGGACATTAAAATGTGAATCCTATTCTTAATGGCATCTTGTTATAGGAATACTATTAGTCTATTTATGACACTACTAGTATTGCTTATGACTAATGGGATCAAGGCACACATGACCTAACAAGGCACATTTATGGTGTCTTAGAGAGCTGCCTATTTCCCTTCCAAAGATTGCTTAGCACCAAAAAATTATTTACCTCACTAGTGGATTCCTAATGGTTAGATCACCCTTATAGTTGGACCAAACACCTAGGTTTCATGATTAAATATAGGTCTAGGAATACTTACAATAGTTATAGGCTTACTATTTTAATGAGGATGAAAGACTTTGTGTGATCACCTCTTTATTTCAAGGGACAACTACTCATGGTGGTCTACTCATTAGTATTAGTTAGATACATGGGTACAAGTACATGCATCCATGGATAATTTATTCCACCATGACAATCATATTCATTCCACCTTGAGTTATAATGTTATTAATTCTCTATAACAACATATAAAATAATGTGAAATCCTTTGGAGCACTGATGAAACATTTTTACTAGAATTATTATGGGTACATACATTCTATGGTAACCTATATGCCTAGGCTAAGGCATGATATGTTCATAAATAAATGCATTAAGACACAAATACATAGTATTACATCAAACATGATCAGCTTATCACCTTTGTATTTTCTTCACCATGGATAGATTTGAATTTGTATTTACAAGTGATCCATAAATTAGTTGTGAGCGAATAGGCACCAATTGAAGATTAGATATGGCACATGCATGGTAAAACTAAGGATAATTTATCCATATTCCAAAAACTTGATACTCATACCATGGCTTAGTTATAACCAACTTCCACTCTAAATATGATCATCAATAATAGATCTGAAAGGCTAAACAAAGGGTTGTGTACTAAGCTGACGAGGGTACAAGTTTTGATCAACCAAAGCCATAATTTGACCACTTAAATATACATACAAAAATTTTGGGGCATGATGTCAGGTATAAAATTTAGTTTTATTATTAACCATAATTTATGCCACTCTAAATGGTTTACAAAACATTGGATTGGATGATGCACCTAAACTAGCCATGGTGGGGAATTATTGGTCCAATGTTGAGATAACCAAGATATTTGAATTATTACATGAGTACTAGATGTCTTCTCATGGAACTACATGGAATTTAAAGAAGCACATCCATAATTTGGAAAAATTCATATCACATTATTTGAAGGTGATCAATCAGTGAGGAAAAGGTCATATCAAATGAACCCAAATTTATGTGCTTGTGGTAAGGAAGAAATTGACAGCATGTTACATGTTAGATTTATTACACCCATTTATGAATATGAATGGGCTAGTCCCATGGTGATCATCATCAATAATGATGGTTTTATTAAATTTTTTTTGAAGTACAAGATACTCAATATGATGTGTAACATACCCTTTACCAATACCTTTAACTAAGGAAATTATGGAAGGTATTGTTGGGTGCAAGATCCACACATTCATCGATGGATTTTATATCTATAACCAAGTTCAAAATAATAAAGAAGACAAGGAAAAGAATAATTTTGTAACTAAATGGGGTTATTTTTCATATAATTTTATGTCTTTTGGCCTTAATAATGTGTTGATCATGATCTCATGCATTGTAGTGGAATTTTTGAGGATTTCATCCACAAGTTGTTACATCTTGATTCCTCTCTAGACTTGATAACCTAATAATTAGTGGATTTTATGGTTATTGTTTAGATAATTATTTTATTGATAAGTTAGATTCTATATATTGATGCATGGAAATTTATCTATTGCTTATTTACATGATCATTAACTTGTTGAGTTAGATTTACTTGCATGTTATGTACATAATGATCATGATTACTTATTCATTATAGTAGTATATTATGGATTTTATCTTCATTCTAACTAACTACATTTTTTGTTCTAAAGTGGATGCAAGATAGAGTTTGTCCCTTAGGATATGATGGAGGGAGAGCATCATCAAAGAGGTGGAGTAGATGGAGGCAGTTGGGGGATAGAGTGAAAATCAAGAACCCTGCACACACCACAAATAATAAAATCTATTTTTATTCATTATTTGATTTAAATAGCTTGTAATTAATTTTAATTGTTATTTTATTTATTTCATTTGAATATGGTTGATTCTCATGTTGATATCATACTCTAATCTAATTATGTGTTTACAAGTGTGTGTTTGAAACTCTTTTATGTTGTCTTACTTATCTTACTTCATGTGATGATGTTATCATAAATCGTACTTTTGAATCCTTGAACATCCTTATTGTTATCTTTGGGATGTGTGTAAATGTTTATGGAAATATTGGTTTTTAACATTGAAATAATATTATAGGGTAAGTAGTGTCTTGTTTATAAAATACATTGAAATAAAGGAAAAAGGGACTTAATTTTTTGTGTTAGCTGATTGTTAATTTGACTAGTTAGCAAGGTGTGGTTATAAGTTTATTTATACATGATCATTGTGATAAGATTTATAATGTTTAAATTATTATGATGGTAAGTCAATTTTATTATTTATAATTTTTAAAAGGATTATTATTATGAGTAAAATTCATGAAATTAGGTTTTGTATGGCATTGATTGGAGTTAATTATTCTTTTATGAAAAATAAATACTTATATTTTGGATTACATGAGAAAACATGAAGTCATTACTAGAATTCTACCAATTGGTTTTAAATGCATGGATATTTTTCCAAGCTCATTATGAACATAGTGAGTTTTGGTAGAGATAGGGTAAGGTTCATTAGCATGCATGCAGATAAAAGAGGGAGGAAGATATGCCTGGGAGACATGATAGGCGAAAGAGGAAAAATAAAGAAGAAAGAAAAGGGCTCAAGTAAGATTTCAAAGGAGAATTATCAATTAGACATAATCGTGTAATTATTTACCAAATAAGGGTTTTTTTTGGTTAAATTCATATTTAGTATTGTATGAATTAAATCAACTAAAACTGGTAAATCATTATTGAATAGGGTTTTTCATTTTCCTTATTGAGAAATTGTAGAAAGCAAGGGGTCATATAGTTGACACTGGAGATGGGAATAGCCCATCAATAGATTCAAATATACAACTCTAAACCCCAAGCTCAATATAACTATGCTTACTAAATTTATTGTCGAGATAAATAACTAAGTCTTATTGTAGAAAATTCTATGTAGTTTTTAATGGCTAGTGGAATAGAGGAATTGCAAATGAGTTATGTGAACACGAATAGTTAATTTTTAGAAATTAGTAAACCCTACCATAGATACCTAGGGTAAATTCATGAGTAAATGGATTTAATAGTTGATTTTTAATAAAGATCTGGGTTTTGGTTTAAGCTCAGTCTTTTAACAATATTATTGAATCATTCTTGCCATATAAAAATTATATTAGGTTGTTTTTATGTTTAAATCAAGTCAATATTTTGTAATAAAAACCCAATTAGGGCATGACTAGATATGTAAGATTAAAATTAGCCTTTAAAAACTAGCATTAAATCATTTATTTCTTCATATAAATGTTTGGCTTATTTTATGATAAATTTAGTTCAAGCTTATTAAACCCAAATTTACGGCATGATTGTGTATAAAAGATTGGTCTGAGATGAAATGTTATGTATACCAGGTAGATATAAAACTATAGATAGGTTTAATGTTTTGTATACGTTAACTAGCTTTAGGATTTCCATTCTGAGCAAATTAAGTGGGGACTAGTTAATTTCTTATTGTTAAGCCTATGAATAGGAAATGGAAAAGATATATATGTATACTATGTTTAAGTCTATAGTTCCTCTAATTACATATATAAATGTGTTTATATGATGTTTTAGCATTAAGTATACTCTAATTTGTGATTGTATTTTAACTTGTTATTCACTTAGTTATATTATGGAGCTTCATTTTAGTGTGTTTGTGAAGGTAAACAAAATCTATAATAAACATTACTTATATATAAACCTGATATAAATAATTATATTTATTTTAAGTGAACACTAAATGACTTCTCATATTCTATTGATATATAAATGAATGTATTCATTCTTTTATATTGAAATCTATTTATTAATATATAGCCCAGTCTATTTAGGACTATGTACCTTTTGAAATAATAAGTTGTGGTATGTCGATGATAAGGAAATAGAATGCAATCATAACACTATATTTAATTATCTATTAGATTTGGAAGGAATTTAATATAATTTTATACTTTGTATGCATAAAAAAGTATACGTGATACTCAAGAATGAGAGACTGAAGACTAGTCTAACTTGACTATACCATATGAATATATAAATTATCTTTTGGATGATCAAATAAGTTACATAATAAAAAAGTATGAGTGTATTTAATTACTTTAATTAAAAATTCTAGACTTATATGTGAAAATAATGTAATAAAGGAACTTCTAAGTATGGAGTATTTGTAAATTAATGCAACCATATTAAATATTGGTTAGTATATGAATAGTTTATTGATGCACCTTAGGTATATGGAAATAAAGTAATTTTTGGATAAGATAGTAAATAATGTTAGATGGATGAATAACATTAAGTAAAGGGTTACATGTAAATATTTTAGTAAACTTTAAGTATGATGCATAGTTTTACCTAAATGGTATGACTATTTCAAAATCTATTTATATAGTTGATAGTATGCTTTAATTAAATTAGATGTTTGGAACTATTATATTACATTTAATGGATTAATTGCAAGTCTTTGAGTCTTTATTGTATTAGCATATAATTTAGCTTCTAGTAGGAAAAAATCATTATGAAATATATTAGTTTTAATATTTTTAAATATATAAACCAATATGGTATTAATGACCCTAAACAAGTGGTGAGATGGATTCCATTTACTTAATTAGTGTCAGTACTATGTAGAGATGGTTTAATCTAATTGACTGGTGTGTATGAAATTGATTGATCATTGAGATGAAATAAATATAAGATTTTTTTTCCAAACTAGTGTTTATGGTTAAACATTGTCATTTAATCTATTTTATTTAGTTTACATGTTTTGTATGATATCATGTTAGAATGGGTTTCTTTATGATATGTTGCATGTATTAGTTATGTGATAGCTCATGGGTTCTAGTTTTCCTTCTTGATTCTTACACCATCATTATCTACCCATCCATGAAGGTATATGCATTTTCTAATTAGAGATTGTACGAGGGATTGATAATTTGTGGTTGGTATGGAAAATAACTCGGATGATGCTCTCCCTCTCTTCAGTAGTACTTCACTAAAGAATACACTCATGATTACTTATGGATGTTTCAAGTTTGAAGAGACTTACATGCTCTTTGGAGCATTATATGATTGTAAATTATTATTAAATAATGTAGTATGTTGAAAATGTACTATTTTTTAATATTTAATCACTATAATAGTTGGTTGTAACATTTTATTAGCAATGGCTGAATTTGTAAATCTAATTTTATGAATTAATGTGGTATACATTTTCATAATCAATATTGTTTTAGATCTTATGATCATTAGCTAAATATATTAGCTCTAGACCTTGCTTATGGTTAACTAAAAACTGATGTATTTAGTTAAAGATCACTATGTTATGGTTTCAGTGTGATGGAATCTATAATTTAAATTAGTGTAAATGTTTTTTAAAAAAATACCTTATTCTAGTAAAACCCAATGGGGTTATTATATTATGGTATCATAGCTAAGGCTCAAACTCTAAGACTTAATGAGTCCACTAACACAAACATATTCTCCTATTAACTAGGAAGAAGCATGGTGTGTAGTAGGCCTGGAGGTGATGGTACTTAAAACACAAACCCTACATTGGATCCAAATCAATTTGTCATTGAGAAAGTTCAAAGTTGGATTAGATCCTCATAATCATGCATGAAACTAGGGACTGAATCATGACCTTAGAACAAGAAGTGCATGGGCATGTTAAGGAGAATAATTAGGAATAACTTGAAGAGCATCTTATTGAGCAAGAAAATCCTCAAGATCATAGGAATGAGGAGGTTCCACAAGATGCAAGAGATTGAGTAGCTATAGATCTGGCATGTGATATGAAAAATAATATATCCAAGTTTGATGGAACCATTTTGGGAGATGAAATTAAAGCATGGATAACAGATATGGAAAAGTATTTTGATAATCAAAATTACTCTAAAGTCACTAAATTAGTTTGGGGAGCATATTAACTTGATGGATAAATATCAACATGGTGGGCAAACAAGAATCTTAAAATGAACCTTGACTCTACCACCACCACTTGGGATTAGTTCATGACATTATTTAGGTTATGGTGGATTCCTTAGTTTTATTTTGATCAAAATCTAGAAGATTTTCAAAACCTTAAGTAAGGACACCTTTCTATGAATGAATACTGAGAGTAATTAACTAAGCTCCTAAATTATGTTATATGCTATCAATCAAATGAGAGGTTTCAAATTAGTAAGTTCATTATGGGATTAAAACTCCAAATTGGTTGTGAGGTAGATGTGCATGGGCCATCTACCATGGATTAGGTCTTTGAAAAGGAAGTTAAGTAGGAGTAGAATAAGAAATCTATTACTTAGGTTAGAGATAAATTCAAGAAGAAGTTTGGAGGTCTTAAAATGAATTTCAAATAGAATAATTGGAATCTCAGTGGAGACTCCAAGAACCAATTTAAGAATCAAAATTCTAATTTTAATAGTAACTCAAGAAATAGGAAACTTGTAAATGGTTTCAAGGGAGGTTTCAAGGGGAATCAGTAGTTAGATAGGAGTGGACCACCTAAAGGATGCTTTATATGTGGAGGTGATCATTACCCTAGAGAGTTTACTCAAAGGAAATTAGATGGGAATAAAAAGGGTTCTACCTCATAATAGGGAAATTTTTAGCAAAATATTCATGCAACTATAGATAATAATCAAGCTAAGTTCCAAGCTTATCGTATTGAACTAACATGTATTTTTTTTATCATCCAATTTCAATTTTGATTGACATTGGGAATAATGAATGTTTTATTGCTCCTAGAATTCTTAATAAGTTGTCTAAAAAATATGGGATTGTGACAAATGCATGATAAATATAGTACATGAATGAATCAAAGGTTAACATTGATAACTATCTAGTGGAAGCTGAGATCATGTTACTTGAATTCACTATAATAGTGGATCTATATGCATCACCACAAGGGTCATACGATGTGATCTTAGGAGGAAATTGGCTAGTTGAGCTTAAATTTAAGGTTGATTTCTATCTCAAGAAGGTAGAGTGTTAAGATTATTTGAGAAATCAAACACATCTTCAAGGTGAGAAAATAGAGTTGAAGATTAGGCAAATTTCTATAATTCAACCCAAGAAGGGTTAGATAAAAGGATGTTAGGCATCTATTTTTAAAATGAATGAGATGGAGGAATCTAAGGAACCATCCATTACGGATTATCATTTTCTTAGGAAGTTTCAAGATGTGTTTTTAGAGGAATTATTGGTATTACCACCTAAACATAAGTTTGATTTCTCTATTGACATAATACCTAGATTTAAACTATGATCCAAGGCACCTTGCAGGATGACAACTATAGAATTAATTGAGTTGAAAGTTCAACTTCAGGAGTTGTTATCAAGATATTTGATTTGATTGAGTGTGTCATTTTGGGGTGTACCAATGGTGTTTGTTAAGAAGAAAGATGGTAATCTTTGCCTATCTCTTAATTACAAGATGTTTAACAAGGAAAAAATAAAAAATAGGTATCCATTACCTTACATTGATGATCTCCTTGATCATATGTGAGGGGAAATAATTTTTGCTAAGATTGATCTTTGATTAGGGTATCATCAGTTGAGAATCTAAGATGAGGATATTCCTAAAATAACATTCAAAACCTGGTATGGGCACTATGAATTTATAGTGTTGCCTTTTGGGTTAACAAATGCTCTTGTAGCATTTATGAATCTCATGAATAATGTGTTAATGGATTATCTGGACCACTTTGTGTTAGTTTTCCTAGATGATATCCTCATATATTCTATGAATGAGGAACAACCTTTTCAACATCTAGAACTAGTTTTATAAAAAAATTAAAGGCACAAATTTTATGGTAAGTTGTCTAAATGTGTATTTTTCTAGAGGAAAGTGAAAATTTGAGACATATTATCTTTGTATATGGAATTTTAGTCAATATGGTGAAGATAAGAGCCATAATGGAATGGCCAATGCCTAAAAATGTGCATGAGGTAAGAACTTTTATGGGATTAGCAGGTTATTATAGGAAATTTGTTCCAAATTTATCAAAAATAACTAGCCTAATTACCTCTCTTCAATGGAAGAATAGGGTTTTGTTTAGTTAGACAAGTGTGAAAAAGCCTTTTAGGAGTTGAAAAGGAGGCTTACTTTGGTACTTGTACTAAGAATTCTTGATCCTAATGGTCAGTTCTTGGTAATCACTAATACATCTAGGGATGGACTTGGAGGATTTCTTATGCAATATGGTTTAGTTGTAGCATACGAGTCTAGAAAGATTAAGCCTTATGAGGTAAATTATGCCCCTCATGATCTGGAACTTGCTACAATATTACATTCCTTTCAAGTTTAGAGGCATTATTTTTTGTGAAAACCATTTAAGTTCAAGACTAATAACTTGGGACTCAATTATATCTTTACCCAACCAAAACTAAATGCACATCATATATGTTGGTTAGAATTCTTATCTAATTATTATTTTGATATTAATTATATCAAAGGTAAGGAAAATAGAGTTTTAGATACCCTAAGTCATAGAAGGTACATAGCATCCTTGGTAACTAATAGTAATTTCCATGATTAGGTAATTAAATTCTCCATAGGAGATGAATTTTATGAGCAGGTTAAGAAATCATTGTCATAGTATGCTTATAATCCCAAGTTTAAAGGATTCAAATTTGAGAGTGATGGTCTTTTGAGGTACACTGGTAGGATATATGTACCTGATAGAGATAATTTAAGGAGCATGGTGCTAAATCATTTGCACAATGCCCCTTATTCAGGTCATCCTAGAGTAATGAAGCTCATGGATGAGCTAAAACCTCTCTATTTATGGAAAGGGATTTAAAAGGATGAATAAGATTTCATTTATTAATGCTTAGAATGTTATTACATGAAGTATAAATAGGTGCATCTGATAGGATTTTTATATCCTCATGATATAACATAATGGAAGTGTAAGGTAATTAGCATGTACTTTATCCAAGGTTTATTATTATTATAGAACCATCATGATATGATCTTGGTGGTAGTTGACAAACTAAAAAGGGTATCTCACTTCATACCAAGCAACTTGACTGATGACAAACTAATACTTGTGAAGATATTCATGAAAGAGGTGTACCGATTACATGGATTTCCCAAAAATATTATTTTTATTTAAGATCCAAGAATGACTTCTAGATTTTGATTGAGTTTAAATTTAGCTCTAGGTATGAAATTAAATTTTAGTATTGCATATCAACTAGAAATAGATGGACAAATAGAGAGGGTTAGCCAAATTTTAGAATATCTCCTTCAAATGTATTTCATGGATCAGCAATACAAGTGGGAGGAGTACATTACATTGTTTAAGTTTGCCTACAACAACTCATACTAATTAGCATTGAGAATGGATCCATTTGAGGTATTATATTGAAGAAGGTGTAGAACATCAATCAGTTGTGATAGATTAAGATAGAGTAGTCTTTAGACCTCAAATGCTTATGGAAATAGAAGATCAAGTTAGAACAATTAGGTAAAGGTTGGTTGATGCCAATGATAGATAGAAAATTTATGTTGATCTAAAAAGAATAGTAAGGCATTATTCTATTGGTGATAAAGTATTTTTTTTGGGTTAACCCTTAGAAAGCTTGATTAAGTTTGGTAAATTAGTGAATATTTCACCAAGATATGTGGGACTCTTTGGTTCTAGAAGTGATCAATCCTATAGTGTATATCCTTTCATTGCCACCATATATAGCTCTCTTACATAATGTTTTAAATGTATCCCATCTTAAAAAGTATGTTGTTGATCCTTCTCATGTATTATATTGGAATGATTTATAGGTTTTGGATCTTGGGGTGGTCACAATAGAACTAGTTCGAATAATTGACACTTGCAAACACAGTATGTGTAATAAAAAAGTATCACAGTATAAGGTCTAGTAGGACCAATATTCTAAAGATAGTGCCACCTAGGAGGATTGTCATTAGTTTTATAGGCTGTTTCCACTTTTTTTACTTAATATTTTTTGTTGGATATTACTTAATTTTCTGCTAAATAATGTATAATTTTAGAACTTATGTTGGAATAAGTGCCATTAAGATGATGACTAGCTTTAGGGGAGAAGGATGTTTATCTTGATTCCTCTCGAGACTTTATAACCTATTGATTAGTGGATTTTATGGTTATTATTTAGATAATTACTATTTTTATAAGTTGGATTTTATATATTGATTTATGGATAGTTATATGTTGCTTACTTATTGAGTTAGTTTTACCTACATGTTATGTACATAGTGATCGTGATTACTTAGTTCATTACAATGGTATATTAAGGATTTGATCTTAATTCAATCTAACTACCTTTTTTATTTTGTAGTGGATGTAAGATAGAGTCCTTCCCTTAGACTATGATAGAGGGAGAGCATCATCAAAGAGGGTGGAATAGATGGAGGTAGTTGGGGGATAGAGTGAAAACTAGGAACCTTACACACACCACAAATAATAGAATCTACTTTTAATTCATTATTTTATTTGAATAGATTGTAATTTATTTAAGTTATTATTATGTTTACTACATTTGAATATGGTTGATTCTCATGTTGGTCCCATACTCTAATTTGGTTGTGTTTTCAAGTGTATAGTTGAAACTCTTTTATATTGTCTTACTTAGGTTACTTCATGTGATGATGTTTCCATAACTCATGCTTTCAAATCCTTAAATTTCCATGTTGTTGTCTTTCATATGTGTGTAAATGTTTATGGAAATATCAATTTTTAACATTGAAATAATATTATAGGGTACATAGTGTCTTGTTTATAAAATACATTGCTATAAAGGGAAAAGGGACTTAATTATTTTTTATTAGTTGATTTTCAATTTGACTAGTTAAGAAGGTGTGGTTATAAGATGATTTAGACATTATTATTGTGATAAGAGTTGTAATGTTTAAATTATTATGGTGGTAGGTCAATTTTATTGTTTATAATGCTTGAAAGGTTTATTATTATGAGGAAAGTTCATGAAATTAGGGTTTTGTATGGCATTGACTTTACTTATTCATGTTTTTGTGTAAAAAAACACTTTTATTTTGGATTGCATGAGAAAACATGAAGTCATTATTGTTGACCATTTTGACCACAAGTTAAAATGGGTTAACCCCTTATAGTTACTAATTTGAATAGGGACCTAATATATTTTAATAGGGTGTGTTATAGTCTATTTGATGTCATTTCATATGTCGTTAGCCATGGTCATGGTTTAATTAAGTCCTTATGTCATTTTGAGTCATTTAGGGGTCATTTTAGAGTCATATGAAAGTGATAGGTTTCCTTGGTGTTTGAGCATTTAGAGACATGAAGGAGGTTTACACAAAATCTCAATGGTTCATCAAAACCTTGGTAGGCCAAATAGTCATTTTCTACATGTCCATGCATAGTTAGCTGAGTGAGCAAGAGCCCTTTAAATGACAAAGATGGACTATAATATTCTATTTCCCATGTATGAATAGTTAGCTACCATGAATTAACACATAAAGGTGCCATGGAGAATATCATCACATTGAAATGGAGTAATTTCCTAGCTTCAATCACTTTGTGGTTAAAAGATATTGTTTGAAGAAGATGGGGACATTCAAGATGAACTATAAGGCTAGATGAGGGGATGTCAAGTTAAAGCAATAGGAACTAGCTATTTGGACTCAAAGAAATATAACCATGGAATTCATAATCCTTCTAGCTACCAAGTGTCAAAACCTCACTAGATCAGATCAAGGTTTAATGACATGTAGGTGATAGTGAAGTCAATAAGTGAAGATAGATCAATAATCTACATTAAATTGTGCATATGTGGATCAATGGTAAGCATAAATTCAATAGGTTAGAGGATCTTGAGAATGAATGTGATGGTGCCATGTGTTGTAATCATGATGAACTAGTAATAGATTAATGGTGTACATTTGATCAGGTAGACCAAATATCAATGGTATGCATTCAATCATGTAGATGGTGATCAACAGATTACACGAGATCAAAAAGTCAATGAGGCCAAATTGCACATGAGGATACCACATGGTGTAATAAAATTTTGTTGTATGGAGACCAATGGTATGGTCCATAAAATGCATGTGGGGCTACCAAATGTCACAATCTTGGATGTAGATTAAAGATCAACCACCAATGATGAAATTCAAGGCTAGGAATATCCCAAAAAGATTAAAAAAGTGAATTAGATCAAGTTTATGGGGGGCATAAGATGAAAAAACATGTCTAGAGTGACAATAGGAATATTTTGAAATTAAATGAGTGGTGTTTCAAGGAAAGGCCAAAAGGTAGATATGTCAAATCAAAAGATTCTATGGTAAAGCAAATACTTTAAACTTGTATACCACCATTAAAGCATAGTCAAGATCACCTCATAAACCTTAAAGTCCTAATAAATCACATACAATAGATGGGTATGGAAATTCCTCTACTAAACCATCCATCATAGGTAGTATTGGACAAAGATTTAAGAAAAATAGTGACTGCCAAAATTATTGGATATTAAATGTGAAGAATGAGGCCTAAAAGACTAATGAATGACTCTAGATGGTGAATGCAAGTGTCTAGAAGATAGATAGTAGTTAGGATAACATCTTATGATTATCATAGAATTTTTTTAGCCTCCTTGAGAAAATACATATGTTTTAAATATCCATATTTTATTTTCAAGTGCTCAAGAGATGATCCACAATGAAGGCAATTTCATAAAGGCTAGGGGAAGAGTCTATATGCCATTTTGGAGTGTTTTTCATAGTTTATAAGGACACTTGTGTAAGGATACATTAATGGAATAATTCACACTAAATTATATTTAAATGTAACTATTTTTCATGCCTTTACATGTGGCATTGTGACCCTTGAACTTCTTTACTTCATTATCTTCTCCTCTCTCTCCAATTCTATAAGTAGCAGCGATTTTGGCTATTGTAATCTAATACAACACCATGTATGGTGAATATATACTAGAATGACATTGTATTTTTCCTTTGAATAATAATTCAAGTCTGGATTTGAGTTCACGAATAATTATCTAAGTGTGCAAAGTGATGTACGGTGATGCAAAGTGATAATTCTCTATCCTTTTTTCCCTTATCCTCTCATGTTTATGCAATAGTTATTATTATAATAGGTCATATAGAGTGTATTAAAGTGTGTTAGTATCCTTTAAAGTGTATAACTATTCTTAGAGTGTGAAATTTTCCCTTTGGTCCATTTACCTTGTGTTGCTTCATCCATCTCACCTCTATATTGAAACATTGATGTTAGAATCTTTTAGGACTTTGAAGCTAGCTTGTATGCCTTGTTTCATTATAATAAGGATATGATGGTCATGTGTAAATAATATTGGTGTATCACCCCATTATATTAGGTTTAATTCAATAAATTTATAACTCTTTCCCCTACAAGTAAGTACTAGTTTAGGTGATAGGCATTTCAAGGTATATTCAGGGAGCTAACCCTTAACTCTAGAGGCTCACTTCCACTATAGGTAAACCCACATACCTGGAGTGTTCCCTTGTTACCCAAATATATAAGATTCTTTAACACCCTCTTATAGGGTGCAAGATTTGGTGATAATAGTTTTGGCATGCCCAATGGGACCCAATGTTTTCAAGATAAATTATCAAGGTCAATGTTGGTCTTGACAACATCAACTACAAATTAGTATGCTACTCAGTATTTGGAAACTCCATCAAGGTAAAATATAGTTCAATTCCATTGTTTTTTTATAAAATTTCTCTCATAATTCATGGTTCTCACTAGGTCCTCATCTAGTAGAGTGTTCAATCTTGTTAATCCACTCATTTAACCTGAACTTCCTCTTGAAGTTTAATACCCTCATCCTAATCTACCTTTTGAGGAACAAGAAGATTTTGCTAGCCAAGGAAGTGAAGAGAGTGAATATATTGAATAGATTGAATATCTTGAAGAAAACATGGATAGATAACATGCCTTTTCTACCTTCAATACTAAAAATCTAATTCATCTCCAAGCATATGATGTTATTCCCCCAATGCCACAAAGAATGTGTCTACATTCAATTGTGAGATTCATGTTACAACTAGTGAGAATATTAGGGATGTTTCAATTTTTAAAAGTTTCTAAAATGTCACTCAAGAGAACAATTCCATTAGAATCCTTGCTATGTCACTAAGAGGGAAAGCTCTTGATTGGCATAGGACTTTGCCCGGTAGATGCATCACATCATGGGATGATTTTGGAGTGTTTTTTACTTCTATATTTGAATATGAAAGTGACCATACCTCTCTTATACATCAACTCAATGTGATCAAGAGAGATTCAAAGGAAACAATGCATGACTTCAATGAGAGGTTTCAAAAAACTTGGTACAGATTGCCTCCTCCCATGAGACCACCTATTATTTTTGTGTTCCCCACCTACTTGAGATCCATTGACACTAAAATTGATATCATGATTCAATACATGGGTGGTTCCACTCTTCTCTAAGCATATGAAATTTTCATTAAAGCTGAAAATGATCTCATTTAAGCTAAAAGGTTGCCTCCTAAGGTTTTCATGCCTTCATTATTGTATACTTATAATTATACTCCAAATGTGGCCCAAATTCCCAATGTAAATTCCAAGCCTAGAGTTGCTCCTAAGAAGGTAGGATATGATGTTTATTGGTAGTCAAGGTATAATTTCTTTGAGTCAAAATTTTAAGATTTAGAGGCTCCAAATAGGAAAAGAAATATGCATCAAGGTGCCTATAATAATTCATATCCTTATCAAAACCAATATGGACAATAATATGGAAGAGGAAAAGGTCAATGGTAACCTAACTCCAATAGCCCTTCCAATGTGTACAACCCAAACTCCACTACCAATGTAAGAGAGATGGTATGATTGCATGGAAATTTGGTGTAATTAGAATATTTACAACAAGGTCAATTCATGGATGATAATTAAGGTGGATAGCAAACTATTTTTTCTCAAGGAGGAGTCACTCCTCTATTATTAGTTAAAGATGAGGTCATGATGCAAGCAAATGAAGATTGGCAGCCTCATGGAGAAAGTTTCATCAGCTTCTTGGTGGAAGACATTTTTGTACTCAATTAAAGAGCCTATATTTTATACAATATAAGGGCTAAGAAGAAAACTCTAGGAAGTGAAAATAGCATTCCTACAAGCTCATTCAATCCTCCTCTAAGGTATAAAATCATGGTGACAAGTATGGAAACTATGTAATCTCTTACACCCCATTCAACTCAAAACATTGGAAGTTATACCCAAGGTGTTTCAACTCCTTAGGTTCTAACCAATCCTTTTCCTCAAAATACTCAAGATAAGGTGAGTACTAATGTTAAAAATATAGTAGATTATTTGAAAAGTGACAAAGCATTAATCTCTTTGTGGGATGTCCTCCATATGCCTAGACAAAAAGAACTTTTTGCAAAAGTAGTTGTCTATTATTCATATTAGTATTTCACCTTCAAGTCAAATTCATACTCATGTTGTACTTTTAAATGTTCTTAATATTATTATTTAACCATCCACTAAGTCAAATTCATAGTTAGTGACAAATTGGTGTATAATTGCATAGTTGATAGTGGAGCCTCTACTTCAGTCATGCCCAAAGTTGTAACTTATAATGTGGGCCTAAAATATGAGCCTCATATCAAAGTATTTCTCTAAATATATGTTACATATTATAATATAATAGGATTGATAAAAAACTTGAAGTTTTTCTTGCATCATTGTCCTAGTTTTCCCATCCTCCAAGACATAGTTATTATTAACCTTTGAACTCACTTTGTAATCTTCCTTTCAAGAGACTTTACAGCTAATATTGGTGGATATAATTTATTTGATTTATCCTTCTTGGAATTTAGGACAAGGTATGGGACTAAGATGACCATTAGAGCTCATCCTCTTGCAAGGTTTCACATTGAGCCCTACATCGAAACTAGTTCTAACTTGAATTGTGTTATCCATGAGAAGGAGGAATCTAATGTGGATGATGGTACTTATAAACTTGAAGGAATTTTTTATATTTTCTTAGATGAGTATGGTGCAGATGCATATGAGCATGATCCTTATGCTTAATTTGAACAGACTAACCTTGAGACTTACATCATGCATGAAGAGTCATTTGAAGTAGTTGAGGTAAGTATTAAACATTCTCATGTTGTTGAAGGTAACTACATGATTCATGGGTATGATGATGATGGTTTGATGAATCTAGTTAAGCACCATAGTGGAAAGGATGATGTCTTTGTTCCTGATATTGATGAGGATGCCTTGGATGATGACATTCATGAGGTAGATGAGAATTATTTATGTCAAATGTTTGACATCATATGTCAAGAGTTTGATCAACTTGGTAATGATACTTATCCTCTCAAGAAGTATACATATTATTTTTTTAATGCCTATAAAAAAAATGATGTTTATTTTCTCACCAAGCATGTATAGGTGATTCATGTTGTGAATGAAGGGGAACTATGGAAAAGTCTCAATGCCCTATGCAAAGAATTTGATAAGTTGTGTAAGTATCCTTTTTCTCCAAGAGATTGTATATCTAATGTTGAGATTTATAATGAGGATAATGATCATGTTTTCAATTTTCATTCAAAACATGAAGGTAAATGTCTTTCTAGTGATCAAGGGCCTACAATCATAAAAGAGCTTGATGTAGTTTCTACCCAAGTAATTGTAGACATAGAGAATGAGGTTAAGGAAAAAGTTGTTGTGTCTTAAGGATAGTTAGGAGATCCACATAAATATAAACTATATCCAAAGGTGTTGGATCAAAAATAATATGAGCTTGATGCTTTCAAACATCAAGCACATTTTTTCCTAGAAGAAGATTGCCATACACTCTAATCTTCATTTTTTTAAGATCTTCCCTTGGATATAATAGACATAGTAGTAGTTATAACATCAATAAAGGATCTTAGATAATAATAAATATCACTCATGAAGGTTTTAAACACTCCACTTGAAAACATAAGAAGGTCCAAAGGTGATAGGCTTCTTGATCACCTACATGTGCAAGTGATTGGTGATGAGAATGCTCCTCAAGTTGGGATACCTTCATGGAGTGACAAAGATGCAAGGGGGAATATATTTGATCCTAGTTGAGGTATGATTAGATATTTCACCTCAAGTGTGAGGTTTTTAAATAGTATAATAGGTGTGTGTGTTCTCTTTCATTTGCGTTATGTTCCCTAAGTGTTCTAGTTGAGCACATGTGTGTTTCTTGATTTGTGTCTTGTTTTTGTTGTTTTTTTATGTTTTGTGTGTTTACAAAGTCAATTTGTGTGTAAAATATTATAAATTTGATTCCATAGCCTAATAGATAGGATTATGCAACTGATCACGGCATAAAAAGCATACCACCCTTGGGAAATTACTAAGAATGTTGACCATTTTGACCACAAGTCAAAATAGGTCAACCCCTATAGTCAAGAACTTGAATAGGGGTCTAATATTTTGTCATACGGTGTGTTATAGTCTATTTTATGTCATTTCATATGTCTTTAGCCTTGTTCATGATCTAATTAAGTCTTTATGTCACTTTGAGTCATTTAGGGGTCATTTTAGAGTCATATATGAAAGTGATAGGTTTCCATAGTGTTCAAGCATTCAGAGACATGGAGACTTACATATAATCTTAGTGGCTCATCAAAACATTGGTAGGCCAAAAAATTATTTCTTGCATCTCCATGCATAGTCATTTGAGTGAGTAATAGCCCTTAAAATGATAAGGATAGACTATAACAATCTATTTCCCATGTATGCATAGTCATCCACCATGAATAAACATCTACAGGTGTTATCAATTAGATCATCATGTTGAAAAGGAGAAATTACCTAACTTCAATCACTTCATGGTTGAAAGATCTTGTTTGAAATAGATGAGGATATTTAAGATAAACCATAAGGCTAGAGTAAGGGATGTCAAATTAAAGCCATAAGAACTAGTTTTTTGGACTCAAAGAAATATAACCATGGATTTTATAAGCCTTATATTTGTCAAGTGTTGAAACCTAACTAGATCATATCAAGTATTGATGGCCCATGGGTGATATTAAAGTTAATAAGTTAAGATAGATCAATGGTACACATTTAATTATGAAAATATAGATCAATGGTAAGCATAAAGTCAATAGGTTAGCAGATCCTAAGAATGAACACAATGGTACCATGTGTCACAATCATGGTGAACTAGTAGTAAATCAATGACATGTATTTGATCAGGTAGATAAAATATTAATGGCATGCATTCAACAATGTAGATGGGGATCGATGGATCACACACAGTCAAAAAGTTAATGAACTAGATTACACATGAGACCTTCATGTGGTATAATCATGTTTGATAATATTTATATTGATAGTGTGCTCCATATAAGGCATACATGGATACCAAGTGTCATAATCTTATTTTATATCAAAGATCAACAACCAATGATGAAATTCAAGGCTAGGAGAATCCTAAGAATATCGACAAAGCAAATTTGATCAAGTTTTTAGGGGGAATAAGATGAAGACACGTGTATATATTAATAATAGGCATATTTAAAATTTTAATTATTAGTGTGTCAAGGAAATTACACATAAGTAAACATGTCAGATCAAAATATTCTATGGCAAAGCAAATACTTTAAACTCATATACCACCATTAAAGCTTAGTCAAGATCACCTAATAAACCCTATAGTCTTAAGAAAGCACATAAAATATATGGGTATGGAAATTTACCTACTACACCATCCATCATAATCATTCTTGGATATATATCGAAGATAAATAGTGACTTCCATGCTTATTGGATGACATGTGTGAAGAATGAGGCCTAAAAGACTAGTGAATGAATGAAGATGATGAATACAAGTGTTTATAAGGTATCTAGAAATTAAGAGAACATATTTTGACTATCATATCATGTTTTTATCCTCCCTAACATATTACATATGTGTCAACTCTCCCTATTTTAGTTTCAAGTGCTTGAGAGATGATCCACTATGAAGGTAGTTTCACATAGGCTAGTTGAAGAGTCTCTATGCCATTTTAGAGAGTTTATCATAGTTTATAAGGAAAATTATCTAAGGATACATTCATTGTCTATTTCACAGTTCATTCTTATATGATTTAACTGGTTATAATGCCTTGACATGTGGCATTGAGACCCTTGAACTTCTTTACTTCATTTTCTTCTCTTCTCTCTCCAATTCTATAAGTAGTAGCCATTTTGGCTATCGTAAGCTAATACCACATAATGTATGGTGAGGCCCTACTATAATGACATTTTATTTTACCTTTGAACAATAATGCATGTCTATTTTTGAGTTCATGAGCAATTTGCTAAGTGTGCAAAGTGATGTATGGTGATGTAAAGTGATAATTCTCTATCCATTCTTCCCTTATCCTCTCATGTTTATGCAATAATTATTATTATAACAGTTAATATAGAGTGTATTCAAGTGTGTTAGGTTCATCTCAAGTGTAAAATTATTCTTGGAGTGTGAAATTTTCCCTTTGGTCCATTTACCTTGTGTTCTTTCATTTATCTCACCTCTATATTGAACCATTGATGTTATAATCTTTTAGGACTTTGAAGCTAACTTGTATGCCTTGTTTCATTGTGATATGAATATGATGGTCATGTGGAAATAATATTGGTGTATCACCCCCTTATATTATGTTTAATTCATGCAATTTATATCTATTTTTCCCACAAGCAAGTACTAGTTTAGGTGATAAGAATTTCAAGATATATTTAGGGAGCTAGCCCTTAAATATAGAGGCTCACTTCCACTATAGGTACAACCACATACCTATAAGTGTTCACATGTTTCCAAAATCTATAAGAGGCTTGAACACCCTCTTCTATGGTGCAAGATTTGATGACAATAATTACCATAATTCTAACCATTGGTTTTACATGCATGGATATTTCACTGAGCATAGTGAGTTTTGGCAGAGATAGGGGAAGGTTTATTATCATGAAAATAGCATGAAGGAATATAAAAGGAGGAAGATATGCCTAAGAGACATGATAGGTGAAGGAGGAAAAATAAATAATAAATAAAAGGGTTTGAGGAAGATTTGGAAGGAGCATTATCAGTTAGATATAGCCACACATTTCTTTACCAAGTAGGGGTTTTTGTTGGTCAAATTTTTATTTAGTATTGTATGAATTAAATCAACTAAAACTGGTAAATCGTTATTGAATAGTTTTTTTCATTTTCCGTATTGAGAAATTGTAAAACTCAGGGGGTCATATAGTTGACACTGGGGATGGGCACAACCCATCCTTAGAGTCAAATATACGACTCTAAAAACCTATCTCAATTCGGATATGCTTACTAAATTTGTTACTGAGATAATTAACTATATTTTAATGTAGAAAATTCTATGTATTTTTCAATGGCTTGTGGAATAAAATAATTTTTAATGAGATGTGTGAACATGAATAGTTGAGTTTTAGAAAGTAGTAAACCCTACCATAGATATATAGGGTAAACTCATGAGTAAATGTATTTAATATTTGAGTGTAAATATAAATCTACTTTTGGTTTAAGCTCAATATTTTAACAATATTATTTAATCATTCTTTCTATATACAAATTATACTTGAATAAATATTTTTTAATAAAAACCCAAGTAGGGCATGACTAGATATGTAAGATTAAACTCTCTTTAAAAATTAGAATTAAAACATTTCTTTATTCATACAAACATTTGTCTTGTTTTATGATAAATTGGTTCAACTTATTAAACCCAAATTTAGGGCATGACTATGTAAAAGATTAGTTTGAGATGAAAAATTATGTATAACTAGGTAGATATAAACCTGTAGATAGGTTGAATGTTTCATATAAGTTAACTTAGCTTTAGGATTTCCATTTTGAGCAAATTAAGTGAAGACTGGTTAATTTCTTATTGTTAATCCTTTGAATAGGAAATGGAAAAAAATATATATGCATACTATGTTTAATTCAATGGTTCCTCTAATTACATATATAAATGTTTTTATATGATGTTTAAACCTTAAGGAGACTCTAAGTATTGATTGAATGTTTATTGGTTATTCACTTAGTTATATTATTGAGTTTCATTTTAGTGTGTTTATGAAGGTAAAAAAAATCTACAATAAACATTACTACTATGTAAACCTAATATAAATAATTATATTTATATTAAATAACTTATCATAGTATACTGAGATATAAATGAATGTATTCATTCTTTTATATTGAAATCTATTTATTAGTATATATAACCAGTTCTATTTAGGACTATGTAACTTTTGAAATAATAATTTGTGGTATGTTGGTTATAAATAAATATAATTTAATCATAATGCTATAGTTAATTCTTTGTTGTATTTGGAAATAATTTAATATAATTTTGTGTTTGATATGCATACAAAAGTATACACGATACACAGGCATGATAGACTGAAGACTAGTCTAACTTGACTATATTATATGCATATATGTATTATATTTTTTATGATCAAATAAGTTATATAATAAAAAAGTATGAGTGCATTTCTTTACTTGAATTAAAAATTCTAGACTTAGATGTGAAAATAATGGAATCAAGGAAACTCTATGTATGTAGTATTTATGAATTAATACAACTATATTAAATTTTAGTTAGTATATGAATATTTTATTGATGCACCTTGGGTATATGGAAATAAATTTATTTGTGGATAAGATAGTAAATAATTCTAGATGAATGAACAACATTAAGTAAAGAGTTGCATATAAATACTTTAGTAAACTTGAAATATGATGCTTAGTTTTACCTGAAGTGTATGACTATTTTGAAATCTATTTATATAGCTAATATTATGCTTTAAATAAAATAGATGTTTGGAACTATTATATTTAATTTTATGGATTAAATGAAAGTATTTGATACTTTATTGTATTGGCATATAATGTAACTACTTGTAGGGAAAAACTCATTATGAAATCTATTGGTTTTAATATTTTTATATATATAAACCAATATGGTATTAATGACCCTAAATAAATGAGTGAGATGGATTCCACTTACTTAATTAGTGTCATTACTACAGAGAGATGGCGTAATCTGATTGAGTGGTGTGTATGAAATTGATTGATCCTCGAGATCAAATAAATATAAGAAAACTTTTGCTAAACTAGTGTTTATGGTTAAACATTATCATTTCATCTATTTGATTTAGTTTTCATGTTTTGTATGATATCATTTTAGAATGGATTTATTTATGATATTTTTAATGTAATATGTATCTTACAACACATGAGTTCTAGTTATCACTCTTGATTCTTGCATCATCATTATCTACCCATCCATGAAGGAAGAGTCAATCCCTAATTGGATATTGTGCCAGGGATCAATGGTTTATGGTTGGTGTGGAAAATCACTCAAATTATACTCTCCCTTTCCTCAATAGTACTTCACTAAAGACTACATCATGATTACTTATGGATGTTTCAAGTTCGATGAGACTCACATGCTCTATAGAACATTGTATAATTGTAAATTTTTATTAAACCATGTAATATGTTGAAATTGTACTATTTTTTTACATTTAATCACTAAATTAGTTGGTTGTAACATTATATCAGTAGTGGCTAAATTTGTAAATATATTTTTATGAATTAAAGTAGTATACATTTTCATAATCAGCATTTTTTTTTTGATCTTGTGATCATTATCTAAATAGATTAGCTCTATGCCTTGCTTATGGTTAACTTAAAACTAATGTATTTAGTGTAAGATCACTATGTTATGATTTTAGTGTGATGGATTCTATAAATTGAATTAGTTTAGATGTTTAAAAAAAACCTTATTCTAGTAAACCCCAGTGGGGTTGTTACACAAGTTCCTTAGGTATACCTGGATGACTAAACCATGTATGGTTTAATGTGTGACCACTATGAAAATATTATTTTCATGCTTAAACATTATTGATATCTTTATATTTCCTTAAATATAAATAATTTCATCTTTACCACCCCATTTTGGATCCCATTGCAACATATTATTTGTTAAGATGGACTATTGGTAGATTCAGCTAAAATTACAATCATTGTCCAATGCCCACCACCAAGCACTTAGTGTGAGGTCTACACCTTCTTAGGCCATACATGGTACTATAAGAAATTCATTTAGGGTTATGATATCATCACCACCTTGATGGAATAAATACTCAAGCACAATGGCCTATTCTTATGTAGTACTCAACATCAATAAGCATTTGAGGCCCTAAAAGAGAAATTTTTGACTACACCCATTCTTTAGTTCTTGAACTGGAACTAACCATTGCATTTATATGTCAACACTTCAATCATGGAAATAAGTGTTATCCTAACATAACCTGATGAGATAAACCTTAATCATCCTATTTATTTTTCTAGTCATAAGCTCATGCCCATAGAATTAAACTACTCTATGATAGACTTTGAGGCCTTATCTATGGTTTTTATACTTCAAAAGTTTCACCAATACTTATTGGCCACCCCATTTCTATTATAAATAGATAATGAAGAACTCAAGTTTTAGTAAATAAACTAGTATTACATGTGTGCATCTATTGATAGATTTTCCTTTTTCAATAATTCTAGTTCTCTATGGTCATTAAATAAGGTATATTTAATTTTGGAACTGACCACCTCTCACATGTTCAATATGGTGAACCATAACTTATTTTACCTATAGGAATCTGAATGAAACCACTAGTGTTTATCAGGGTGCTAAAGTAAACCACTAAGAGGCTAAAAGGCTTAGGGGTTCTATGGGATATAGGAGATCTATAGTGGCTATCACATTTTTTAGATTGTACCAAACTATAATAAAACTTTTAAACTAGGTTGGGGCTAGCATGAATATGAATATGAAGTATGCAAGTAACTCTAGTAGGTCTAACCATAGTAGAACAAGTATCTAATAATAGACTATGGATTGCATAAATCAAGCAAGAACAATGATACCAAATGGAGAGAGAGATAACAATTGAAATGTAAATCTAGAAGCTAAGGCACTTTCAAGCCAAATGAAAGACATTATAATAATAAATAAATTTCTAATAAAGGTTTCAAGAGCATACCTATTCTAGATTTGAACTATCTTTCTAAATCAATACTATTATTTTCTAACAATGTAATGTTCTAGTTTAGCAAGAGAGAGAGAATGTTTAAGCAAGTTTTATAGTTTGTATTGAGCATGTATGTATGTATGTATGTGTGTATGTATATATATATATATATATATATATATATATATATATATATATATATATATATATGTATGTATGTATGTATGTATGTATGTATGTATGTATGTATGTATGTATGTATGTATGTATGTATATATATATATATATATATATATATATATATATATATATGCAATGAGTAATGTTTCCAAAAAGTTAAATTATATGCAACAAATTAATATTTAAAGTAATGAAAGTACTCTTTACTCATATGCAAATTCAAGAAACTTTAGAAACTACTCTAAGCAATGCACAAAACAACTATTTCACTAAAATATTTAAAAACCTAACATATACACTACACAAAAAAATGGATTTTCACTTTGAATATCAAATCTCCCTCAAATCAATCTCAAAGATGGAGTGAATATGTTCTACCAACTAGGAATCTAAGATAGGAAGCAATGTAGGAGGAAGACCAAGCTATGTGCAATTTGAATTCCAAACCAAAAGCCAAGAGCAAAGAAGGAGGTGAAGCAAGAAATTACAATGTTATAAGATCTCCAACAAAGTTCAAAAATCAATTGTAATTCCAAATTTATAATCTTAGGAACAATCCACAAGGAAGTGGGAACAACTAAGAGTAGCAATGGAGTCTCCAAGCAAGTGTAAAGCAGCATATGGGATCCCCTATCACCAATAAAGCTCAAGAGTGCCAAGAATGAATCAAGAGATATTCAAGAAGGCATGAGATTCAAGAAAGGGAATTAAAATCAAGAGAGAGAGTGGAATGAGAAGATAAGGGGCTCAAATGAATGAGAAAGAGGCATATATCCCAACCCTAATCCACTAAATGACCTAAAATTAGTTGCTTTTGACTATTTGACATCATTTCGGCATTTTAGACCCATGTTACCCAGAGCATGGCCTAGGCCACAACTTTGATGAAGGAAAAATGTATCCTAAGCCATGGTTTTCCTTCACCCAAGTCATCACCTAGGTCAAGCAAAGGCCTAGGATGGTCAATAGCCTCTAGAAAGGCCCTAAGGAGTCTCTAAAAGGCTTATCTTGTGTGCAAAAGGGCAAATATGGACTAGGGATGTATGGAGGGTAAGAATGTGATGCAAGATAGGTCTAAGTAGGTGGAAGATGTATCCAAGTGGGATGACCAAGGTTGGTAGTCTACATGTGAGCCAATGTGTAATCATAAGGAGTAAGGTCATAAGAAGTATGATTACATATGCCCCTAAGGTATAAGTAGTTGGTATTCAAATGAATAAAGAGTGTTGTGTAATACCTAAAATCCAAACCAAAACAAAGGAAAACAAGAACTAAAAAGATAAAAGGAAACATTACTTGCACTTACCAGATAAATATGGTGGTGGAAAAAGTTAACAATGCAAAAACCTCTAAATTGGAGGTTTCATGATTTGAAATGCAAAAATGGGAAAAACACCCAAAAAGGGCCCATAAAAAGCAAGAAAAAGGGGTTTAAAAGAGGGGAAAAATAAAGAGAAAAAAGGTCATTTTCACTCTTATTTTCACTTTGAGAGCCCATGAGCAACCAAATCCCAAATAGAGCAAATGAGGACATGAGAGAACATCAAATATGCACATGATGGTCTAGGTAAGTCATATGAATGCATTTTATCAAATTTATTCATTTTTTAGGGGTTTGGGAGACCTTAAACACATTTTTACTCATTCTAGATGATTTTATGGATGAATATGATGAAACAAACACTTAAAATGATGGGTTAGGTGAGTTGGACAAAATGGGACTAATGGGGGCTCAAACTATGGCCTATAGAGTGAAAATAGAGGAGTCTTAGGGGTCCTTAGGGTATCCCAACACAAGCCATATCATGGCCTACCTAAGCTATAGATTTACCTATAAATCCATGGCCTTAGGCAAGGAGGCCTCAAAATAGGCCCTGGGGATCCTGATGAAGCTTGAGAGGGCCCAAAAGGGGTTGAAGGAGGAAGGAAAGAGAAAAATAAGATAGATAGATAGATAAATAGATAGATAGATAGATAGATAGATAGATAAAAATCATAGTTTTTTACTTGTTTTTACTCATTTTTTGGCTAGTAAACTAATCCATTTTAATGTTCACTTACTTGTGTAGACATATGAAAGAGTTAGCATACCAAAGGAGGGAGGACCTTCATAGGTGAGAGAGTGGCCAAAATAGCTATATAGGCCATGTGAGGTGATCAACTAGGAGAGAGTTATGGCATGGTTAGATGAGGAGGTAGATGTTCTACCTATGGCAAACCAAGATTGCCTATAGAGTGTAGGACTTTGGTGGCTAGTACATGTACCTTCATTGCATTACTTTAGAGACCTGGTGAACACATTAGTGACCACATGGGTGCTTGAGAGGCATACGTTCTAGCTATGGCCCAAGATAGAGGTCATATTTAGCATTGACGATGTCTATCAACTCTATGAGGTAGAGTCTATGGGTAGAGAGATAGAGCTACCACTAGTGTAGGATATAGTATTAGTATAGCTCTACTTGGTGGGACCCCACCTATAGTGAAACAACCATGGAGTGAAGATCACATAGTTATTGTCAAGGGTACCCACTCTCATGATAGTGATAGTAGGGACTATGGTCAAGAGGCTCTACATCGGCTAGAATACATGATGGATACCACTCTCACAGATAATATCTATCTATCACATAGAGGGTGGATAGAGATATGCCTGAGGATAGTATATCTTATGTGGATTATACTAGTATCTAGATCACATCTAGTATATAGGGTTAATGAATTGACATAACTTAGTTTACTCATGTTTTAGACTTATGAGAGGCTCCCACTGACATGGCTAAGAATACCATATGGTAGTGAAGCATACCCTACACTAGAAGAGGGCACATTATATGATGTATGATTTTTAAATAGGGTGGGGCCCATATTAACCACATTGGATATAGATGTATTATCTAGATCCATCCAAGATCCTTATAGGTTTATAGCATGGATAGATGATGTTGAGGTAGATCCCTATTTAGTCTCGAAAGAGATATAAGGTCCATAAGGATCATACCATCATCTAAGGAAATAGGCTCTAATAAGGTGAGGGAGATGTGTACAGCCCAAGATAGCTAGGGATAATCCCAATAGGAATTTGAGGTAGAACAAGGGGGCAATGATAGAGAGTGGCCACCATGGTGAGGACCACCACCACTAGGAGCATGACCTATAGGAGGGCCATAGAGGCCATCAGCATTACAAGGTAAGATAAGTGTATTTGATAAATATCACTTCATATTGGTACTCATATTTAGTGAGAGCTAATATTTGACTCACATATATACTCGGTGTTTGTGTGTAGGAGACCAACCTAGCTAGACTAGACCCCAAGTGGACCTACTACTAAGGGAACTATTCCTTGATGTAGTGGTAAAACCATTGATGGAGTGGGTTTTGCATCTACTAGTGGGGGTAGAGCCACATAATTAGTTCTGGTAGGTGGGTGCATGAGCCTTGCTCAAGTTGAAGAGGGTAAAACATAGGATCCTATAGATAGAGGCTGAGTTAGCATGGCATGAGGTATCTGTGACAAACTATAGGGTAGCTTCAGTAGAGACTGAGGCATGAATAGTGAGATTAGAGCTCAAGATCAATCAACTATAGGCTGAGCTAGCCCAAGAGTAGACAAAAGGAGTTGAAACACTAAGGGAAAAGGTAAATTATATGGTTGCACTAGAGGTGACTATAGCTCAATTAGTTGAGTGGCAGAGATTGAGATCTCCACATAGAGAATGACTATTAGAGATACTACCCATTCATAGGTTGACTATGATATTCATATGTATCCATGCATGTGGTAGTTCTTATGGATTGTGATCTCAGGCTAATAGCAATCCATGTGATGTACCTAGAAAAAGCATGTATCTTTTGTGAAATATATAGTGTTTTTCTCATTATTATCACATGTGTACATATGATTTTGTATGTGATTTGTATTCTTCATCTAAAAAATACTACTAGATATAATTTGATTAGACAATAGACACTACTAGTAAAGAACCCATGTGCACACATGTATATAAGTGGCATGAAGGCTAGTGGTTATATAAGAGAGGAAAGTCTCACCTTATCACTAGAGGTAACTTTCCTAGAGGGACATGTGGGCCCTAAACATGAAATTTCTTAAGGTAAAACCCATTTATCAAGTTCCATAGGGGTTCACCTTTGAGGGTTGAGAGACAAAAAACCCTATTTTCAAGAGATGCATTGATAATAAAAGGGCCAAACCAATTGTGTGTGAGTTTTCCCTTCTTAAAATACTCCTTTCAAAGATGAGGACCATATTACCTACCATTAATTGATGAGTGTGTACCAATTTCTTGAATTGGTGGTGTTGACAGTGCTGGTAAGCATGATTATACTCAAGAGTGACCAAGCATTGATCATATAATTACTCAAGCTTGGTGAGGTAAGTGATGAATTTTTCCTCATTATAAATAGAACCAAATGTCTTAACCCACATCAAAGGGATTAAAACCTCTAATGGGAGAAAAAAATAATACCCATACATGAGAGAGTATGGGGTTTCTCTCATAGTTATTTAAAAGGTAGTATGACAAGCCTAAAGGGCAGGATAGAGCAGAAGATACTGATCTCTCTTGTACTAGGTAATGATACAAATAATAATATCCTTTAAAGTTTTATTTCAAGACTCTACTTACCCATTTCATTGGGGGTAATAGGTAGAGGATAAATGGAGCTTGAACCCAAAACATTCAATGAGTTCGAAAATCTCAAGGTTGTGAAAGCTCAAGCCATTTTTGGCCATAATCATGATGGGAAGCCCAAACCTATAAATAAGTTGGTTCAAGAATAACTTGATTATGGTCTTACCACACTTGACACTAAGAGGCATGGCCCCGACCCACATCATAAAATGGTTAGTGGTAGTGATGAACTAGTGATGGCCATTGGAATAGGCAAGTTTGAACTCACTGATGAAGTTGAGAGGCCAAACTGAGAAAGGTTAAGGGGTCAAAATAGAGTGTAAGAGGTTAGTTGGGGAATTAATAGCATCCTTTATTACTTAACATATCTTACACTTATTATCATATTAGATTACATCCTTAACAAGAGTGGGCCAATAATAGCACATCCTAATAATACGTTGAGTGGTGGCCTACCCTCTTGGGTGGCTACCACAAATGCTCTCATGAGACTCCTCAAGCATGAGAGGGATGTCATTAGGAGCTAGGAACTATATCAACACATGATCAAGACCTCACTTGAACAAGATGCCACTAATTATGACATGGTGGATGGTGAGCTTATGGATCTGATAACACTATTGTGAAAAAGTGATGGTGGCATAAGTTTGGTCTTCAAGGTAATGGATAATGTCCTAATACTAATCATACTTAGAGACCTCAATATGGTTAACCGAGTAGACCATATCATCAAGAAAGGAATCATCAACCAACTCTACATTAGGTTTAGGTATTGGGCACTCAATGAGTTTGTCAGCCACAACCAAGCCCTTAGTGTACTTTTAGTTAATAATGCAAAGGTCAAATTCCTGAAGAAGCATGATCCACCTCATAGTCTTACTATAAATATGTGTCTTATTGACCAAATATTGATGTGGATCATATTGTAAAATCATGTTGGTATTTTGGCCTAACATGTAATGTCCTAACTTCTTTGTAATGAAGATGAGAGAGAGGCATTGATGCTCAATAAGAGAATAGTTGAGTTCAGGGCCAACCAGTGTGTTAGAGATGTAGTAAATAGTTATCTCCCTATCAGTGTCATCCTTTTGGTACATCATTCCCTAGATGGAAAGATCAATGATAGAGGTATATAATATGAATGCATGCCCCTTAATGGGTGCCATCAAGATGGGAAGACTATAAAGCATACGCTTCAAATCCTTGAAATCTACTTAGACTTCAATAGACCATAATAATGGAGTGTCCTTGCCCAAGAGACATGTGAGGGGTATGGATTTATGTTCATACTCCTCAAATAAGCATTTTATAACATTGAGTCTTCATAAGAAAGACTAAAACTAGATGAGGTTATGTATGGGAGGCATCTCAAGGATAACCTTGATCTTGTTAGGATCCACTTTAATACCCCTCTACGAGACAAAGAAATTAAGAAGATTTCTAGTTTAAATGTAATAGATGCACTTTTCAAGGTTGTGACTGATGTGATACTCTTAGAGATTCTCAAACATGATTTTTAGGTCTCTCACATACTCATCACACTTACAAGATTTGCCAAGGAGATCATCAACATAGCACTTAATGATCTTATGGATAAGGTCATGGAAAATGTGAGTCATGGCATGTTGATATGTGTCTCTATCATTCTTAAGACAAAAAGGCATGATGGCATACTATAAATTACCCCATGGGGTAGTGAACATCATCTTATGTTACTCTTCAAGTGCAATCCAAATTTGGTTGTACCCAAAGAAACCATCTATGAGGGGCATGATCTCAAATCTAGTGGTGGAATCAATAATCTAGTCTATCAAAGGAGTAGGAAATTTATCCTTTGGGTAGGCCATAATGAGATCCCAAAAGTTGATGTAAATATAAATAGCCTCATTATTTTTGAGAACATGCACAATGTTGGAAATCCATCGGGGGTAGTCAATAATTTGGATAAAGCCACCTCAGATGAGTTTCTCAATCTTGGCTTTGACCAACTAGGAGACTTTAAAATCCAGGGGTCATTACTTTTGGTGAATGGTCTAGGAACTAATATCCATAATGAGGTTATGGATGACTATGTCAGGATCTATGCCCTTCATGTTAGTGTATTCCCAAGTGAATGTGTTTAAAAATTCATGCAAGAAGGTGACCAAAACATCTTGTTCCTTAGGAAAAAGTTTGGCAATAATCTTGATGATCTTAGGTCTTATTGAAGTGCCAAGGTTTATATCTATGGATCCTTCAACATCCATAGCATTATCATCCTCAAAAAATTTAGGCATAGGAAGGAGCAAATCATCTAACACTGTAGGTTCAATCACCAGGGCATTCAACATAAGAAGGCCTAGGGTTGGTTCATCTATGAGATAAATATCCAAGATAAGGTGATCAATGGGATAATGATACTTATGGCAGGATTGCATGAGCTTGGTATAAGCCTTTCTCTCCTTGAACATGTTATGTTTCATAACATGAGTGAAATAACACTCGATATCAGACTCAACCAATCTATTGATCTCAGTGGGAAACGCATGGAGATATCTTATGCTCTAATAGTCAAAGCATGACATCAAGGGGAGATCAACATCAAGATAAACATCTTGGACAATATTTTTGAAAAGAGATGGGCTAACTTGGTATCATATAGTGGAAGAGGGAGTCATCCTATGCTTATAGACTCTAAAGGAATGAACACTAACTGGTACTCAACTAGATTGAAACATTCATCCTTAAAGAAATGAGACTCAGAAATAGGGGGTGTATGAGAATATATAGACCCCCATGAGGAGATAGCCAAAGCCTCACTTGAAGGCTTTGTCTTTGCATATAAAAATTCCAAGGGATCTGGGTTAACCTCCAAGGTGTGAACCTCACCTTCATGAACAAATTGTACCATGCAAAATGTGGCCAATGTGATGGCCTACATGGTAGTACTCCAAGGATGACCAAGAATCATGTTGTATGAAAGACCAAGATCTAACACAAAGAACTCAATTTTGATTATCTTGGGGCCAAACTTGACCTAGAGCTTCATGTTCCCCACTAGCATAATTGTGTCATTGTTAAAACCAACACAGTTATGTCAAGAATCAGAGAGCTTCTTTTGATTGATCCTAAACTTGTTGAACACATGTAAGGTCATAATATTCAACGTAGCTCCTTCATTGATAATGCACCACTTAACATTGAAATAATCAACATAAGTCTCTATATAGAGAGGGAAATGATCCCTATTTTTAATAATTGAAGTGTCAGGAAAAGTGGTTGGTTCAAAAGATAAGAGGGAAGGATGAGGGTGATCATGTGTATCAGAGTTAACTAACACTTTGACATCATCATGTAGTGGATCCTCATGACAGAGACCAAGCTCATTAAAGATGAGGCCCCTTTTCTTATGGTAAAGGTGAAGAAGGTTCTAAATTGATATCCCAACCAAGAGGCCCTAAAACTCCTCTATGATGGAGTAAGGATACCATCTAGACTAAGGAGGGATGTTGTCCCTAAAGTCAAATCTCACCTTAATATTTCCTACCCCTATGGGCTAGATAGGGGGCCCAAAACCCCTAATCTCCCCAATAAGTTTAACATCCCAATTAGATCATGTGTTGACAAAGCACTCATACCCATTAGAGGTTATGTCGATAGCAACAACAACCTTGCTACTCATACACTCAACTTTCCCTCTCAGGTCAAACTTAGAGGAGGAATCAAAAGAGGTGGAAGATCAAGAAGGGGAATGTGGGACCTTAGCCTTTGATTTCTTATTTTTATTCTTCTTATCCTTTTCATAGTTAGGAAAAGGCTCCTTGAAAACATTCAACTTATCATTGGGTTGTAAAATCAAATAACTTTGTGACAGAGGTGAGGCTTGCCCACCAAACTTTTGGGTAGCATAATTATTATCATTGTGCCCCCTCATATAATGGAAATTTCAAAAATTGGTAAGGTCATAAGGAAACACCATCTATTAATTTGTTATGCCTGATTTAGAATCCTTCTTTTTAGATGGTTTCTTTATCAATGCATTCATCTCATGACTATCCTTCTTGTCCTTCTTCTTGGGAGGAGGATTAGTGACACCATCACTGATAAACTTATGGTTATGATCATCTAAAGAGGATGAATTTTTTGAGGGATGGGCCACATGTCTACACACAAATAAAACACTTTGATCTTTATACACTCATTAATAGCTTCACCATAAGAAGTAGATTCACACTTGAGGACCTCAAGGTGAACCTCCTACCTCAGTGCTCATGTTAACATGTTGTAAATTTGTTCATCTGAGAACCTTCTACACATGTAAATAGATTAATGTAATATATGCACAAAATAAAAGTTTATCTCACCCTTGGCTTGTGCCATGAAGGTGAGTGACTAGATGTTGAGGTTAAAGGGTCTAAAAATATCAAAATATTGGAGGAAGTCATCTAGAAGGAGTTAGAAACTAGAGAGAGAATTTGTTAGTAGATTCTAAAACCAAACAAGAGATTTAGCTCATAAATAATAATTGAAGATATTCAACATCATGCCTTCATCCTATTCCAAATCTATACACACCATCATGAATGTCGTGATATGCTTTGTGGGACTAGAGTCCTACATCTCATTAAACTTAGGTAGTTTAGGAATAGGAGTAGGAAGTGGAATAACATGCACCCAAGGGGCTAGATGAATGTGATGGAGATCCTCATAAGCATGGTTTATAACAATATGGTGATGAAATCTGAGAGGGGGCTCATGATGATGATGGTATTTCCTATTCCCATAGGCTTCACCATGACCATGACCATGAAAAAGATGACATCAAGGAGACTCCTGATAAGAAGGACACTCATGATGGAAATCATCTCTATCACAGGGTAGAGAATGACCATGGGAATGATGGGAAGACATGGCATACTCATGGAAATGATCATGATGACCAAAATATTCATGATGATGGTTATGTGGCATCAGATAAGGATTAATTAGTATTCATTGATGATTTTGATATGCATCATATACATCTCTAGTCTATAAATAGTGATCAAAATCATCATGCTCATCAAAAACTCTAAAATTAGGGATAGGAAGATGGAAAGAACCCCCAAGTTGGGGATACCTTACTGAGTTAGAAAACTTATGACACACAGCATGGATATGAGGATGTTCTTTCTCTAGAGTCTCCAATTAGGAAAGAGATAGGGAAATTGCATGAGAAATGATCAAGGTACTCGACACTAAGTGGGTACAAGCTCTATTTCTAGAGGAAGGATGCCATTGACTCCTAGGGGGATAAGGAATCACTTCATTCACATGAAGATGTTTTTATCAATCATCAACTATTTCATGTAGCTCATCAGGTCCTAGGTATGTAAGGAGATCTTTATCACCTCAAACAGGTGAATGAGGCACAACATGAGGCTAAGATAAAACATCTTTAGATGAATAAAGCTCAGACTGGTGAAGAGGAGATCGAGTCCATTGGTTATATTCAAAATAATCTTGTTCCCTTTAGAATGTGAGAGGGTGTATACTACCATGTTGGGTTGAGGGAAGATCCTAGGTCCTATGGTGTCTATGGCATTCCATTACAAATGTGGCTTGATCATTAGTGAGCTCAGGGATGAGACCCTAAATCGACCAAGATTAGAATCCCAAAGGTGAGAGATAGACCATGGATTTAATGAATCATGATCAACATGGAAGACAATATAAAAGGAAAACCAATGGAGAACTAATAGGGAGAAAGACACAAAACCAAAGTAGGAGAAAATAACCAAGGTGAGAGTCAAAACACAACTAAAAGCAAATCCTAGTAGCTAGCAAAGGGGAGTTGGCCAAGAGAGATCTAAATGGGATAGAACTAATGTGAAACTATATGTGAGGTTCTATTAGGCATGCTAAAATATAGCTCCAAGAATCTGAATGAAACCATTAATATTTGGTAGGGTGCTAAAGCAAACCACTAAGAGGCTATAATGCTCAGGGGTTCTATGGTTTATAGGAGATCTATAGTGGTTATTCAATTTTCCAACTTGCACCAAGCTATATATAGAATTGTAAACTAGGTTGGGGCTAGCACGAAAAAGCACACAAAATATTCAAATAACTCTAGCCGGTCCAACCATAGTAAAAAAAGTAGCTAAGACTAGACTATTGATTACATAAATCAAGTGAGAATAATGATACCAAATGGAGAGAGATAATAACTGAAATGTAAATATAGAATCTAAGGCACCTTGAAGCCAAATGGAAGATGTTTTAATCAATAAATATGTTTCTAAGAAAGGTTTTAAGATCATGCCTATTTTATATTTGATTTATCTTTCTGAATCAATACTATTATTTTCTAACAATGCAATGTTCTAGTTTAGCAAGAGAGAGAATGTTTAAGCAAGTTTTCTATTTTGTCTTGAGCATGTATATCTCTACTATGCAATGAGGAATGTTTCCAAAGAGATAAACTATATACAACAAATGAATATTTCAAGAAATTAAAGCACTCTTTACTCATATGTAAATGCAATAAACTTTAAAAACTACAATAAGCAATGCACAAAAAAACTATTTCACTACAAAAGTTCAAACCCTAGCATATGCACTAGATAATTCAATAGAGTTTCACTTTGCATAGAAAAAGGCCCTGAGATCAAGCTCAAATATGAATTTCATATTTTCTACCAACAAAGAATCCAAGCTAGGAAGTAATGTAGGAGGAAGACCAAGTTATGTGTAAGATGAAGTCCAAACCAAAAGCCAAGAGTAGAGGAGGAGGTGAAGTGAGAACTTAAAATGGTGTAAGAGTTCAACCAAGTGCAAAAATTAGGTGTAATGCCAAATTTAGAATATTAGAACAAGCCACAAGGAAATAGGAAAAACTGAGAGAAACAATGGAGTCTCCAAGCAAGTGTGTATCAACATATGAGATCCCCTATCACCAATCAAGCTCAAGAGTGCCAAGAATGAATCAAGAGAGATTCAAGAAGGCATGAGAGTTAATAAAGGGAATAAAAATCAAGAAACATTATGTAATGAGGAGATAAGATGCTCAAATAAATGAGAAAGAGGTATATATCCCAACCCTAATCCACCAAATGACCTAAAACTAGCCATTTTTTACTGTTTGAATTCATTTTGTCACTTTTAGACACATTCTACCCAAGTAGTGGCCTAGGCCACAACATTGGTGAAGGAAACATTCTGCCTAGGCCATGTGTTTTCTTTACACAAGCTATGGCCTGGGTCAGAAAAGGGCCTAAGATGGACAATAGGCTCCCAAAAAGCCCCAAGGGGTCTCTAAAAAGATTGCCTTGTGTGTAAAAGGGTCAATATGGACTAGAGATATATGGAGGGTAAGAGTATGATGTAGGAAAGTTCCAAGTAGGTGGTGGATGTCTCCAAGTGGGATGACTAGGGTCAATAGTCTACACGTGAGCTAATGTGTAATTAGAGGGAGGAGTAGGGTCATGGTAAGTATGGTTACACTTACCATAAAGGATAATTTAATTTTTGTAAAAAAAATTCAAGTTGTGCATGTGCCTAAAGAATTGGAGGAAATTATATATTTTCTTACAATAAGTTCTACACCAAACAACCTTACCACCCATGATAAAAAGCAACTAGTTGTGTGTATTACCCCTTTATATATTATTAGAAGAGACCTATACAAACTTGGATAGGATGAAGTACTAAAAAGGTGTGTAATGTATAAAAATCATGCAATATATCCTTAAATAAGTCCATGAGGGTGTCTTAAGAAGATATTATGCTAGTGATGCAATAAAATAAAAGGTTTTACTAGTTGTATTATAATATCCCACCTTATTCAAAGATTCCAAAGCTTATTGCACCAATGTGATATATGTTAAAGCATAGGTAAACAAAATTTAAGGGATGTTATACCTTTTCATCTAATACTTTGTCATGAACCATTTGATAAATGGCCTATTTATTTTATTGGGCCCATCTAGCTAGCTATGTGATGGATTGACATGTGGTATATCATTACTGCCATAGACTATCTCACATATTGGGCTGAATTAATGCCCACATGTGATTGTATTTTTATAAATGCCTCTATAATTCTATGGTAAAATATCGTCATAAGGTATTGATGCCCTCTAAGTTTAACAAGTGATTGTGGATCTCACTTTCTCAATGAGATAATGTGCATCCTCTTAGCTAAATTCATGACTTTGTACCATAAATCCATGCCATAACACCCTTTAGCTAATAACATAGTTGAAGCATTTAATAAGATCTTGGGTAACACATTGACCAAGATTTGCAACATTGATTTAATTTATTGGGATGATTGAGTTTATACAGTTTTATGGGCATATCAAACTACATGAAAAAGGTTGAATAAGAGTACTCCTCTCAATCTTGTCTTTGGTGTTGAATTAGTTTTATAGATAGATTTCTTTATACCCTCTTTATGTATTGTGTACATAGAAATATTAAATGATAAGGAATCTCTAAAATCATGCTTGGATGCTCTACTTCAGTTGGATAAAATATGATTTCTTGTACACTGGAACTAAGGAGTTGAAAATAAAATATAGAAAGCCTGGCATGCTTGACATATCAAAACCAAAGTTTTTCATCCTGGTATGTATGTCCTAGTATATGATTCAAATTTTATGCACCATTAAAGTAAAATAAGGATCCTATGGGATGGTTTATTTATTATTTTTCATGATATCTATCTAATAGGTGGTTGTAAATTTAAAATATTAGATGGCCAATTCTTACCAAGCCATTTCAATGCTAGTTAACTTAGGCCCTACCATTATATGTGAGTCTTTAATTTAGTGAATAAGGCATTTGTCATAGGTTAGTCTCGAATTTTTTCATTTTAAAATAAGTGTCACATTAGCTACATGCCTTTCTATAATTATTTTGATATTTTTAGATACTCTTTTGGTATTTCACTCTCTCTTTTTCTTTATTGACATGAATTGCACTATAATATGATATGGAGGACCATGCCCAAATTTTAATGTGGGGTGGGTTTTAAGGATGGAAAAGTAATTAATAAAAGGAAACATGTATAGGAGGAACGTGAATGCATATAAAGGAAACATGAAAAATGAAACATGTAAAGAAGGTAGGTGAAGGAAATGATGGAAATGTTTTGTGAGATCGAAGAGCTCAAAATATATCAGGGCATGAAAAATAAGGTACATGAGGGATACATGCAAGAGGTAACATGAGGTATGAAAGAAGTGGTGCATGACATAGGTAGTGCAAGGCATGAAAGAAGTGATGTATAACCTAGGTAATTAGAAAAAATATGGAAAAGTAAATACTACTATAAAAATGGGTTAAAAATATAAAAGGCAATTTATTGTGAACAAATAGGGAAATTTTAATTTTTATAGCTGACATGCACATCAAGAAAAATGTAACAACTCACAAAGGATGGAACATATATTTATTAATGATATATTTTTATGAATGGAAAGAATGAATAATGGACAACAAGGCATGCCATTTTAAAACATTAAATGGTTGAAGTGATGGATGATGGCATGGAGGAATTAATGTGAAAAATTGGGATAAACTATAAAAGATAGAGAGACCTTCCATTTTAAATTTTATTAAAAACTTATAAGCTATAAAAGATAGAGAGACCTTCCATTTTAAATTTTATTGAAAATAATAAGCCAGTGTAGAGCTCAAATGAAACATAAATAAATGACAAGAAAAGGTAATTATTAATGATTAAGGGACACAACATGAAAGTAGATATTGTGGTGAAAAACATTTAATAAAAGAAGTGATAAAGAGACCAGAGGAGTGGGTATGAGTAAGTTATAGGTTACATGCATCAATTCTTCCATTAAAAGATTTTAAATTAGGAAGCTAAAGATTTTTAATTATAGAGACAAATTAATAAAAATGTATCCATTTAGGAGAGTTGGTCGGTTGCACATTAACCTTCAAGGACCCCAATCAGTGATGTGGCCAAAATAAAAGTCTAATTAGAGTAGAGAACCATTACCAAAAATTCCCAAAGTATAATAATATGAGGGAATAGAAGAAGGAAGTATCTTTGCATATAATAATAAGGATCTAGTGAATGTGGAGTGTAAGGAACAAACCCCACAAAGCTATATAAGGGACATCTAGTGGCAATCACCTGAATTGGTACATGTACGAAATTGTTACAACACCACCATATTATCCCATTTTGATTGAATAAATTTAGTACCTAGAGATAGTTTGACATGAAAATGATTGGGATTCAAAGGTATCCACTTTTCATCCTTAATTACAATCATCAATAGCCTATAAATGAACTTGACTTGCAATGGGACTACTAGGTGGAGTACTAGAACACCTAGAATGAGATTGCCTATGATATAAAATTATACAACTTACTAGAGGATGTGGGGATGCTCCAACTCTTATAGATACCTTATTCTAGAAAACCATAGGAGGAAGTTCACCTTTTAATTTCATGCATTCATGAAGACTACCTCTACTTTACTGGGCATATAATGAGAATTACCCTTGATCATATCACTAAAGTAGTGGAGTTAATTTATTTTGGTGATTATTTCAACATGGATCCTGAATATCATGAGGCAATTGATAAAAAAGTGGTAGTGTTGACATGAGCTTGAAACATCCCATAATTTAAGAGACTGCACACTTGGCCATAACCAAGATAAGAGGCATGGATTGGTGGAAGGAGGTAGATAAGGCCCACATATATGGTGTGATTTAAATTTACAAGGGATAAAAGTACAATTATTACCTATACTTTATCAATAAAATTATGTAAGATGTTGAAAACGTGAATTTCCTATTTAACCATAAATTACCTTGGGGTGCAATTTTGTTGTTGTTGTTGGTTTTTGATGAATTGACATCTTGGAATATTTTTATAAATAGTTAAAGTGGGTATACCAAACAAAACATAAGTCCCCCACTAAAAGATTCAAAAAAATCACCTACCTTGACATCATCTCACCCTCCTATAAATCAAAAATGAAGGGTTAGTTTGATGGCATGAGGGAGGCATTTGGGAATGAATGGCATGTACATAAGGAGTTACCCATGTGAATGGGAACCTATTCTACATTTTTTGTAAAATAAAACTACTTCCTCACATGAATTTGGATGGTGGGCACTGAAAAATTATTATCATGGCTCAAGCTATCATATGTGTTTACTGTCAAATATTTCATAGACTTTGTAAATTGTATTCAAGATGTGGTCCCTATAAATATTGATGTGGATAAGATTAACATTGAGATCCATAATATTCATAATATTTACATCTATCTAGGGAGGCATGTTTATGTAGATCATCACAAGACTAATAAAATTTATCATAATCCCTATAAGATAGTCATGCAAGGAAAGATCTAGGTGGTTTTATATATGCTAAGGCCCTAAAATAAAACATCAAAAAGCAAGGAATCAAAAAAAGAACCACTCCCCCCAATCACAAACAATGTATAAGAAAGGGAATACATGAGGAAGGAGAGGCCAATACTAAAATACACCATCTAAATTAGGGCATAGGAGGAGTATTCCAAGGATGAGCCTAAATGACAAAGGTGAAACCCATAGCCAACAAGAGCCCAAGGGTTACCTAAAGAAAAACAAATGTTGATTCATAACTAGCTACCCAGGTAGAGCCTAAGTAGGAAAAACCCCAAGTGGTGATTTTAGACATAAGTGATGTGTCTCTATATGCATAACCTACTAAGGAACTGATATAGAGCTTGCACAAGTTCCTCTAGCTAATCCTTGATTAAAAAAAAACTTTCCTAGTTATAGGCTAAAGAAAATAATCACCATGCAAAGAAATGGATCTATATACTAGTTGGATAATACAAAATATTTTATTTTGAACATAATAGCCTCCTAATAACTCTAGTTCCCCTTGGTCATTATTTCTAACACCTTTCCTTTCACTTATGCAACTCTACCTATGCTAAACTCAATCCTTATAACCTTTTCTACCTCTAAAATGGAATTTTATGGAAAAAAAACTAATAGTATGACTTTTAAAGGTTATATTCTCTCTTATCCTATTATATCACACCTATGTGTCAATTTTCATGACCTATCTCACTCCCTAATTCCACTTTAACTCTTGTAGCCTTCCAAAATTGACCTCTTTTAGCCCTTTCTCAATTCCTCTAGCTAGAAAACCATACAACCTAGTCCATATAGGTCTATAAGTGACTTAATCAGTTAGAGAACTAAAAACCATGAAATACTAAAAATTTTGAATGTTTTTCAATGGTTACTTTTCTCATAATGGATGAAACCCTAATTTAGGGCTTATTAAGCCCTATCACAGGTTGAGGGTGTAAATAAATTCCTATATTGAACAAGAAAATGTTTCAAGTCAAAAAAATTATTGATTTAGGTCTGTATAGACATAATACAATTTTTTCATTCAATAACCTTGGTCTCATAATGCTCAAATCAAATTCCAACAAGAAAACTCAATCATTCTTGATTGTATTCTAATGGAAGAAAATAGGGTAAGTAGGGGTTTACCAATATTTTCAACATTCCAAAGATTCCAAAACCTTAAATGATGTTTTAAAAACCTTATACAACTATTATTTATCTTTTTAAATCTCTTTTAGATCAATAACATGTTACAACATAATAAACTCGTTACACATAATTCTTATTTTCTAAAGACTGCATGTTCTAATGATTGTTGTGTATAACCAACCTATCTTAACAAAGTTTGAATAATTATTTATGTCAAATAAGATTACATCCAACTATCCAAACGTGTATCAAATCTCATATTCTCCATATAACTCAATACCAAGTGATCAATACTAAGATCATAGATTGAATATGACTATATAAGCTTATAAAATACTCTGTTGATAGATTTGACTATCTCAAAGAACAATGTCCTTTTTCCACTCAATAACATCCTATATTTTAAAATTATTATATAATATTTGATCACAAAACAAAATATATAAACAATCAATGATACTTCTAATCATATGAAAGATTCAAATCCACAATAGGCTCTATTTCAACCATACCATTTCAATGTATTCAACATTTCAATAACACAGTCCTCTTATTCATAAAATTTAACTATTTACACATCCATTCTTCATCAAATTAAAATGGAATTCAATTTACCATTCAAAAATTGACTCTCCAAAACTACTTCAAGAAGCATAATTGAATTCTTGGGTTTCTCCAGCATTGGGGTCATTGAATTTACATTATAATTTTCATGTTTTTCCAATATGACCAATATATGGCCATGCCTATAGACTAAAGAATATATTTAAGACATTTACATAGTATTTATACCTCTTATACATGTTCTTACACCTTTTTACCTTCCCAAAATGCATGGAAATCCTTCAACAAGGCTTGAAAATTCAAATTTCAAAATAGTGACATTTTGGAGGGAAAAACCATAATTCAAATTTTATGCAACTTTTGATAACCTATATCACTTATGAAACACATAAAATATTAATTAAATAAAAATTTTAGTTCATTTTGGGGTCTTTATAGGATTCCCCTGCATCATACTACCAAGCTGAAGAATTCTTTCCATGGGTGTCAACTCGGTGTATGCTCTTTTGTAGTTACATTGTACCTATGTTCTTGGGACTCACAATTATGCCTCCTTTGGTTCTTATTATTTAATGGTGTACCTATACATGTAACAATCTTGTTAAGTAAATCATATTTTTTATCCTTTGTTTCTTGCTTTTAATGTGCATACCATGCTTCCACTCCTTCAAACTGATCCATCACAACCTTTCTTCCATAAGACTCTACTGTTGAAAATGTGTCTTCTTTATCCTTCATCCACTCTTATTTGTTGGTACACTTAACCTCTTGTATATCAAATTTTTGGTCCTTATATGTTATTTACTGACATATATGCTTGGTTTGTTGCTTTGTATCATCTTCATAACTGCCCTTTACCTCATATATACACAAGTATTGCATGTTTTCTTCCACATTATCATTCTCTTGACTTAAAATTCTCATAGGATTTCACTCATTTGGTTGTCCTACATGGACTTATTATACTCTACTCAAAACTTTTTCATCTCTTTCCTTTGCAAGACTCTCTCTCATGCATGTGAGCTTGCCTATTACTTATATGAAATCAAAACTAGAAATATTTACCAAATGTTGAGACAAACTTGAAACTAACTCATTCACATATTTGCTTGAAATTTTTTTACTTGACCAAGGTTCACACTCCTTATCTTGGGCTACCTCAATCTCCTTGTGCTCTTCTTTAATCTTCATATCTTCATTTTACTACTACACCAGATCCTTACAACCTAAAACCAATACCTTAGAATATACACCAATAACATTTTTATCATTCTTTAAAGACAATAATATATGCTTGATTCCCTTATGCTTCAAATAATAGGTGTTCTTCACCCCATCATGACTAATTAACTTGTCAAACTACCAAGGCCTTCTGAGTATTACATGACAAACATCTATGGGGATGATAACACACATGACTTGATCCTTATAGGTTCCAATATAAAAATATACTAAGCAATATTCATTAACAAGCACATGATATCCTTTCTAAAGCCAATAAACTTTGTAAGGTATAGGGAGAGGTAATATTTTGAGGCCTAGCTTACTTACCATCTCATTTAAAACTAAATTTTTTATACTTCTTGAATCTATTATCATCTTACAACATTTACCATGGGACTTACATGTTGTTTAGAAGAGTGTTTTCCATTGAGTAGGTTCTTTCTCTTTTGGAGGCTTCAACAATGTCCTCATCAAAAATGACTCTCCTTCTTTAGGTGCATCTATATTTGAAGCCGATCCAACACTTTCTTCCTCTATATGTTTCACCACTTGATTTTGTCTCTCATTCCTATAACTTCTTTCTTGCTACTCCTATAGATAATCATAATACTTATGACCTACATACTTGTTGTATTTAAAGCATTTTCCTATGAATACATTAGTACCTCTTCCTCTAAATGCATCTCAACCTTTTTAATATGGCCTCCTACCTCTATAAACACCTCTTTGTTGTGTTTCAAGACTTTAAGCACTACTTTCACCCTCATATGCATTCTCACTCTCATACTCTCCTCTTCCTCTCACTTATTTTCCTCTTTCTCTTATTTTTTGTGTATGTCTTCTTACTAACTTCTCCTTAGCTTTCAAGGCTACTTGGTAATATTCTACATATTTTTTCAAAGTCAATATACTAATTTCATCTTGTATGGAAAACTTGAGACCATTCAGGTACCTTTCTACCTTCTCATCATCCTCTTCCAAGTGGCATGTTCTGATTGTTAACCTATGAAAATCTTTTGTATATTCCTTCACTAAATTATCTTTTTGTCTAAGATTATACAAACTCTTAAATAAATGTGTATGGTAGTCCTTAGGCATGAACTTTACCTTCATCTTCATCACCATCCTATCTCATAACTAGATTTTTGCCTTACTTCTTCTCCTTCTCTCTTCTTGAATTCCATCCCACCGTAAGTAATCATGTCCTTTCAACCTTATGACTAAAAATTTAACTTTATTGGTGTCATATACCTTTTCATAATCAAAATATTTTTCCATGGCTGCTATCCAATCCACCAACTCATCCACATTGAGTTTGCCTTTGTACATTGGCACATCTAGCTTTAGTTTTTATCCCATGTTCATCATGCATTTTATTAATATTTCCTCCACTCTATCTTTTATTTCTTCCTATTCTTATAATCTAGGATATTCCTCTTCTCTATCACTATCATTTTCAACTATAACCCTTCTTCTTTGGGCTATCTCCATAACTACCATTCTTGCCTATATATTCCTCATCTCAATGACCAAATTTTCCATATTCTATTACATTCTCTGATCTATTGTAGGTTTTATTTATCTTACTAACATTTTTTCCTCTTAGCCTTATCCTTTGACCATTCTTAGGCTCTGATACCAAATGATGTAGATCTTACACAAGTTCCTCTAACTAATCCTTGATCAAAAAAAAACTTTCCTAGTCACAGGATAAAGAAACCAATCACCATACAAAGAAATGGATCACTATACTAGTTGGAGAATAAAAAATACTTTACCTTGAACATAATAACCTTGTAGTAACTCTCAATTCCCCTTGGTCACTATTTTCAACACCTTTCCTTTCACTTATGTAACTTTGCATGTGTTAAACTCAATCCTTGTATCCTTTTCTGCCTAAAAAATGGACTTGCATGTAAAAATACTATTATTATGCTTTAAAAGGTTATATTCTCTATTATTATATTATAACACACCTATGTTTCAATTTTCATAACCTATCTCACTCCCTAGGTCCACTTTCACTCTTATAGCCTTCCAAATTAGGCCTCTTTTAGCCCTTTCTCAATTCATCTAGCTAGAAAACCATACAACCTGGTCCATATAGGTCTATAAGTGACTTAATAATTTAGGTAACTCAAAAACATATAAGACTAAAAATTTTTAAGTTTTTTCAAGTGTTGATTTTCTCACAATGGTTGAAACCCTAATCTAGGGCTTACTAAACCCTATCATAGGCTGAGGGTGTAAATAAATGCCTATATAGAACCAGAAATGGTTTCAATTCAAAAAAAAATTGTTGATTTAGTCTATATATATACAAATTCTTCATTTAATAATCTTGGTCTCATAATGCTTAGATCAAATTCCAACAAGAAAACTCAGTCAATCTTGATTGTATTCTAATGGCAAAATATAGGGTAAGTAGGGGTTTACCAATAATGTCAACATTCCAAAGATTACAAAACCTTTAATGAGGTTTTAAACACCTTATAAAACTAGTCTTGATAGTTTTAAATCTCTTTTGGATCAATAACATGTTTCAACATAATAAACTCAATACACATAATTCTTATTTTTTAAAGAGTGCATGTTCCAATGATTGTTGTCTATAACCAACCTAGATTAACAAAGTTTCAAAAATTATATATGTCAAAGAATATTACCTCCAACTATCCAAACGTGTCTCAAATCTCATATGCTCCACAAAAATCAATACCAAGGGATCAATACTCAAATCACAGATTGAACATGACTGTATAAGCTTATACTATGCTGACATATTTGACTATCTCAAAGAACAATGTCTTTTTTCCACTCAATAACCTCCCGTATTTTCAAATTAGTAAATATTATTTGATCAAAAAACAAAATATATAAACAAAAAACTATACTTCTTACCACATGAAAGATTCAAATGCATGATAGGCTTTGTTTTAGCCATACCATTTCAATGTACTCAACATTTCAATAACATAATCCTCTTATTCATCAACTTTCACTATTTAAATATCCATTCTTCATCAACTTTCAATGGAATTCACTATCCCATGAAAAACTGACTCTCTAAAAATACTTCAAGAAGCATAACTAAATTTTTGGGTTTCTCCCACTATAGACACCGAAATCGTGTCGACTCCCCTGGTCATCCCTCATGTTATTCTCCTTCGCCTATTTAACCCCTGTCGACCATTTTTCCCACTAGCCTTAACCCTGGCAGCTTGTCAAAATGAGCAAAAGGCTGAAGTTAGTCTCTACCCCCATTTTACATCTGCCGACCACGGTCACCACCTGACTGACATTGCCGACGTCAGTCACTTCTCGGCCGACGTCGGCGGTCCTACCGACGTCGATTCTCCTTAGCACTGCATTCTCAATCCGAACATAGGAACCGTTATTCCGTTACCCTTTATCCATTCAATTCCCAATCGGTTATCGAACCATCCCTCGCCTTCATCCGCAACCTCTGCATTCGATCAACTAGTTTTTTCATTCAACCAACTCTGACAATCACCCCGAACTGTTACGATCAATCAACTCCGGCATCCAACCAATCTGCATTCACTTTCTCGAGTTCTATTTCTACTTCGATCAACTTCTACGGCACATCAACAACGTCAATCATGTCTTTGACTTCATCTTCAAGTGTATAACAAGTAAGTATCTTGCTCTGTGTTTTTGTTTCTCTCTAGTTATTATTTGTTTATTACTATTATCACTCTATTCAGACTACAGACCCGAGACTTTACTCCTTCCCTTTACACCTCTGTCTACCATTCCAAAATATACAGTCACTCTGCCTAGATCCCTGTAAAAACCCCCTGACTCCTAAACCAACTCCTAAACCCCAAACGAACCCTCAGACACCATTCTGCAACCCAACCAGACCCTGTCCCAACTCGACCAAACCCAACCAGATCCACCCAAACTCTGTCCAGAACTGTTGCCCCGACTGACGCCGGTCATTACCCCGACCGACGCCGGCACCTTAACCGACGTCGGCACCTTCCACTGACCGATGCCGGCACAGAGACTGACACCAGTGACTGTGCAGAACAGTTTGCTGAATATCAAGTATGCATTTTGTTTTTTGTCTTTTATTTGCTTTCATTCTGTCTTTTCATTATTTCCATTTCTGTCAAATATTTTTGTTTTTAATCAGTGGGTTGATATCCTTCTAGGAAGTCTTCGTACTTTTGGGATCAGGCGTTTGCTTGACAGCCCACCGTCTCTTCATCTAACATTTTTTCATGTTTAGTCTATTTTTATTTGCAGGTGTCATTCCTCCACAGCCAAAGAGGAGTACCTTCCAATGTCTGATTTCGGTGCGCACGATCATATCCAGGTATCTTCTAGCCTTGACCATTTCTTTTAGTTTCTTAATTTCTTCTTTGAATGTAGAAAGCGATTTAGCGTAGAAACATTCTGGCACGCCTGGTGGGACCCTAGGGCCTTCCTTGGGTTCTTTCTTTCTTTCGTTCATATAGGTGCATTAGGTTCCTTCCTTTTTTGCCTCTTTCGTCTCTTCTTAACGGCATCATAAGCAGGAATAAAAAGAACTTTTCTTTCTTTCTTGCACTTCTAGACTAGTCAAAACTCATATTCTTCGACTCTTTCTCCATTCATTTTCATATGAACAAACATTTCGACTTGGACTTAAAACACTTTGCATTCATTTTTGTTTGCTTGCATCTCTTAGACCACACTTAGTAATTAACAAACACATATTGAATTAATCTAGTCCACTTGATGTTACACGACCAAACCACTTGCACAAAACAAACATTTAAACTTACCTGAGACAAGGCCCGACTAGGATTTCATCCCCCAGCGGATACCTTACCTGTCTCGGCAATCTTACTTGGATTTCATCACCAAGGGGAAAGCCCACTCCGTTCTCTGGCGGAGCCTAATCTCTAGGGGAAGTATATTTTGGCTAAGCGAAACCAGCTAACCACTAGAATCGTGAAGTGAGGGGAGCTTGCTCCTTAGCACCAGGCCTTGTATGAAACCTAACACAAACTTCTTGAGCACCATAACTAACCCAAACCACCCATAGACTGCTTCTTCTAGGACTTGACTCAAAAGCCAATCTTCCTCTACACACATTCTAAGGCATAAGCCACTATAATCCTAATAATCTACTCTTAGGTTTTTAGGATCTGCTTGTGTTCTTCATCTTTTTAGTTTTTATCTGCTTGTTTGAGCTTGTGAGGACGTTCTTCTTTGCCTTGAATGGTTCTGACTCGTAGCCAAGCCAAGGCTCTAGTCGATCACGCGAGGCATCATCCGCTTCCGTCTACTCCGCCCATAACCAGCCCTATAATGGAGTTCAACTCGGAGACTGAAAGAACTCCTACTAGACCATCCCCGACCCAAACGCCTATTATCCCAAAAGGGGACCAAGATTTCACACGATTCTTGGACCTCAACGTAAAATCCTTGCAACACTATCTCGCAAATAGCCAAACGCGAGACCCCTTGGGCAATCCAATTTATGGAATGCCGACCTCTTTTCTCGAGACTACGGTCATATCAACGGCATCCGTAGTTCAACCCTTAGACACCCAGGCTATTTCCTCAACCAATGACCAGTCTTTGACCAATCATCCAAGTTTGGCCTCTCCCTCCATTGTTGGGCCCACTTCCACCAGGGTTTTGGCCCCCTATCAACCTCAGCCCACTCAACCACTTTCTACCCCCTTTCAGAATCTGGTCATCTCTATTCCACCTACCCTTGCTCCTATCAACACTAGGGTAGCTACCTATCCATTAGCCCATGTTACCTCTAACCAACCTCCCATGACAACATCAAACCTAGCCATGCCTTCTATCCAACCATCCTTAATCTCCTCTTCTATCCCTACGACTAGTCATCCGTACGTTGCACCCTTACTGGTACAACCGACTACGTCGTATACCTCTTCTAGCCTCTTTCAAGTGCCTTACAATATAGGAGGCACTCCACCCGCCAATCCGTCAGTAGATATCATCAAAATGCTGATGGATAGAATGTCCAACCTAGAGACCTCTATTTCCAGATCATGCAATACTCTCTCATACGAACAAATTTGCAATGAGCCCATTCATCCTTCTGTCCCTATCAGACCATATCCCAGCCAGTGGGAACTTCCTAAGTTTTCTCATTTTCAAAGCAAGGAAGACCCACAACAGCACTTATGGGCATTCAGACATGCCTGTTACCTTATCACCCACAATGATGCATTGCTTTTACGCACATTTCCCATGTCTCTCTCAGGTGCTGCGCTTGACTGGTACAGCTCCCTTGCCATCCATTCCCTCTTCACGTTCACTCAGCTGGCCCAGCTCTTCCTTGATCATTTCTCTATCAACATCACCAAGAAGGTCTCAATCACAGACCTTTATTCTATCCGCCAATTCGAGGATGAATCCATTGCTGATTTCGTTGCTCGATGGAGGGGCCTTATCAATCAACTCTCATTTTCCTTACCCCAGCTTGAGCTTATTGAACTTTTCTCCCAAGCCTGTGCCAAACATATTTCTTCCACCTTGAGGGTTCAGACCTTCCGCACTTTTGACGAAGCCTTCACGATGGCCCATAAACTTGAGTTACGTGCCGTCGAGGAGAATAAAGTCAAGTTGCGGAGCAAGAATCCCAACTCCAAGACCAATGACCCCTCTTCTAAGCCTTCCTCATCCAATCCTAAATCTAAAGCTTCAGCAAATGCTATGGTCGTTAGATCTTCTTCCTCTTCACCTTCAACTAATCAGCCTGAGCCATCCACATCTATGAGTGCCACTCGCCAATTTCAACAGAGATACATACAGTGACAGTTTACTCCACTCAAAGAATCATACGCATCTGTGCTGTAAAAACTCCTCAAACAAGGGGCCCTCGATCTCCCCCAGATCCGACCGCCTCCACAATTTGATCCCTCATGCGCCATCCCTGCGTGGTATAGGGAAAATGACTTCTGTAACTACCACCGTGTTAAGGGTCATGACACGGGAAACTGTAAAACCCTTAAAAACATAATCCAAGACATGCTAGAAAAGGGTGACCTCATCCTCGACAATCCCAATGCCCCTCCTAATCAGGGTATCGACATCTTCAAACAACCGTTCCCCAATCATCCACCAACTCAAAACAATTTCCAGACCTTGATTGACAACACTCATGAACACAACATTCGAACAGTCAATACGGTCTCGCCCTTCATTTCTAACCAACCTCAAGAGGTGAGTCCATCCATCAGTCCATCACATGTAGACGAACCTCTTTCTCCGGTTAGTTCTCCGTCAACCTCTCTCATCTTGGAGGATGCCTCGACCTTACCAGCACCGCCGATTTCACCATCCTCCTTCTTGCTGCCCATGGAGGACCCAACCTTTCCTACTCCTTGACCGCAAGTGGAGGGCACTATCATCCCTACCCTTTACCTGCTTGAGGAGCTTCATTCTCCAGTTTCTTCTCCACCCAGGGAAGAACCTATCTCTCCTTCATCTCCAACCAAGGATGAACCTGTCACGACCTCATCATGCCTTGGGGCCGAAACTACCATACCTTCAGTCCCACAACTATCCACATCTTCTCAAGAACCCAAACCTCATCCCACATCTTCTCAGCCATTTTCTCGACTAGTGGAGAAACTCAAACTTCTCCCTTTAAGGAAAGTGGAGCATCAGGGATTGTGGGAGCGTCTCACAGCTCTTCAACAAGCCCGTTCCCTCTCATCTCATGATGCTAATCTTCCCATGGTAGAACTTCCCAAGACTATCAACAAAAACCAGATTTCCACTTCAAGACCGTTTATATCTCAACTGACCTCATCAAAACCAAAACTCGCATCTACCCCATCTAAACCTATCAAGTCACTTGGCATTTGCCCCGTCTCCAACCTCACTCATCCACAAGTGAAGGTGGACTTAAACCAGACTTTGATCAATAGTAGTCTTCAACCCAAATCATAGAAGACTACCAAACCACAGAGGCAAATGCCTCCTCTTCTGTCACCATTGCCCTCCATTTTGGGCTCTCATCCTTCAACCCTAACCAGAGTCCTTCCCACTTCGACCTCTAATCAAAACCAGTTGCCTCATTTGCTTCCTTTGCCTACTGCTAGCCTACCCTCTCCCAAAAGGGTGGTACCTCTCATGAAGAATGTACCGTCTCCGCCTGTCACTGCACCATCAACCCAAAAGGTGGTACGAAAACCCCCTCCAACTTTGCCCAAGCAAAAGTCACCGGCATCACACACATCGATGAGCACAGACCCTTTAGTGGGCTCATACTCTTTGATCTTGCAATGACTTTTGCAGACTTCCAGCATAACTCTTCCACCCATCAGGCCTTTCCAACCCCTCAGGTCTAAACCCTCCTGGTTTGACGACATGAAGATTTGCTTATACCATCGTACGCCATGACACGATACCGAGACTTGCTGTGCCCTCAAGGCTATCATTCACTGTTATCTAGAGAAAGACACTCTTCTCTTTGAGGACACTTTCGATTGACCCCTGACTCCTTCTCATAACCCTCCAACCTCTTCAAACCCATCCACATCTCATCAACAGGTTACAACCCCTTTATCTCCTTCACCTCCCATCTTTGAAATCAATGCCATTCACATCACCACTAGGTCACAAAAGGACAAGGTGAAAGAAAAAGCCACCATTCCTTAGACCTACCTTGTCAATCCACCTCAACTGCCTAAGCCTAAGATTTCTATCCTTGGCACACCTCAACCCTCCTCTTCTTCTTCCTCTTCAGGACCAATCCACGACTCCATGTTGAAACAACTTCACCAGATGCCTGTGAAGATGTCCCTCTATGACCTCATCCAAACCTTGCCCCAGCATCGTCAGGCCCTCATCCAAGCCCTGCAGGCAGCGGAGGTCCAACCCGAGGACCCCCAACCACTTGCTGCCCTTGTCCACTCTTTAGCCCTTGTTGCCTCCATCACATTCAATGATTCTGAGATTCCCACATCCAACATAGAAGATCAAGACGCCGCCCTCTTCATCACTGCCTATGTCGATCGGACATGCATTAAACACATTATGATCGATGAAGGCACTAGCATCAACATTATCTCCACCCATGCCTTTGATCAGTTGGCTCTTCCCAAGAATTGCGTCTCCAAAACTGACGCAATCTTGTGCTCCTTTAATGACACTACTGCCATGACCATTGGCACAGTCATCCTTCACATTCACGTTGGTCCACGCACAGTCTTGGAGCTCTTCTACAACATTGAAGGAGAGTTTCAATACAACATCTTGCTGGGCCGACCCTAGATCCGCGCCATGGCCTATGTCCCCTCCACCCTACACTGTTGTGTGAAATTTGAGCACGACGGACAAGTCCACACCATTCCCACTGACCCTTCACCCTTCAAAACTTGCAACACCACCTACCATCTAAATGACGTCCTCATTCCTATTAAGCCATCAATCTCGGCACCACCTCCATCCGCAGAAGCTTCGACCAGTTCGCAATAGGTGATCGCCCTCACACCTCCCCTTCAAGCGACAACCACAGACCCCATGGAAGACATCTTCCAAAGACTTTCATTGGGGGAATATCACTTGCTGACCTTAGACATGTTCCAAACTCCACAAGAGTATGGACGCCTTCATCACAGCCCTAGTTACGACCATCGGATCGGGATGATCATACCTTATGGTCCTCCTCACCTCTGCACCAACCTCGTCTATGGGGGGCTCAATCAAGCTCCTACTGACGGTAATCCTCTTTCTTCACCTCAACCTTTCACATCAGACTTTTCATTTCTTGGCAACCCCACCTTTGCACACACTTACCTTTACAGGTGTGCATGAAAGGGTTTTGGTTTCGGACGCTATGAGCAGGGCTCCCATCAGCCTATCAAACCGCTCAATGATGACGACGCCAAGAAACGGTATGGTCTGAGATATCACGACCCCACTCAAGACCCTGTAGACCTTTGTCCCAAACCAATCATTGACCAATCTCCTCCACACTCACCTATTCTTCTCCCTTCACCTACGAAGTCGGTGGTTTCCATCCCTCCTAGTTTTTTTTTGCATAAACACCATCCGCCTGGAACCCTTGACTTATCAGCTCAATGGGGTGTCCAAGTCTCTCCCTCTCATTTTTCCCAGCATGATCGAAGATGAGTCGGCAACCATTCACACTATCCACTGTGTTGATGATGACACCATTCTTTCTTATATGGGTGCTCATGATTCTTTCATTCAGTGCTCCCTCCCTTCTAAGACCCAGGTTATGTTAAATGAATCAACCATTGACATCAACCTTCCTTCTTCTGATGTTCCTTATGTCTTAAAGATTGGCCAATCTTTAGACGCTCAAGAGCAGCTTGACTATACCCAATTCCTCTCCGACCATAGCAAGGCCTTTGCCTGGACTTACAGTGACATGCCTAGCATCGACCCCACCATCGCTACCCATAACATTGTCACCAAACCAGAGGCTAAACCTGTCAGGCAAAAGCTTCGAAAGATGCATCCTCGCATTGCCCTCCTTGTCAAAGAGGAACTTCAGTGCCTCCTTTCTGTCTCCTTCATCCAACCCATCGATTATCCACAGTGGGTCTCTAACATCATCCCAGTCACTAAGGCAACTAGGGGGATTCGGATCTGCACGGACTATCACGCCCTTAACCTAGCTTGTCCTAAAGACAACTTTCCTCTTCCTAACATTGACCAGCTTGTTGATCTCACGGCCAGCCATGAGATGCTATCTCTCATGGACAGGTTTTTAGGATACAATCAAATCCTAATCGCTCTGAAAGATCAGCACAAGACCACTTTCATTACCCCATGGGGGACTTTCTGCTATTGAGTTATGCCTTTCAGCTTGAAGAACGTAGACGCCACTTATCAGCATGCCATGACCTACATTTTCCACGATCTCCTCCACAAAATCATGGAGGACTATGTGGATGACCTGCTCAGCAAGTCCAAGCTTCACCATGACCATTTGACCATTCTCAAAATCATATTCTCTCACCTTCTTCAATACAATGTTTGTCTTAACCCCAAGAAATGTGTCTTTGGGGCCCTCTCTGGCAAGCTTCTCAGCTTCATCATTTCCTTCCGTGGCATCGAGATAGATCCCGCCAAGATTCACGCTATCCTCAAAATGCCGTCCCTGACCAATCTCAAACAGCTTCACAGTTTGCAAGGCAAGCTCCAGTCCATTTGCCATTTCATCTCATAGCTTTCTGACCACTGCCAACCTTTTCATCATCTCCTTAAGAAGGACGTCTCCTTTAAATGGGATAAGGACTGCCAAGAGGCTTTTGAAGCCCTAAAATGCTATTTAGTCTCTCCACCTGTCCTCATTCCACCTAAAGATGACCAACCCTTCTACCTTTATATCTCAACCACTAATCATTCATTAGGTGCCATGATCGCGCACCGAGATGAGCATCACCATGAGCAAGCGGTCTATTATATCAGCCAAACACTGGTCAACTATGAAACTCGTTATACCCATATCGAGAAACTCTGTTTGGCGTTAGTCTTTGCTGCTACCAAGCTCTGCCACTATCTTCTTAATCACAAGACCTTTGTCATCACCCACACCGACCCTCTCAAGTATATGCACTCCAAGCCATATCAGAATCAACGTATGGCTCGGTGGCTCATGCTACTTGCTGAGTTCGACCTCAAATTCATCCAGCAAAAATCTATCAAGGGGCAAACCATCGCTGATCAACTAGTAGATGCCCCTCTTCCTGACAATCAACCTTCACAGTGTGAGTTTCCTGACGAATCTATCACTGTGCTTTCCACTGATGACACCATCTATCAGATGACCATGTTCTTTGATGGCTCCAAATGTCAACTAGGTGGGGGTGCTGGGGTCATTCTCATCCCACTCTAAGGGGAGCCCATGCCTCTGTCTTTTAAACTCGACTTTGATTGTACCAATAATATGGCCGAGTACGAGGCCTTAATTTTGGTACTTCAGACCGCCCTCTCTCTCAGCATCAAGTCCATCAACATCTTCAACGACTCACAGCTCATCGTCAATTAGGTCAATGGTTCATACCTCTGTAAAAATGAAATTTTACAAAGGTACAAAAACCATGCTGACATTCTCCTTGCATCTTTCGACCATTTCCTCCTGCAGACTGTTCCTTGATCCATGAATAAGTTTGCTAACACCATGGCTTCTCTCGCTTCGCATATCCCATCTTCCTCATCTGCATCCAGACTTTTTGTCATGGTGCGTCATGTGCCGTTGCCTTCATATATCTCTTCTCACATTAATCATGTCAACACTATAGACCCTAGCCCACGAGATGCTTAGTATAAGCAACTTGTGGAATTCTTATCTTTTTCTGTCATTCCTCCCAACCTCTCTAGTAATGCGTGACGAGCTTTTATCAAGCGTACCACTCACTATACCATGCTAGGGGGTCTTCTCTATAAGTGAGGATTTGACGGCCTCCTTCTTTGCTGTCTCACCTCCACTGAAGCATCTCAAGCCATTCAGCAAGTCCACGACCAGATTTGTGCTGGACATTTCAGTGGGAATTTGGTTGCCAAGCGCATCCTTCATCTGAGCTATTATTGGCCTACCCTTCATCAAGACTGTAGAGACCATGTTTGGCATTGCATCAAGTGTCAGCAGTACTCTAACTTGCTTCATCTTCCTAGTCATGCCTTACAAATCGCTCAAGATTTTTGGCCTTTTTCTCAGTGGGGTTTAGATCTCATCGGTGAGATTAACCCTCATTCATCTCTTCGTCATCAATCCATCATCACAGCCACTGAATATTTCACTAAGTGGGTGGAAGCCATTCCTCTCATCTCCACAAAAGCCAACAAGATCATCAACTTCATCAGCACCCACATCATCTGTCATTTCGGTGTCCCTCATAAAATCATCACTGATAACGGCAAGTCCTTCAAAAACAAGACTGTTCAAAAGCTATGCGACTCATTTGGCATCAAGCTCAGTTTCTCTTCGCCTTACTACCCACAAGCAAATGGGTAGGCCGAGGCTTCTAACAAAATTCTCACCAAAATTCTCATGAAGGTGGTTAGCAACATAGGAAGGGACTGGCACATTCACATTCCCTTTGCTTTGTGGGCCTACCGCACTAGCATCTGAACCTCTACGGGTGCTACCCCTTTTTCTCTTGTGTACAGAACAGAGGCTGTCCTACCTCTCAAAGTATAGATCCCGTCTCTCCGCATCTCTCTACATGACATCCTTTCCAATGATGACTTTCATCAAGATCGCTTAGCTCAACTTGAGTTACTTGACGAGCGCCGTCTTTCTGCCCTTAATCATCTCCATGTCTATCAACATCGCATCAAACGCGCCTATGACAAAAATCTGCGAGAACAAGATTTCAACATCGGCAACCTTGTCCTCAAAGAGAATCAACACGTGACCAATATGGAGTGAAGTAAATGAGGTAAGTTTGCTCCTAATTGGCTCAGACCTTTCATTATCATGCACAAGTATGGATCAGGGACTTATCGTCTGTCCTCTCTTGATGGATGACCAGAACCTGAGCCTCTTAATGCGTTGTATCTGTGACCGTTCTACTGCTAGTCGAGTACTCATCCACTTGACACTTAACTTGAGCTCTTCCCTTGAGCAATCCCCATCCTCTTGGTCCTCATTCCTTTCAACCCTATTCCTCTTAACAATTCCTCTATAACCCTTTTATGATGTATGGATGCTTTGTCCTAATAAAAGGGAGCCCTTGACCTTCTATAGTCTTGTCCATAACTCACATTTCTGTAAAAACAAATCAAGATGTCAAAATATCCATGGTCACTATATCAATATCAAATCAAAAGGCAGACTGCTCCCTCGAAGGATAGCTGTACTATCATTGCTGTAATTAATAGACTGCTCCCTCGAAGGACAGCTATTCAAAAGCCATTATATTAAACAAAATTCTAGACCACTCCCTCGAAGGATGGCTATGACTAACTCTAGCAATAAATAGCACTATCTTAGAAGCTTCCCGCATCGATCAGCTTCACAACTGACCACCAAGCAAATGACATCTCTATGCAGGCTTCCCGCATTGATTAGTCTGCACCTAAAAAAAAAAAAATGAGTCATGGACTTGACTTATAGTTGTCTTAGGGTGTCCTATAAAAAGGGGCAAAATTATCTCTGCTCTTAAAATGGGTTACCCTTTTTCCTCCTCCTATCACCTGCTCAAGGGACTTCGAGCTCACTTTAATGTCAAAGTGATTTGATTACCGCTCTAACATAACTATGGTCAATGATGTAATGCATGAATGGGGCTCTTGATTCTAATAACCCCTATCTATGCTGTCTTTTTGGTCCTCATCAATGAAAGAGCACTATGCTTTTCACTTCTTCTGCACTTTGGTCACATTCACCTTCATCACTTGTCAATCTACTCAACTCAACTCTCTTTTCAGACCACTCCCATAGCCTATTCACCCTAGTTTCTATGGACACCAATACACATGGAAACTATCGACCAGCCACAATTTATGTTAAGCATAAACCAATACTTGTTGAAGCATAAATAGACCTCAATTCATTTTTAGCATACATCCATCATGACTATGGAAAATTGCTAGGGATGAAAGACCTCTTGACCAATGTTGCAGAATACACCATTAAACAATATGGAAAAGGTTGCAACATCATCTCTTCTCCTCATCATTTCATCATGACCAAGACCAATCTATCGACCATTTTGACCACCTGTCTACCACTCAGACCCTTTGTCTGAACTACATTGGTCTGAGGCCCTATGACTTGGGCTATGTAGGTAGCACTCAGATGATACGACATCATCTAGGGTTAGCTCGACCACCCTCATTTGTTCATCTCTCTAATGGACAAACCTTCTTTCCTCTTTTTGACCATGACCTTGCCCTCGACCAAGCCCAATTCCATCTCTTTGACCCTTCCTCCCTTCTAGGGAGAACTACATTAGCCTGAGGCCCTTCCACAAGGGCTATGTAGGCAGTACTCAGTTGACATGGGGTCTTCTGAGGTTAGCTCGGCCACATCCTTTCGTCCATTCCTCCACCTTGACCAATGACCATTGGAGATCATGCCTATCTCCTCTGACCTTGACCACTTCCAAAGCAATGTTGCCTTGGTTGTTTTTTGCCTGTATGCTACCTCATGACTGGTTAGCAGAATTGTGCACAGACTATTTTTTTTTTTGGACCCTCACAAGTATAGGATCGCATGCCGGTTGATCTGCACTACTTGTGACTTTTTCATGTTTCTAGGAGCACTTCCTGAGCCTGAGATACCTAGAATGCGATGACCCATTGGAGCTTCAGCTTAGATTGAATAACCCGATCAGTAGACGACTCAATGTTGGGGCCCGATTACTTCAATTTTGGCACTCCTCGACCCTTGACCTGTGATACTTTGACCTAACCATCTCGTGCAGTGGTATGCATGCAATCATGACTTTTGTAATGTTCACCCTCACCCCTTTTTCATCCACTCTTTGTCCAATTAGCACCCAATTCCCAGTTCCCTTCCCTCGACTCCTACTTTGAGGGGGAATACCTCATCCATAATCAGGGCAATCTGCCTCCTATTTTTATCTTGCAATTCATTCGAACAACCAACAAGACAGAATCGACCTTATCTACACTTGGGGCAATCACTCCTATTTTTGTCTTGCAGTTCATTTGAATAACCAACAAGATAGAATCGACCTTATCTACACCTAAGGCAATCACTCCTGTTTTTGTCTTGCAGTTCGTCTAGAACAACCAACAAGACAAAAATGGGCAAATGTAGACACCAAAATCGTGTCGACTCCCCTGGTCATCCCTCATGTTATTCTCCTTTGCCTATTTAACCCCTGTCGACCATTTTTCCCACTAGCCTTAACCGTGGTAGCTTGTCAAAATGAGCAAAAGGCTGAAGTTAGTCTCTACCCCCATTCTGCATCTACCGACCATGGTCACCACCTGACTGACGTCACTGATGTCGATCACTTCTCGGTCGACGTCGGTTCTCCTTAGCACTGCATTCTCGATCTGAACATAGGAACCGTTATTCCATTACCCGTTATCCATTCAGTTCCCAATTGGTTTCCCAATTAGTTATCGAACCGTCCCTCACCTTCATCCGCAACCTCTTCATTCGATCAACTAGTTTTTTCATTCAACCGACTCTGACAATCACCCCAAACTATTATGATCAATCAACTCTTGCATCCAACCAATCTGCATTCACTTTCTCGAGTTCTATTTCTACTTCGATCAACTTCTACGGCACATCAACAATGTCAATCATGTCTCTGACTTCATCTTCAAGCGTATAACAGGTAAGTATCTTGCTCTATGTTTTTGTTTCTCTTTGGTTATTATTTGTTTATTACTACTATCACTCTATTCAGACTATAGACCCGAGACTTTACTCCTTCCCTTTACACCTCTATCTAGCATTCCAAAATATATAGTCACTCTACCCAGATCCCTGTAAAAACCCCCTGACTCCTAAACTGACTCCTAAACCCCAAACGAACCCTCAGACACCATTCTACAACCCAACCAGACCCTGTCCCGACTCGACCAGACCCGACCAGATCTGCCCAAACTCTGTCCAGAACTGTTGCCCCGACCGACACCGGTCATTACCCCGACCGATGCCGGCACCTTAACTGACGTCGGCACCTTCCACTGACCGATGCCGGCACAGAGACCGACACCGACGACTGTGTAGAACAGTTCGCTGAATATCAGGTACGCATTTTTTTTTCTATATTTTATTTGCTTTCATTCTGTCTTTTCATTATTTCCATTTCTGTCAAATATTTCTATTTTTAATCAGTGGGTTGATATCCTTCTAGGAAGTCTTCATACTTTCGGGATCAGGCATTTGCTTGACAGCCCACCGTCTCTTCGTCTAACATTTTTTCGTGTTTAGTCTATTTTTCTTTGCAGGTGTCATTCCTCCATAGCCAAAGAGGAGTACCTTTCAACGTCTGATTTTGGTGCGCATGATCATATCCAGGTATCTTCTAGCCTTGACCATTTCTTTTAGTTTCTTAATTTCTTCTTTGAATGTAGAAAGCGATTTAGCGTAGAAACACCCACGTTGGGGTCATTGAATTTACATTATAATTTTCATGTTTTTTCCAATATGACCAATATATGACCATGCCTATAGACCAAAGTAGATATTTAGGACTTTTACATAGTCTTTAGACCTCTTATACATTTTCCTACACCTTGCCACTTTCAAAAAATACATGTAAGTCCTTTAACGAGACTTGAAAATTCAAATTTTCAAATAGTGGCATTTTGGAGGGAAAATCCATAATTCAAAATTTATGCAAATTTTGCTAACCTAGATCACACCTAAGACAAAATTAGGACCTATATCACTTATGAAACACCTAAAAGACTACTAAAATCCAAAATTGAGTTCATTTTTGGGTCCTTATAAGATGCCCCTACATCAGGAACCCACTCCTAAGCTCATCATAGAATAACCTATTTATCCCAATGAAGAACATACTACTACACCTAGCAAGGAACATCTTGCTATCGAGCAAAAAGAAGACATTAAAATTCCAACACCCAAAGAAATAGAAAAAGGGGAAGGCCCTAGTAAAGAGGACCTTGGCACTAGCACTTATGAATGGGAAAAGTTACCTGATATTATAGACTTGGAGTGTGACCCCCCAAATTTCAAGGAACCTATTTAGGAGTTAAATCAATAACAACATCCAAATCAATAACCCCCTATCTATGTCACATTCCAATAAGACACATTGGATGTGTAATTGTATTTTATGGAATTATTTTCCCAAAAATGAATCCACAGAGCAAACTCGATGTGATACATCATTTGAAATAGAGGTATATCACTATGAATAACTTTTTGATATTTTAAAGAACATCATTAACATAAGCCCAAAGGTGGTAGGTGTTCTAAACATGTTTTAAGTAACTCCCATGATTTGTTATCTGATGTAAGCAAGCACAACCCCTATAAAGTTTACCCTAGAGGTTTCTAGGCAAAACATTCTCAATACCCATGATGTGGGATAAATTCAAGGTAAAAATTAGGAGGTTAATCAAATATACAAGGAAGATCATGAGATGAGGAATAAGCTTGAAAAATAAATTGAAGAACTCAAGTGCCAATTAGATGTTCTTTAAGTGGCTCAACTTAGGAATATGGGCCTTTTATCAAATAATTTTAATAAGTGAACTAGCATTAATGGATGAAGTTCCCATTACTGGTGAAGCAATAAATAATTTAAAGATGTTCATGGACCTTTTTTTTAAGAAGTGTAAAAACATGATGGATCCTAAATAGGAGAAACTATGGGTTACCATGTAGTTCACCAAGGCCATGGATGTTTGTCACAAATTTTTGAATAAATTGAGCACCACCATTCCCATCACTGATGAGATTTTTGTCAACTTGTCATGGTCGAATAAAATTTTGTAAGTGTGACTACTCCTCAAGGAATAAAAGTGCCAGCAATTGGCTGAAAACACTTTAGGCATCAAGGATAAGGCCCAGCACACAAAAGTATTCCAATACATATAAGAACTTGAAACACAAATAAACTCCTAGTGATATTAGTTGAATGTTATTTTCTTAACACTTCATGGATAATTTTTGATAGAGGTTAGATAATTCAAGGATGCTCACAAAGTTGTAGATACTCAACTTGAGACATTGACAACTAAAGTGGATACTTATTTTGAGAAACCTAAGTAGATCAAGAAATTAAAAGGTGAAGTGGAAGTTATTACTTCAAATATTTAGGCAAGGCTCAACCAGTGGTAGGAGCTCAAGTGAAAAGTACAAGAGGTAGATCTTGCATTTTTTTAATTGAGGGAACTACAACATAATCCGAGATGGACTATCAATTTATTTTGGAGTAAATTTTAGTGCCAAATTTTGAAATATATTTTAAGTATTTTGAATCCATAAGTGTAAAAGAGAAAGGCATAAGTAGAGAATGAAATACCATGGTATGTGAGAGAACAAAATTAAACAATAAAACCTTAGGGAACAATGCAAAATACCTTGGCATGGATAGGTGTTTTCAAATACAAGGAAATGGAGAATAAAGAGCACAAGACATAGGACTAAAAAAGTGAAATAATAGGATAAAGGTGCAAGAAGTGGAGGTGATTACAAATCAGTTCATAGAAGTATCAAATATTAATGGGAGTATGAATATAGAACTGACTCATAGAAGAGGAGGAAAACAAACACTAATATATAACATAGAGAGAGTATATAGGGGCTATTAGGCCTGGTCCAAGAGTGAATTTAATTTAAATGGATCGCCCCTAATTATTTATTTTTAATCTTAATTGGATTTTCATATTTAGTGTATTAATGATGCAACCAAAAAAAGGTTCACTTATGTATAAAAACCCATTTGGATTTTTTAGAAGAGTTGTTTTTAAAGTTAATGTTGTGTATAGATGTGTTGTTATTATTAAGGTAGATATCTAGATAGCATGTATTGAATGAGTGAATTTGTAACCTTATAAAATTGATCAATAGAACTTATATTATGTGAATCTTGGTGTGTTGAATATATTTGATCTTAAATTTTTATGTATTATAATAGAGTACTCACACTATGTGAATGCATTAAATGGCTAAGTCTAGAATGATTATTTTAATAACAATGATTAACTATTTTAACTCAATTTCCTAAAATTAATTCATCTACCATTGCACAATTGAACCAATAGGAACCTATCTAGATATGTGAGGTTACTCAGGTGATATTCCAACATGCTAGTGCATTGGCTTCTCCCTTCCTCTAGGCACATGACTAGTACTTAGTCATGTAAAACTAAGGATATAAATAAACCCAAAACCTATGATATATTCTTTATCTTGAATAATTGATTTTTTTTTTGTAAGAATACCTTAGTTTTTAGATGAGTATGTACTTGAACCATAGATGATTTCATTTGAGGTTGTACAATTTTTTGTTTAAGTATCACTTTGGGTAATACCTCATGTTTAATTTAAATTGGTGACTCCTAAGGAGTGCCTCAAATAGTAATAAATTTTTATCATATACAAGCTTTAGACATTAATGTAATGTGTTTGGGACTTCTCTCATTTTATTAAGTCAATGTCATCAAAGTAATTCATTGTATGTACCATTATTTGAAAATAGATGAAACCACACTAGAAAAGACATAGGACATACACTGATAGGTAATGTGATACCCCCAAGATTTGTATTGGTAATACCAACATATCCTATAATAATAGTGGTTGTACCATATAAATATTTTAGATTTTGGGTTAAATAATTATGGTGTGTCCCACTTTTTATCATAAAGTCTCATATATTATTTAAATTTCTCTCCAAAACAAAATGAATTTTGCTTTCTGCTATTAATACAAAACATGTGTCTTAGCTTATGTATATAAATATGCCATGCATCTATATTTTTCCAAAAATATTAAAGTTTATTAATTAATTTTTTGTATTTTTTTTAATTATTTTTTCCAACCTAATGGGACATATTATTATGATTTGAATGATATGTCCATGACTAATAATAAATTGTATTGTGCATATGTTTACACTTGAACCATTATGAATTATGAATATATTGTTAACATAGAATGTGAATCTATGAAATCCCATATGAATACTTGTCCATTATTATAATCATCTATTTAAATCTCATGGTCATAAAAAGTAATATAAGGAACCTCTTTAAGTGTATCCATTATCACACCTATGAAACCATCTAAGATATGATCATTTGAAAATTGTGTTAGGTTGTTTAGTAGATACCATGTGAACATCATCTTGATTTTTAGTATTTTGAATGGAATGATTGAGAATGATATTTATAAATCATTTTAAATGTTGATTTGGTTGATAAATTTATTCATTCAATGTACCATTGTGTCCTTACACTACAATAACATCATTATCAATTAGATGTTGAATATTACATTAATAAGAAAAACATGTTAGTAGTATGATCTTAAGCTCTATGATAATCAAAATATGGATTAAAATCATAATTACTTGGTAAAGTTTGAGATGATTAAAATTCACATTGAGGAGATATTTATATCATATTACATTTAATAAACCATTTAATCACTTGGTGAAGACTCTCATATAACAATGTAAATTGTCTTCACTCTTGAGGTGGAAGGAAAATCAAATTAGGGTGTTAAGATACCATGTTAAAAATATCCTTAGTTTCATTATTAGTTTAAAACTATTATTTTCATTATCCTTAACCTTAAATATATTTTTAACATTGATAATTATATCCACTAGATGTAGGGGCACTACTTTCATATTTAAGAATATTGGCCTCTATAAGATTGATCTAATGGTTCGTTACCATATAAGTCCATAAAAAAATTCATATGTGATGAAAATAACTTTTTACTTAATAGGTTGAAGTAAAATTTGAGATAAAATACTTTGAAATTCACTCTCAGGTAATTGGTGAGTCCTTTTCATAAGAATTATTTTAAATTTAAGTACCTCGTTAATAGGCTCATTATAATCCATGAGGATCTAAGACACCAAATCTTGTCACATTTATAAATAATTTATAATCTATCCTTACACTAACATCATTATATTTTTAATCAAGTTATGAATGCACATTAAAATGGAAAATGTCTAACTCATCCTTTGTATTACCACACATTTCTCACAGTTCAACACTAAAAATATTGAAAGTCAATTTCATAGGTCTTTGAAGTGTTTTAGGAGATAAACATGATTCCCACACAAATTTAATTATTTGATCCTATATATGTTGAGAAACACTTTTTTTAAAGGTATAATAGTCCACAATTAGAGCAAACCCATAAAATTTAGGTCATGCCAAGCAAAATAGCTTACTCTAGAACCTGTAGTATATCCTCGTGCATTATTAAAATTATCTACCTTATCTCAACTTGATCCAATGCACCAAGGAAATATTTTCACATCATAAAATTATACACAAGATCATGCAGCTATCACAACTTATGTATTTATTCGGCACTGGTAGAGACTCTCTACAAACCTGTGTGCTTTTAGCACCAAAATGAAATATCATGGTAATGTGTGGAACCTATAAATATCCTACAATATCCTTATGCACTTATGTAATGTCAAGAGGAATAGTATTTATCCCTCTATCTCTATACATGACTTATTACCTTTGTGACAACTTGTGTCAAATCATATAAACATGTGACATCCCTATGTGCTTCTACAACACCTTTCAGCATGCCACATAATAGTCTAACTCAGCTTGTGACTCATCATCCACATATTTAAAATATTATACCATGTGGTATGCTAGGTGGAATTATAAATGTATAAAACATTTCAAGGAACCTATTAATAATAAAATATTGATGGAATTTTAATTGTCACACCTACAAATAAGTTGAAACATTATTATAATTATCTACTTTTGTAACCATCAGGTATAACTACTTATTTGTAATTATATATAATGTAGCACAGATAGAGAAGGACATATATGGTAGACTCACATAAAAATAATTTCTCAACCATTATTCCCTTTACTAACTAAACATGTTTATAACATCATGAATACTTTTATATTTTGAGCATCTCATATCAGCTGATCTCACCCAGACTAGGTAAATTAGTTAGAATTTTTATTCCTCTCTAATAACAATGACCTTATTTATTCACCATGTCTAATGATACCAAAGTATATACAAATAATTTAGGATGCTTACCCCTTTTTGATACTAGAACTATCATTCATTTTCTTATTGTGCAATGTATGTATATGTACTTTTACCTATTCTTTCTATTGAATAAAAGGACCATTCTATCAATCTCCACTGTTAAATGTGTAATGATTGTTTATGCATCTATTTATTATATTCCATTGCATGTTATAAAAATATTTAACTCTATTTAAATTCACTTCCACATATAACTTCCTTAAATTTATTTAAATAGGTTGGCCACCAGGTCTCCCCTAGCCAAAAAATCAGTGGTATTAGAGCATTCTTCTTATATATTTCAGTCATGAGAAATCAATAAGAAAGGTGAATAACTCCTAGTTAGTTGTGTCTCTTTCAAAGTCTCTATAAAACACATACTTTATCAAGGAGGACAAAAATCTATAGCACTAGAATCAATAGTTTCAAGATGCTCTACAGTCTAAGTAGAAAGTCTTAAGCAATATCATGAAGCATCTAGAAGATCTTATGACACACAATATCAATATTAACAAGCCTCTATCACAACTTTATTCAAGTTAAATAAATATGTCTTCTTATCATGTAGAATCTACAGTAGGAACTCTCTACTAGGGACAAATAACTTGAGCCTATCAACCAAGGATATTTGGGAATCCACCATGGAACAAGTTTGTAGAAAGAGTTTAAATAAGAATAGAAGTTGAAATCACTTGTTGAGGTCATATAAAAATTCAAAAAGAATTTTTAAAGATTAAAAACTACTCTAAAATAGACATAGTCAGCAAATCAAAATTTAAAAAAACAACTAAATATTTAAATTCAAATGGATAAGTTACTTTGAAATGAGAATAGAAGAGTGCAAAAAATTCATGAAGAAAAACCATTTTAAATGAAATCAAATATTAACTTTGCTAAATTAAAAGTAGATTTTTGTCTATTTAATATGAACTCAAGTAAGTCAAAAAAGTGAAACCATATGAAAACTTAGTCAATTAGTCATTCAGATCAAAGTGAAATAGAAACAAGTCAAATTACCCAAGAAAAGAGGCCAAAAAACTTTGAAATAGTTAGATAACTTGCCTAGATCTAAGGTGAAATGGCTTGAAGAAGGGGAATTTGATGTATTTACAAAATAGGACTTTGACTAAAGCTTAATAGATATAATCAAATTCTATCATTTAAATCAATTTAACCCTAGATAATAATTTTAGACTAAGTGCTTGCAATGAAGACAAGATTATTCAGACTTGGTTAGATTGATGAAGCATTTAGAAATAGAACTTCACATCTAGGAACCTATAGACTAGAGAGAAAACTAAAAGAAGAAGGTCCCCATCTGAAGAACTGAGTATGGGGCATGTTGGATCTAATAGTATCTTAGATAATAAAATAAGATAATTATAAAATGGATAAAAATAATAAGGAATTACTTGATAAGTTTTAGCCATATTAACACACACACACACACACACACACACACACACACACACACACACACACACACACACACACACACACACACACACACACACACACACACACACACACACACACACACACACACACACACACACACACACACACACACACACACACACAACACCTCTATAGATGAATTGTGAGAAAATTAATGTTACCTAAATCTAATTATTTAGAAAATAGAGTTATTGGATTGTGTGTGTGTGTGTGTGTGTGTGTGTGTGTGTGTGTGTGTGTGTGTGTGTGTGTGTGTGTGTGTGTGTGTGTGTGTGTGTGTGTGTGTGTGTGTGTGTGTGTGTGTGTGTGTGTGTGTGTGTGTGTGTGTGTGTGTGTGTGTGTGTGTGTGTGTGTGTGTGTGTGTGTGTGTGTGTAATCCAATAAATCTATTTTATAAATAATTAGATTTAGGTAACATTAATTTTCTCACAATTCATCTATAGATGTGTGTGTGTGTGTGTGTGTGTGTGTGTGTGTGTGTGTGTGTGTGTGTATTGTGCACATTTAAAGGAAAATATATTAATAAGCAATTAATTAATAATATAGAATTATAGTCAATATGTATTTATGACAAAATAAGTTATTGGTGTAAAGAAAGATAGTTTCCTTTATATAAACATTTGGAATGAATTGTCCAACATAAATATAATAAAACTTTTTTTACATGATTATTCTATTATTAAAAAAAATTGAGCCTATTTGAACCATTCCTCAATTTGTAAAGTGTTACAGAAATATAATGATAGGCAGATTATTATCATTATATAAACACCCTAAATTGTGCATTGAGTAAGTTGATATTATTAAATCTTGTTTTGAGGATTTATTTATATATTAAAATATGAATTATCCATGATTATTTTTTAAAATTAATAATTAAATTTTATAGATATGAATTTTCATTGCTTGGATGTGACAATCATAGTATGTTTTATTGGAAAAAGCAAAAAAAAAAAAAATCGTAATTGAAAGATGTTATGATATTGTATTAAAGGAATAAGTGAATCTACCATAAATTACTATTTGAATTTATGCTAAAATTTTATGGATAGAACATCTTTGAACTATTTTATGAATTTATATAGTTGCATGTTCTATTGTGTTAAGTGATGATTGGTATATAAGGCTGAGGTCATGAAATGTATATACCTATCATATAATAACATAAAGGAGATTGAGAATCATTAGTAGAGAGTATGTGTGTGTTTATTTGAATTAGAATCATGATAGATCTAAAATATATAATTAAAAAAAATTCCAAAGTAATGTTATAGTGGAAAACATTATCAATCCATTATATTGTCTAGTTTGTATGCATGTCTGTGATGTCATATGAGATATAGTATTATTTTCCATGGTCTTTATGACCGATACATGTATTATTTAATTTAATACACATGGTTATGGTTTATTTATTGATATCTACACTTCCATTATCTTCCCCTTCATGAAGGGAAGGGCCATTACTATTGGGTAGGTGTGTGGGAGATTAGCAGTTTGTGGTTAGAGGAAAAGTGCTCAAATGATGTCCTCCCTCTCTTCAACTGATCAACAATTATATATGAATAATCATGGATATTCTATTTATTTTTAGTTTTCTTATGAATCTTTAATGTAAAATTCTACTTCATATCATGTATTTTTATAACATTCAATGAAAATTGTATTATTTGCACATTTAGTGTTGTTATGATTATTTATAGGAATGGATGTATATTTTTACATGATTCATTATAATGAGAATAATAGTGGATTTTTATTCCTATTTATTTGTAATAATGAATTAATTTAGTGTATTATTATACCATTTATTATGTATATGCTTTATAGTATAATGTTTTATCTTCTACACTATTAGATGTTTCTTATAAGATAAATTTATCATGACTTAACTAGTAGGTTAGTGGTATTTTTGTACATAAATTAGGTGTATTTTTATCTAAAATATTAAAAAAAATGTTAATTATTAAATATGATTATACTTAAATTATGCTGAAGCAAAATTTTAAAAATGACACAATTTCTTTAGTAAATACCAGTGGGGTTGTAACAACAAGAGCATCTCATTCATGCTCCATGTAGAATAAACTATATCCATAATCATATTATTATTTATGGATACTTATTCCATCACAAAATATAATTATCTATGTACACCAAAAAACCACAAAAAATCATAGTTGCAAGCTTCTCAATAATAGTCCACAGAGAAGTAGCCTTAGTTACATATTTAAATTTCCTCAAAAAAGAACCATTGATAATAACATAACCAAACAAATTTTATGCCTAAAAAATAACATGTACACTATCATTGCAAAGGAAATCACATGTTTCATCCATGCTAGCTATGCAGACACTCTTATCATAGAAACATGGTACTCTCTCTAGTTACTTTCAAACATTGTCATAACAATGTCATATAACTAATTAGTGTTGGGATCTCCATGATTGTGTTATTTTTGGGGGAAAAAAACAATTCCCATTCCACCTTTTGGTTCTCATAAATTCCCACACAAATAACTATGCATTCACTGAAGATACATTATGGATGGATGGACGTTGATAATTGGGGAAAAGTAACTTACTCTCTATAACAATCTTACAAGATCTAAGCTTTATACATCAATAATACACTAGAAAAAAACACTCCATGTTATACCTATGTGAAAAAATTGATCCTTACATATCATTTCTTATATTATGTATGAACACCTCTATAATTTCAAACCATCATCAGGATAATTTTTGTTGTAGCATCCTATCGTGTGTTAATACATGAAGTTTCATAATTCTCCATATAGCTAGAGCACATGGAGTTTTCCAAATTCACTCATGTATCTAAAGGTTTTAATGTCAAACATTAGACTCATATAACACACATAACATCAATATTAGCATCACTATAACATCAAGGTCAACTGATCAGACTTCAAAGTTTGATACTTTCTTGAGCATGCATCATCCACCTAGCATAGATAGGGTTCATTTTAAATATACTCTTACATAAATGGATTATTTACATATATTAATAAGTAAACATTATTTCACACACTCTCACTTCTCATCATAATATTATAGGTATTGCATACATCCTTTGGCATTCACAGGCATCCATATCAACTTCTACAATTTTCTATCATAAGAAGCGACACAATCTCAAGCACAACAAGTTTAGTTTTCAAAATTGTAGGATCATTAACATACCATTTACTGAACTACATTAATAGACACAATTGTATATGTACATCTCTTTTCAAGTATTTGTCATCCTACATTCCTTCTTAAGAATTAGAGTCATCATCACCATGTTAATATCTCTTCTAGTTGGATTATTGTTTCAACATTGTTATCATAGAAATCAAAGTTAAAAATAATGGGGACCATCACTCATTAAATAGGTATGATTGATCTAATAATATCCAACACACCACATCTAATCATATCTATCAAGCATTTTTCATCTTACCTTGTACTAATGTCATCAGCTTCTTCATCAAGTTCATCATACATGTGTAAATGGAAAATGTCAAACTCATCTTTTGTGTTATCTCATAGCTCTCACAATTAAACACTAAAATCATTAGAGGTTAGTTTTAGAGGTATTAAAAATGTTTTAGGGGCTCAACATGAATCCCTACATATATTTAACTATGTAATCCTCTAGACAATTAGATGAACTTTTTGAAAAGGTATGATAATCCATAATCAGAACATACCTAAAAAATTTATCTCATTCTAAGAGAGATATCTTACACTAGAACCTATGGTATGTCCTTGAGAAATTTTCATCTTATATAGATCATCCCAAGTTGACAAAAGGCACTAAGGAAATGTTTTTAACATCACACAATTTTACATAAGCTCATGTAGGTATCACAACTTTTGTATCTTTATGACACTTGTAGAGACCCTTTAAAACCTTATGTGCTTATACAACACCAATATGAATCATCATGATAATATGTGACACCCATATAGACCTTGCAGTATTCTTTTGTACTTCAATAGTGTCAATATGAATACTATACAACACTCAATCTCTACACATGACTTGGTAAATTTTTGGCATCTTGTGCCAAATTATATAGACACATAACATCCATAAATACTTGAGAAACACTTTATATCATATTGTAAAACAATATAGATCAACACATGACTTGGTGTCCATGTACCAAAAATCTTATACCACATGAAAAACTAGGTGGCATTCTCTATGTGTGCATAATGTCAAGGATTTTGTCAGCAATACAACACAAATGGAAATGTAATTGTCACACATACATAGAAGTTAAAATGTTCTTATAAATATTTACTTATGTTATCATCTGGTGTAACTAATTATTTTCAATGATACATAATGTAACAAAGATAGAGAATGACATAGAGAGGAGACTCACATGGAACCAAGTGAGTCTCCATTTTCCCTCTAGTATTTGGCCATTCCTATAGTATCTTAAATTCTTGTATGGCTTGAGCATTTCATATCAAATGATCTATCCCCACCTAGGTAAATTAGTTATGATGTTTATCTCTCTATAATCATAGGAACCTACCTTCCCCACCATGTCTGATGATACCACAATCTATATGAATCATTTAAGATGTTTACCCCTTTCTAATTAAAATAAATATTATTCCTTGTCTTATTGTTCATTGTACATATATGTAATTTACCTATTCTTTATATTGAATAGAAGTGGCACCATTCTACGAATATCCTATGTTAAATGTAGAATGGTTGTTCCCACATTTTTTTTAATTCCATTTTATTTCCTACAAATATGTAATGTTGTTTGAATTTTATTTTTCATGTTACCACCTTAAATCCATTTATGTAATTTGTCCATTGGGTCTCCCCTGGCTACCAGATCACATTAGGTCCTTGTTTAAAATTCATAATCTATGAAAATTTGACCTTTTAGGCCAATGTTGATTGAAAACAAAGATAATAAACTATTAGTAAAATAATTAAATTAATACATGGAGCTTGATGGTAGGGTGTAAAACTAAAAGCAAGGAATAATACTTAATACTTTGTCGAATAATCTATCATTTTATGTAAATTTTATATATGAATCAATAAATCTTAAATATGATGTGAAGGATCACCATTTATATTGACTAATTCAAATTTATGTGTAATAAAAATGGTATGCAAAGAGTAGACAAGGACCTCACAAGCCAACATATCTTGTAATGGATCATGAGAAGTAACCATACAACTTGATTTTTTACATGTGAAAATTGTTAAATTTATACTTATATGTTTTGAGTAGATTGTTGGAGTGTATTTTGAGAATGATAAAGTGTAGCATAATTAACATGTATAATATATGGAAAATTTCAAGGACCCTAGGATATTTTTTTTGGAAATGGTGGAAAATATTGTTGAAAAGATATTTGTTGGGGTAATGAAACATGAAAAAATAGCTATCATGACTTTGGAAAAATGGGACAAACATATATACCTATTGTGTTTGTAAAGTAAATTATTAACTAATTTTTAAAAAATAGTAAAATAGTTTGAAAAAAAAAATTCTCCCCAGGTCATTTAAATTGTCTATTACATTTATGGACTCAAGTATGTGATACCAAACTTACCTAATTTAGTCAAGTACTAATGACATTTTTATAGTGATGTGTCATTTTATTAAGCAATAATCCTAAAAGGTGGTTTGAATAATGGATAACTAAGTTTAAAGTGGAATTTTAGTCTTTGAGTGTGATTTAAAAATATTCCCTCTTTTTTTCGATAATAACCACTCACCATTATATTTAAGGGCATCATTTTATAGTTGTGAAATCACATTAAAATTAATAAAATGGAAAGGGGATCATGAATGTATTTTTATCATGTTCCCTAACATGAAAAAAGAGCTACACTCTTAAATGGAATTAATGAAGTCATGATCATCAACTTAGAGCATCCTAGGTCATTTGGCACTTCTCACCATTATTTTAAGGGTAAAGTGAGTCAATATGTTAAGAGGAATTTTGTCCATTTAGATCCCAAATTTTATTTAGAAGGCAACTCAACATCAATGAATTTTGATGTTACCATTTTCACCTTGACATGATCAATAATATTTCTAGGGTGGTCATTAGATGTAGATGACATTTTTTCAACCCCTGTGATATTATAATTTTTCATATTTTTCATTATGTAGTATTTTAATATTGTCATATTTTAATGTATTCTTTCTACTATTCCTATTTTTAATATATGTATGGTTATGGTTATGCTATAAGTAAAATTTTTGTGATATTGGGAAAGTAGCACATACTTCGTGAAGCATTACAACATTGTAAAACTAGTGCATGCTTACAAAATAAATCCATAGCATATAATAACACTGTATGGCATACAAGATCATTGCATAACATACAATAGCATATCATTGTATAAAAAATCATTACAAATTTTCAAATATTTCATCATAAAAAAACATCACAACTTTACAAATGCATCACAACATAGATAAGCATCACATTTTCATTTAAAATGATCATATAAAGAGGATGAATTATTTTCCTTAGTGAGTCATGAAATAAATCACCACTACAAATACAAAAGTTACATGTCACTAAATAAAACAATGTAATGAATAAATATAGGTGAAAGACAATAAAAGAACATTGTTATGAAGTAATACACTCCACATCAAGGAAAATTTCCTTATAAGGAAAAATATATGCATAAATTTAAAATAAAATAAAAAATCCCATTCATAAAGTAAAAATATATGCATAACGAAAAATATATTTGTGTTAACATTCTGGTTATAGGATCCATGTAAAACCTATATGTTTACCTAATCAAATTTCAAAAAAATTCCCATACATAAAAAAAATATAGTACATACAAAGTTAAAATTTCATTTAATGTTATATTAAGCATAGAAAGGTAAGAAAGTTCACGTAGAAAATAAGGGACCTTTTTTTGCACATAGCCTAGGAATGAAATGATGTAACAGTAATAGTGATATCCATAGCACTATAAAAAAATAGTAAAGGAAAATATTAACCAAATTTCTAAAAAATAGTAAAATACTTTAGAAATTTTTATTTTTCCTCCCTAAGTCATATTTAAATTGTCTATTATATTTATAGAATCAAGTGTATGATAACAAAATTATCTAATTTAGTCAATTACTAATGATATTTTTATAGCAATGTGTCATTTTTTTTAGGTGATAATCCTGAAAGGTGGTTTGAATAATGGATAACTAAGTTTAAAGTTATATTTTAGTCTTCAAGGGTGACATAAAAATATTTCCTCTTTTGTTAGATAATAACCACTCACCATTATATTTAAGGGCATCATTGTAAAGTTGTGAATTCACACTAAAATCAATAAAATGGAAACGAGGTCATGAATGTATTTTTATCATATTCCCTAACATGGACAAAGAGATACACTCTTAAATATGGAATTACTAAAATAAGCGGCATGAGGAAAAACATCAAGTCTAATAGAGGCATGAATAATTCTTTAACTATTATGTTTGTAAAGGTAAATATTAACCAAATTATAAAAAATAGTAAAATAGTTTAGAAATTTTTATTTTTCATCTCTACATCATATTTAAATTGTTTATTATATTTATGGACTCAAGTGTATGATAAAAAATTTATCTAATTTAGCCAAGTACTAATGATATTTTTATAGTGATGTGTCATTTTTGTTATGTGATAATGCTAAGAGGTGGTTTTAATAATGGATAATTAAATTTAAAGTAATATTTTAGTCTTCAAGGGTAATCTAAAAATATTTCTTCTTTTGTTAGAGAATAGCCACTCACCATTATATTTAAGGGCATCAATGTAAAGATGTTAATTCACACTAAAATCAATAAAATGGAAAAGATATCTTGAATGTATTTTTATCATATTCCCTAACACGGACAAAGAGATACACTCTTCAATATGGAATTACTAAAATAGGTGTCACAAAGAAAAACATCAAGTCTAATAGAGGCATGAAGAAGTTTTGATCGTCAACTTAGAACATCCCAGGTCATTTGGCACTTCTCACCATTGTTTAAGGGTAAAGTGATTCAATATGTTAAGTGGATTTTGGTCCATTTGGATCCCAAATTTTCTCTAGAAGGCCACTCAACATCAATGAATGTTGATTCTACCATTTTCACCTTGGCATGATCAATAATATTTCTAGGGTAGTCATTGGATGTATATGACATTTCTACAACACCTATGATATTATCATTTTTCATATTTTTCATTATGTAGTATTTTAATATTATCATATTTTAATATATTCTTGTAATATTATCATATTTTAATATATTCTTTATTTTCTTCCTAATCTTAATATATTTATGGTTATGGTTATGATATCATTAAAAGTTTTTTGATATTGGAGAAGTAGCACATACTTCATGAAGTATTACAACATTGTAAAATCATCACATGATTACAAAATAAATGCATAACATATAATAACATTGCATGGCATACAAGATCATTGCATAACATAAACTAACATATCATTGAATACAAAATAATTACAAATTTTTAAAATATTTCATCATAAAAAAGCATCAAAACTTTAAAAATGCATCACAACATACATAAGCATCACATTTTCATTTAAAATTATCATATAAAGAGGATGAAATTTTTTCCTTACTGAGTCACTAAATAAAGCACCACTATAAATACAAAATTTACATGGCACTAAAGAAAACAATGCAATGAATAAATATAGATGAGAGGAAATAAAAGAGCAATTCCATGATGTAAAACACTCCATATCAATGAAAATTTATTTATAAGGAAAAATATATGCATAAATGTAAAACCAAAACAAAAATGCCCATTCATAAATTAAAAATATATTTGTCTTAAAATTCTAGTTACATGATCCATGTAAAATCAATACTTTTACCTAATCAATTTTTTTAAAATGCCCAAACATAAAAAAAAAAAATAGTACATACAAAGGTAAATTCTATTTAATGTTCATTATGACATAGGATGCATGTTAATAAGGAAATAATAAATAAATAAAAAGATAGCCTAATAAATAAGGGACAAAATATTTTATTTTCATGTTCACATGTCATTAAAGGATATTTCAGGCTGAACATAAAATCCATAATTTTTTAAGAATAAAAGGAAGCTAGATTTAAAAAGTAGGAATAGAGATTAAAAATGGGGAAAATGGCATATAACAGAGAGCAATTGGATTCCTTAGTGAAAAGGGTGAACATTGTTTAATTTTATAAAAAACACCTAGATGCATTAAGATATTGATTAAACATGGAGTATGTGGAGATGAGCAATGAATAAAAATGATTATTTAGGATAAAATCATCCATGATATTTGTATAGTCCAATGATTGTGCCCCACTTGGGCATAAATATTTTTTGTCAATGCAAGACCCTAACAATGCAAATAACTAGGTGTTAAAAAATGAATATAAATGATTGGAAAATACCCAATGGATGAAAATTCTCAACTTTCCATTCTTCATGTTTAAGAATGAATTTGTAGAGATGATCCTATACATAATATTAGATGGTATTATTTGGCTTACCAAAAATATTTTTGTTCCTATTAATTCTATAACACTAGCTAAGGTAACAAATTTTCCAAATGAATAGGAGAATAGTGCTCTCTATTGTAAGAACTTCATAAGACCTATCATAAAGGAAATTAAGAAGATATATAATGGGAGATAGGGGTTAGAGTAGTTCACTCAGGTTATATTAAGCATAGAAAGGTAAGAAAGTTCACTTATCATATAAGGGACCATTTTTGACACATAGCCTATGATTGAAATGATATAACAGTAATAGCGATCTCCATAACACTTAAGATGGTGCTCTTAGGTAACAAATTTAACTAGAAAGAATACTTTGTCATATAAAAAATAGAATTTAGACAAATAATTTTTTAAGTAAATTCTTATAGAAAATGGATTATAAATTTTTTGTTATCCTTTTATTTGTGTATTGGAAGAGTCCAACTTAGACAGTGAGGCTTTTACCCAATCATGATCCTGAAGATGTATTTAAAAAGTATTATTTTTGTTGTAAAATAATTGTTTGGATTAAAATATCGTAAAAACTACATTATTTTAGAGGATATTAGAGTTTTAAGAGTTGATTTTTAATAAGGTGTAAGGAAGCATAGGCCTTTAAGAATCACAAAGAAGGGTGCAAGGAAGAAACTAAAAGGAAAGAAATAGATGAGGAAATTAAATAAGACCAAAATGAAAAAAATAATTCTAAGAGGCACAAAATATTTATCTAGGAATAAAATAAAGGGGAAGGAAAAGAGGAGGAAAGACAAGGAGGCCCAAATGCAATAGATAATTTTAAAGACACAAATAATGGGTTGAGTAAGTAACTATGAGGGAAAGAAAAGAAGAAGAAATAAAAGAAGACCCCAGTGAAATAAAAACTTATAAGAGGCATAAAGAGTGTGCTGAGGAATAAAATTCAAGGAAAATAATAATGTAAAAGTTAGGAAGGCCCAATTACAACAAATAAACATTGATTCTTCAAGAATCAATGTTTTAAGAATAATTATTTTAAATTATTTGATGTGTTTCCCAAGGAGAAAGTATAATTGGTTTGAAATTCTATTACATTGACTATGGGGGATAGGAATCTCAATGAAGAAGAGGAAATATATTACATTTGAATGTATTTTCTTGAATTTTCATCATGATATGGTATGTAAACTTTTGAGAAACCTGAGACTCCAATTTCATTGTGAATAATCAAATGCACATCTCCCACAACACATGTGATAAAAATTGCTCAATCATAAGTAAGTCATTATACCTAGTAAAAATCTCTCTCTCAATCCATTCTATTGTTTCAATCATTAATTTTAGATGAAGTTACCAATATATAAGATGTAAGTATGGAAGGTGTGAAGAGGAATAATTTGAAGAGAGGAATAATAAACATAAAGGTGATATCTTGATAGAAACAAATATATGAAATATCCCAATGGCATATATAGTATCAAAATTTAGACATGAAAATATTTAGTATTTAGATGTCAAAATTGAGGATATAATGCATTTTCCTATGTGTAAGAGGTAAATTTCCAAGTCAAGAACATGAGTAAGTAAAAGAGATGATAAAATAAAAATATAGGTGATATCTCGATAGGAGGAGAAAGAGATGATATCTAAATGGGATATACAATACCAAAATTATCCATAAAAAATAGTTCAAGATTCATATGTGGAAATTGAGGATTCAAATGCAATAGCATTAGTCCCTCTAAAGGGTATTTCCACTGGTTCTTTGGAACCAAACATACTAAATGAAAATCCTACCTAGACACATGTAAAGAAAACATAATATCTCAATATTATGGATAAAAGTAAATAATTAGGATAAGAAACTATGGTGAATGTATAAACCTTGTTACAAAAATATTACATTATATTTTTTATCCGATGATAATACTTCAATAATAACTTTAGGTGAACCAAATGGTGAAACAGGTGGTGAGAATGATGAAATTAATCCTATATAGAATATCCAATAATTTATTTTAATTTAATATGGATTGACAATCCAAATGAATAACTAACCAAGGAAACACCTCAAAAAATAACTTTAGAAACACCATGTATGTGGATGGCATGATGATTCTTATAATAAGGAATCCAAATTATTAACCCACCTCCACCGAGGAATCTAATGTGGTGGATATGGAAAACATTTTGAATAATGAAAATGATAGTATTGTAAATCTTACTTGGAAAATGAGGAAATCCAATATGGGAAAAAAAAAGAGTACAAGTCAAAATCCAAGTCCATTGTATATTGAGACAAAGCATAATGAATCAAAAGTTGGATAGATATAATATAATAAATGATAAGTCAAATAGATAGATCATGAAGAATCAAAACTTAGTGCAAATATTGAAGAAATTCATAGGGATGTTGTGACCAATATGCCCCATTTTCAAAGTTTTAAAAAGGGACCCATTTGTTCCTAAAAATCCCATATATGGTCCACACCAAAATATAAATTGGCCTTAATTTATAGCATATCAAAGTCTAATTCTTGATCATCACTTTTTATATCATAAAACTTTGGCTTAAAATCATGAAAATTAATTGAAAGGTTAATTTTATTTTTTAATTTATTTATTGTATCTAACAAAGTTAACCTACTTGTGGCCAACAATATCATATTTTGGTTTTATAGGTTAGCTTTATACTGTTCCACATGTTTTTTTCTTATAATAAATTAAAATATAGTCAAATACTTTTCAATTTATAAATGGTACATCGACATATCATGGACTAGGTATTCATACCCCTCATATGGCACTTACACTAAAGAAAAAAATCGAATCTATATACTTAAAAAAGTTTGATAATTCTCTTTACATCATTAGATTACTTTAGTGTCTTCCTCCCATAACATCATGGTGAATAGTTTAAAAGTTTTAACTTTCAAAGTTTGTGACTGCATGTCTATGCAATATTCTTCCATATGTCTCCATCTCATAGCATCATAGACAAATAATTACAAATTATTATGTTCTAATACATGTGACCATGTAACTAAAATAGGTCATTCCACATGTCCCCATCTAAAGCTTTGTAGGTCTTTCCTCAAAAAAATTAAATCATGAAGCTCGTGACCATATGACTGAGTAATAAATGGCCATGTGTCCTCTTTGGTATAGTCATATGCCACATGTCATCATCTAAAATGCCATAGAAATTGATTCAAAAATTTAAGTTAAAAATTATTGTGACAATGAAACTAAGTAATATCATGACACATCTTATCATCTTGCATCATCACAAACTAACAATCAAAAGTGCAAGAACACAAATCTCGTGATAATGTAACTAAATAATATCTCACCATCTATCATCATTTTATAGTTCTGTATAGTTATAGATCAAAATACATACTATGTAATTAAGTGACAAGCTACCACATTTCCTCCTTGGTACAATCAGTTTACACATAAAATGCCATGTGTTATTCTTGTCATAGTCAGGTACTAATATAAATGAACATACAAAATTTAATTGTGTGAGCACCATCCTACCAACTGTAACAAATATGGATGTAATAAAATTAAATTAAATAACTAACCTCCTAAAATATATGATAAATTTAAACCTATCAAATAAATCCCTATGAAAGCATGAGTCATAATATTAAAATTCAAAATGGATAGATAGTGAACATAGACCATTAAGTAACAATCAATTCTCATGAATGATAACATAGCAATGAATTCAAAATTTAAAAAAAGCTACATTTTTTTCCCCAAATAAATTTGACATCATTTGAAAAGATATAACATGAAAATTGAACTCTATATTCCTATGCTTTCCTCATTCTAATTGCAAAAAATGATCAAGGAGCTTGAAGAGTTATTATAATGGTAGTTGAAGACCATGTTTCTGCTCCATATTTTTTATGATTTGGAACTAAGGAGGAGTTCAAAGACATTTAATTTGACTTGAATGCTCTAAGAAATGTTTTCCCACACTAATCATCCATCTATGAAGAAGTTAAGGTAACACAATAGTAAAATGATGAATATAACTTGTCTCTCTAAGAAAGCAAATACATAGATGACTAGTTTTTCATTCAAGAAATTGGACTACACAAAATGATGGCTAAGCCCAAGATACTCCACTATATTAAAATCTTATAGATGATATATTTCATATATGAATTAGCAAATTACTAGTAACCTATATAGCTAGAGTTGCCTTTGAAAATTACTATAGGTTATCCATACCATACATTGTGTATAACCAATAAGTCATTTAGGATTGGTTTAATAATCATGAGGTCATAGAAATACTAAGATTTTGGGCATTAGGCCCCAATAACTTTGTCAAAAATAAGAAGGTTAACATTTTCCCAATTTTATAGTTCAAAATAAGGGTTAGGATTGCAATGGATTTAATGAATAAAATCATTGGAGCTTCTTTCATTTCTCATGTTAATTAAATATAGGTTCCCCTTTTTTCCATAATTATAGATGATAAATATATCCCTACACAAGGGTAAATAATCAGTTATAATTTATAAATACAAAGGATCTCCATGGGATCTAAAAGGAGAAAACAAGATATGTGATGATTTTGACATCTTCTACATCCATAAGTTTATAAATTTTATACATATAATTGTAGACACATTTTATCTAATGTTTTATAAATTTTTGTATGCACAACAAATGCTAAGGCTGTAAAATGAAATAATGAGGTCACTTACATCATTAAGATACTATTGGAACTACCTAGATCACATAGTCATAAGGGTGAAAGGTACATTGGTGGCACCTCTTTACCTACCTAGAATCATCCTAGATAATTTGGTTAAACAAAGATAACATATCAACTATTTTAGAGTGTTGATGAAAATTGAAAAAGATCCAAATTGGGAATTTTTCACAAAATGACACTTAGCATATGAAGTCAAAAATTTGATAAATGGGTAAAATTATTCAAATCCTCTCACCATAACTCCTCCTTCAACCTAACATTGGTGGAATGTAGATCTTGGGATATAAGGGGTAGAATGGTTCATCATATAAATAACTTCTAGGAAAGACTCGAAGCCATCTACAAACATAGAGTATATGATCATGACTATATTTTTCTCATTGTTAAAGATGACACTCATGTCTACAAAATAATGAGATTTATACATATGACCATAGAAATTGCATAAAAAAATAAAATATAATCCTTCTATCAAAAGGATAGATAAATTTAAAATGGAGAAAATTAAGAAGGAAAGGTCTCCAAAGGAGATTTATGAATATCTAAATAGAATATTACTCATAATATTTCCTCAAGGATAAAATATATATAAATAACTTCTCTTATGGAAATGAGACCTCCTCTAGTTACTATGGTCACAATTTCATTCACCACGGTTACTATAGATCAACCTAGCCCATAATAGGTGGTGAATCAACCACTTTCTCCTCCTATGCATGTTGTATAAAAACACTCAATGGACCCTTAGGTTAAGATAACCCTACATAGCACTCTCTAAGTTCTAAGGCTCACATTAGAGGAGATACCACAATATATTCCATAGTTTTCAAGAGAAACATCAAATATAGGGTGTTCATTATAATCAAAGTATGAATTTTTAGAAAAGGATCCAGAGGTAGAGTATGTATATAATGTTTTTAATAAGTTTCTTAAACATGTATATTTTTTAACTTATATCCCTAGTGCTTCTCCTATTTATAGTACATCTAAATCAATAATAGATGTGGATGACATAGGCATTATTGTAGAAACAAGTAATGAAGATAGTTCTGGTGTATATTCCATTAACATCCCTATTTTTCCCATTTATACCCTTATTAATTAAATTTCCACTTTAGTTCCCCTAGTTGTCACTCATTCAATTGATTAAATTAATTTTACTACTGTTTCCACCATTATTTCTTTGGTTGATGTTGTTTCAACTAATGTCCTGATTGTTTCAATTAACCCACCTAATTATTTGGATGAAACCATGGTTTATTCAATTGATATCATTACTAGTATTACCATAATTATTATAATTGGTCAATACTCACAAAACCCAATAAAGGTTTCCATTACATATCCTATTGACTCTATAGTTGTTATGGATATTACACCCATAATTCCACTAGGTGTGAGTTGTCCTTTGTCTCTCAAACCGTAGTGTTTGAAGACTTGGTTTCTCAATCCATTTTTTCTAATTATCCATTTTAGAGCCATTATTATACCTAATTAGGATTAATAATGCCTTTAAACACTAATAGCATCCCCAGTGGTCACCATCATTAAATATTCTCCTAATTTCATAACATATAACCAAAAGTCCAACTCAGGTTAGAGTTTCTAGAGAGAAGATGGTTAATCCACCATTCCATACATATCCACTTCCCACATCTCATAGTTAACCCGCTTCACTTTACCCCTCACTACTCATGCAACCTCCACAATCCACCTCATCCCTTACCATTTCATCTCCTGAGTTAGCCTCCCTAGTAGACCAATTGTTACACTGGCATGGATGCAGTAGTTACAAATAAAGAAGTTATCAAAATATAATGTATTAATTATTGAGGAGCCCAAGCTTACCCTTGAATTTGATGAAACGTATAAAAAATTTTAAATCTTTATAAAGAGGAAGGTGTCTAGAGGGGATAAGCAGATTAAATTTGGAAGAGAATAAAAACTTTTCACCTGCACTATAAAGAGGAAAATGAAACAAGGAGATCATGATAAGTTTAAATAAGATCCTATCTCTATGGTTGATTTTATTTCTGGGGTCTTTAATAATATGTTATAAGTATTACAACAATAAAATAAGAGATTAGAATCACAACCTAGAGTAGAAGCATTGGAACACATACTATAAAAGGGGCAAAATATAGTTGAGTCCCTTTATTATCTAGTATATTTATACATAGAGCTAGGTTTGAATCCCATCAATAATGAGGTAATTTAGTTAATTTTAATGAATCCATGAGGCTTCTAGATTTCAAATTGTCTATTATCAACAAGATAGTGAAGGAGAAGTCATATCTTGATCTTAATTGACTGCCTCTTAAAGATATAAATTTATCTCAGAACTATGTAAATAGAAAAAGAGATGATCTCATGGAATGGAATGATTAAATGAAATATTTATTTCTCTAAATAACATCTCAAGATAAGAAATATTGAATTATTGGGATATTTTCTCATTTATGTTATATACAGACCTCTTGATCAAGTGGTAAATCAAACATCTTTTGATAGCCAAATCTAGTCCTCTATACGTAATTTTAGGAAAAGGTTGATAATACTACTCATGGAAGTGGTGATCAAGTTATTCACTTGATCACATTTTCAAAATTAAAGTTGGACCAAGGAGAAGAAATCAATGAGTCTTTTTGAATTTCATTGAGTTTACATGGGAAACTGTTAGGTAAAATCAATTTTTTATTTAATATGCCTATAATTTATTTTTACATCATATAAGTAGACCATACAACATGTTCAGTAGCATATAATAAGAGTAAAGATAAAGCAAACATTGAGAATCAGAAGTAGTTGACTACCTAGGTAGGAGTGTAATCACTATTGGTCAACCATCTATAATTTTATCTTCCACTCTAGTGCATACACTAATAGAAACTTTAGTCAAATCTTTAGTTTATAAAGGTATCTTTATTTTAGTCCCACTATATGCACATTCAGCTACTACTACTTTAGTTGTAATTACAATTTCATGCTATGATTTAGCTCTGTCAACTTCATCTACAGTTGTCTCTTCATCAAGATTAAGTGTTCCCTCAACTACAACTTCTACTATGTCATCAATCCATACTTTTATTTTAACCAATAAAATAGTTTCAAATAAATTATCATTCACTTTAATTCCAATTACTAAAAATATTTCTACTTAGATACCATAAAGTGTCTTATTTATCTAATTGTGGCATTAGATATTTATATATTTTCTTATATATCAATAAATATTTGTACATACAAATATTTTGAGCTAAATTAAGACTTATTTTGTTTTTAGACGTTTTAAACATGCAATGATATTTAAATATGAGGTTTTTCCCATACAAATATTATTTATACATGAATCTCATTCATTGTAAAGGAGATGAGAAATTTTGATAGATTAATGCAAGCGAGAAAGTTATGTGACTATTCTATGAGTTTGTAGTAATTTGTTTTTTTCTTCAAATTTCTATGTTTTGTTTGAAAATTTTCCATTAGGTTGACATTATTTTATGAATCTTATGCATGTGTCTTATTTCAATTGTTGGATTGAAATTTGTGTTTGTCTCATCATCCTTATGATTATAGATCATACTTATAACTTCTTAGTGATTTTAATATGCTTAAAATTATATTTTGACAATATCTTTGATTATTATTATTAAGTTATTCTATAATTATTTCCTTAGACTCTTCATTATGTTTTTTTTTGGGTGTTGTATTTAACTTACAAAAAACATCATTTTGTGACACATACACATCCTAGTATAGTCAGTCAACTTGGAAGGGTTTATTATTCAATTTGGATCATAGAGCCCCTTATTTTTTCCCTACCCTTCCTTCTTATTTTATCTTTTTTATCCAATCCACCTTATTTTAGGTTAGTTTAGGTAAAAAATCACTACACCCACCCTTATTCTTCTACATGGTGAGAAATATCTCAACCCTCTGAGGTAAAAAACCACTACACCTACCCTTATTCCACCACATGGTTATTTACAAAATGAATACCTATAACTCATGCCTTGGAGTGACTAGTCACCGATCCTAAAATGAGAGGGTCTTACCCCTTGAATATATTTCATGTGCATAAAACCTACATCAATAGATTTTATACCAGTGAGTCAGCCAAACAAACATAAATGGGTGTGATTATTTCATACTATATATATATATATATATATATATATATATATAGTATATTTTTTACTACTAGAGGTCCAAATTGATAGATATTCATAATATTTGAATTTACCTCAAATTTTGGATATTCACCCTCAATTTTTCTCTAGTGAAGATTAGGTGGATTTGATTTCAATAGTTTATCATGAATATCAATATTATTTAAACTACATTTTTTTTACAATAAATGCTAATGACATAGATCCTAAAATAATACAAGAGGGTGATAGCATATAAAGATTCCTTGACCTATTTAAATTTAGTACATTGGTAGAATAGATTACAGATAGATATCTTGAATTGATCAAGTATGGAGAGTGTAAATCATGGGTTAAATAGTTAACATAAAAGATTCATAAAGAAGTCATAACTATAGGGATAAACAAGACAAAAATAAAGGATCAAAATCATGAATTTAAAAGGATATGAAGGCTATTCTATAGCTAGGTCATACCCCACTTAGTATATCATGATTCCATTAAAACCCTATACATAAGATTTTAGTTTTCTAATGACCAACTTTGGAATGCAGAAGGGAACCAACCTTCATTTATTGTCAAAACATTATCTAAAGAAGAGGTGAAGCTCAAAAATATATTGAAAAATTAAATGTTCAAATGAGTAAAAAATAATTCATTTGGGATAATGGTCAAATACCATTAAGAAATTTTTTATAACCTTCTCATTGATGTTGATTTCATATGAAACAACCACAAAACGTACTCCAAGGAACTAATGTACTCATAATGAAGGAAGTGAGAAATATTTTGTCTGAAGTAAGAAATGTGAATAAACATATGGATTATGTTATTAAATATTAGGAGGTTTCTAATGGATATGTTTTATTTATGTGATGCTCATTTGTTCTACAATAACTATAATAATAAATTAGAATTCTAAGCATCACATTTTACAAAAGACTATAAATGTAATTATTGTTTATTTTAAAGATATATCCTATAAAAGCATCACAATGTACTAAATTTTCATGAATAAAATTTTCTTTTATATTTTTAAAAATGTTTATTTTATATATATTTTATAATTTATTTCTTTTTTTTTACTTAAATGACTCTTTTGAATGAAGTTTTTAAATTGATATGTAGTTACCCTCCATTTTATAAAGTATGATTTGATTTATATGAAAATAGTCAGCTATATTTTTCCATCTATAAATATGCTTAACAACTCCATTTTAAATATTATTTTCATATATATTTCCTACATGCTTCTCAAAATTATGTAATTTCAGTTATATTGCCCCTTTCTCTTTATTTTTATGTTATATAAATAATATTATAAATGATTCAAAACAATATTATTATTTTTTAAAAGAGATAATTTTTTCATTACAACATCACTGGCCTCTTAGAGGAGGAAGCATTCTTTGAGAAATATTAATTCAATACAATTCATGGATACATTTCAAGTAGTCTAGGCTCCTATGTATGCTAATACTATACTATATAACTCCTACTTCCCATGAAAGTGTGATTATTAAAATCATCTCAAGGGATGACTTGAAAAAAACATATGCATCCATAACTTTTATTAATGAAAAAAAGAGTTAGGATGAAGGGTTTCTAACATGCCCTCCCCCTTTAAAAAAATATCCTTAAAGGATAATCATGATTAAATTATTTTTATATTTTAATAAGGGTTCTAAAGTATCATCTTTAGGTTTCATCCCATGCCACATAACTATAACCTCAATGATGGTCGGACTAAAAAATTGGTTGGAGCACTTATCCAAAATTAATTCAGGTTTTAGAATGAGTCTTTTAGATAGAGATTAGGAAGTATTGTATGAGATATGACATTATGGCCAAGGTATTTCTTCAAACATGAGACATGAAATATAGGATAGACACATAGATCAGGTGAAAGTTATAGTTTGTAGGTGACAGGACCAATCTATTGAAGAACCTTCTAAGTCCTATAGAAATTAGGAGAAATTTTTTGGTATCCCTTGAGAATGAGAGATGACTACTTATAATGTTGTATTTAGAGGGAAAAACACATCCCCAAGTTAGAAGGCATGTTTTTAATGGGTGTAACACTTTTGATTTAAGATGATTTAAACTAATTCAATTAAACTATTGAAATATAAATGTTGATATGTTCTAATATGATATTAAAATAAAGTCAAATATAGTAACCTACATATTTACAAAGATTATAAACATGCTAAAAAATAAACTAGACCTAAGGATGTTAAAACCTCCTTAAAACATTAATAGATTTGACTATGCAAACTGTCAAGAAGTGAAAACTACATGAAATGACCTAAAAGCATAGTCATATTAGAAAATAATAATTTGTAGTTTGTTAGGACAAGTACAATAGAGGTGGACAAGGGCAAACTACAGGCTTGTCTAGATACTACAACTATAACCTAGTTGACTATATTATTTATTTATCGATTTGAGCCTATGATAGAATTTATAAAGGTTTACTATTGAGATCTATGTGCTAATATGTTATGAAAAATATATACAAATATAAATACCTAGTCATACACATGCACTAAATAGTAATTAGTTTATAAAAGGGAGTAAAAATGGGTTAGTAAGGATAACTGGGTTAGCCTCAGAAATACATTATGATTAAGTTTTACCTACATATTGATAATGAGCCTCATGCCAATGTAGCTCTCCCTCTTAGGGTGATAATGTGATCTATGATTATGAAACTAGAATGACTTTATCTAGATAATTGATTAAAATGCTTAAAAATAGATGCCCTTGACCTAAAATAAACAATATTCATACTTGGCTATTGACCTATAGAATGCTTCAAATTTGAAATATAAATAAATAGTGTTCTTTTGCTCAATGTGTAGTTATTTTACTAAAGCCATTTAATAGGTTATAATGAGTATCCTTAATGTGATTTTATTAGAGAATATTTAGAATTATTTCACTAACTGACATTAAAATATGCATGGGGGAGCCTTTGTGTAAATTTTAAATTCAAAAAAGTGATTTTTTGAGCATGGGAGATAAGGTCACACTCGGGGATAAGGTTGTAATGTGGCCCTACATGTCTAGTGCAGACTTGTGTTAGAAGACCAAAGACAAGGGGGATAGGTTTGATAGGATCTTATGGGCTAAATAGGGATAAATTTCATTAAAATAGGGATACTTTTTATATATATATAGTTCTTAAAATATAATGAAGTATCTCTTATATATTATGAGTTATTGAAATAGTGAATAGACCAAGTAAGGATAAGGAGTTTAGGAATAAACATTTTCAAGCACTTAAAACTTAATTTTGTGTTTAAACATTTCCCCCCACTTTATTCTAGTGATGCAAGAAGTTAAATTACTAGTAAAGTATATGTAAACCTAAATGTGCATATGTACTTTGTCTTTCTATGTGTATATTGATTATGCAAGATTCCTTAATGTAATAAAAACTATAATGATGTTGCTAAACTAAATATTTTCTCATATTAAAAATTGAAATTTTTTAACTTGATATTTTTAATATGAAAATAGAGAAAGGAAAGAACTTTTCCCTTTAACTTTGGAGATGGTGAATTGCATTCCCCCCTTATTAGTACTTAGATAAGTTTTGAATTTTTTAAAATTGAGAGTGACCATGTCTCAATTTGAAAACCATTGAATTTTCTTGAGTGGGAAAGATTGTATGCTCCAACCCTCAGTTAACTGTATAGAGTACTTTGTAAAATATTTTAATGGGTGGAACCATAAATTATGGCCTAATAAATATTTAAAAATTAAAACCATAGACATTATGTGTCACTAAACTCTAATGTTCCCACTTACAACTGTGATGAACCATACCACTACAAATGAATCTAGATTCTATTTTAAATTTTACAACTTTGAAACTTGAAACTTGAAAATTCCATAGTAGTAATTTGAAAATTAATTAATATCATGCCCATGTATCTATACTATATTTAAATTTTATTTGAAACTTTAATTAAAACTTTTCATTTTGAAACTTTTGAATTTTTCCACTTTTGAAATTTTTTTAACTTTTAAATTTGTTTTGAAACTTGTAATTTGAAAATGTATGAATGAGTGGACATGCATGTCACATTCCCCCATAATCTAAAAATATTGAGTCATATTGACATTTAATAAATATATAATTTCTATAAATATTGTTTTTTTATTCATGAGATTTGAATGTTCTAAGCAAGCCCATTGTGATTCCCCCCTTTTGAGATTATAGATGTAGCCTGCAAGTCACTTATCTCAAAAGAAATCACATGTGAAATATATATCACTTTGAATATTTGAAATTTATTTCATCATATAATTTTAATATATCTTTGAATTATCATATAAAACTTGTGCTATAAATATATATCATTTAAGAATAGAAGCAATGTATGAATGATATACATTATGACACTAGAGAAAGCATAGATTATATAAGTGATCCATGACATGAGTCATGGTATCATAGTAAAATATATAGAGTGAATGATATGTGTCATGGAACCATAGTAATAAGTAACAATCATTGAATTAATTTCATATAATTTGACATGTAATTGGCATAATATGCCATGCATAACGCCTAAGAGGTCATATACAAGGGACATGTAAATTATGTATAACAACAAGGCCAAGGACCACACACAAATGGTATAATGATGTGATATAATATATAATTTTAACATGATAAGTAAAGGTCCACACACATATTAAGTAAACAAGTTTAACCTATCATGTAGTAAAATAAGAATGCAAAGCAAATCTTGTAGCAAATGAGACTACTATACTCCCATCATTTGTATGAATTTTAATGTTATCAAAAAAAATATTTAATGTAATGAATGTAAAAATTATGATTGATATTAATACATTTATATGATATGTATCTAAACATATTAGAGAGGTTGTGGATTAATATAACCCATAAAAGTGTTCATGGAAAACATGGAGATGCCCCCAACTTAGCAAGGTTTTTGGGTAATAAGGGAAGCTTGAAATCAAAGAATCATGTGTAAGTATGTCTTTTATCACACTCAAGTAACTTGTGAGAATCATTGTGTATTTAAATATGGAATATGATACCTAATTAACATATAATAAAAAATCATATGACAAGAAGAGAGATAGTAACATTTGAAAATGCTTTGGGACCTAATTTTGAAATTTTGAATTTTATTTTTATTTTTTAAATATATACATCTTTAGGAATTTTTGGAATACTTGAATGCTAAAATATATTTGAAAAATAAGTGCTAAGATTCAAAAATTTTAAAATAGAGGAAGTGGGAGAGATTTGAACAATCCTCAACAAAGTGTAAAAGCATAACATGATATAGTAGAAGGCAAGCAATGTATCCCCAATGTATATGTAACTTTGAGTCATAATAATGTAGTGTGAATACGTAAAATATGTATGGATTTACATGTTCCTCCAATGGGGAAGAGGCTAAATCTATTCATGTAAAAATTATTGATATGAGATCATGTAAGTGTTATAGGATGTAAGATATGCAATAGTAAGAAAGTGGAGTTTTATAGACATTAGAGTTTTAGATTATTCGAAGCAGTTTGAAAATCAAGAGGGTAAGTACATAAAGTGAAAATAAAACCAATGGGGCTAGAAGAATGCTTGGATAAGGTATATAATAAGTAACAATGAAAATAAAAGAAAAAAATATATGTAGTTAATATTTTTTTTAAATAATTTCCAACTAGATATAAAAAGAAAGGCAAATATTTGTTGGGTGTTTTATTGTTCACACATGGTTTATTATGGAGCTCATAATCAGTATCATCAGGATCATATACATATTATGTATTATTAGGATCACAATCATCAATGTAATCATTATTATGTGATAAAGTTAGCCTATTAGTATAAATCATTATTATATGAAAATCAATAGGCTAAGTACGCAAAGTGAAAATAAAACCAAGGGGCTAGAATAATTCTTGGATAAGGTATACAATAAGTAGCAATGAAAATAAAAGCAAAACATATATGTAGTTAATATTTTTTTAACTAATTTCCAACTAGATAGAAAAGGGAAGGAAAATATTTGTTAGGTGTTTTATTTCTCACACAAGGTTTATTATAGAGCTCATAATCACTATCATCAGGATCATATAAATATTATGCATTATTAGGATCATAATCATCAATGTAATAATTATTATATGATAAAGTTAACTTATTAGTGTTTTATTTTATTTTTCAGTTATGAATTAAAAATTACTATATTTAGTAATTTAAACCCAAAACATAATAACATCAAAGGGAGAGATTATGGAAGAAAATCAGAAATAATAAGAAGATTATTGCCATTGCCTTGATTCTCTTATCCTCTCTCCAAGATCTTCAAACTGATTCTTCAAGTATTCTTGGTTTTTCTTGTGGATTGTTATGAATAGACTCAAAATTTTGACATAATTATAGCTTAATCAATGACTTTGATTATTGCATGGATTTCTTGCACACATCCTTGGTTTATAGTTCATGCAATTTTTAGTTAGTTTCAATGGAGGATTGGTTTGTTTAAATAGGCCATTGAGGGAAGATCAATGGCAAATATTCAAAGTTAGGTTGGGAAGATCCATGGTAGAGGATTATCCAAGGAATTAAAAATTTCCTTAGAAGCCTCTAGAATAGAGGCTTCTAGAGAGAAAAGGGATAAGTTAGAGAGGATTATAGAATTGGAGAATTTTAAAATATATTTAGGGGATAATTAAGATTAGTATAGGATTATGATAGGTGATTAGGGACTAGAGATTTAGGATAACCTAGGAATAAACTAGGGTAGGTTGGTAGGTTGGTAGGTGGGTAGGTGGGTAGGTGGGTAATGGGAATTGTAAATTCCCAAATATTAGACAAGTGGGATTAGTTAGTAAATAATGGTGATTTAGGAGAATTAATTGATTTGTGAGGTAATAAAAATGTTAATAGATGAATAATAATGGAAATGGGTATTAGATAAATGACTATAAGGGGTGATATTAAGATGGAGTTATATGAGATAAATAATATTAAACAAGGTAGGTGAAATTAGTGTTGATTAATAGGAATATTAGTGACATTAAAATAAGTGATCAATTTTATATGTATAAATTTTTCCCCTCTTTGAAATGGAATTACAATTGGGTGAAGTAGAAAGAGTAATGGTCTTTCAAAGAAAAACCATTTCATGTATGAATGTTATTAGATGATGTTATTGGATATGATTCCCCCTTGAGGGGTCATGCAGGAAAGAATGATGTGGATATCCACTTGAAATAAGAAACAAGGGTTGGGAAGTGACAAATAGATCAGGGGATATGATGTGAGATAGACAATGAAGAAGAGGATATTGAAATTAGTGGTGAGCTACAAAGTGATGATGCCCCTAGTAAAGACATATGAATAGGGAGTGGACATATGATGATGACAAGATAAAAGGCCATAATTTTTAAATATATCCCATGCAAGGAAAGATGAATAGGAGGGTTGTATACCAAGATGATAAATGCCATGAGTTGTTGACATATCCAAAGAAAGGACACATTCTATAAAATCATCAATCCAAACATAAGATAATGATTTGATAAGATTTATGATGAGTGTAGCTTAAAGCTAAAGATTGAGTGATATGAAAAAGAAGATGATAGAGAAATAACAATATGATTGAGTGACCAAAATATGAATGGGAAGAATTAGACTACAATACAATCAAATTAATGATCCATAATGCAATTAATAGTGATGATGCCCCTAGTAAGGACACATGCAAGGGAGCAATAAATGATGATAAAGTTATGGTTTTGGTTATGCCCCAATTAAAGGAAAAGTAATAAACTTTAAATGATGTATTGACCAATCAATGATAATGGATGAATGATAGAATAAAATATAGATGTCGTGATATGTTAGGCCCAATCAATAGGTACAAGTGGTTGATGAAAATATTAGGGAGATGATTGCATAGATGATGATTGATCAATAGATTGATTGATAAATGAGTGATATTATATCTCAAGGATTTGATTGATGCAAGACAAGATAAATGTGGTGATGAATCATGGGGAAGAGGAGAGAGTGAGTGAATGAGATGACCTTATACACATTATGTGACTAAGCAATACCTACATAGCTTGAAAATACCTTAGGCTAATGTAGTTCAGATTAGACTAAAGGATGATGAGGGATTAGAATGCTAATTTTTAGATACATGGATTGACTCAGAGGATATATGACTAGGGAAAATTATGGGATATGATATGTTGATGATTAGAGAGATGATAGATGATAGGTTTGATAATCAAGGACTTGAAGGAATGAGTGGATATTAAACCAGTGCACTAGGATGATGGAATTGAGGATGGGATAAAGATGATTAGATGGTGAGGAGAAATGATAAAGCTTTAATTTTTGTAATAAGGTTCATCATAGTCTAATCAATCTGATAAATATAGCACTTGGAAATATGCCCCATGATATAAGTATGACCAAGAGGACATTATGACAAAGTGCATAAAAAGGGGAAAATAATGAACTCTGCATCATCAAGGGCACCTAAAAGCATTATTGTAGATTTTTCATCATCATAACATCCTCATTCATTTCACAATAGACAAAAAGGAAATGATTCAAGACTAAAAACAAACATAACAAGATAATCATTTATATGAAAGACCAAAGACATATAAACAAGTCAAACAATAGATAAGTGACACACACAAGTATCTATATGAAGTGTCATTATGTCTTGTATAATGGCCCAAATTAGATACATCAAGATGATTTGATTTTAGATTAAGGATAGGAACTTGGACAAGGTATGGACTTGGAGTAGACTAGTGACTTAGAGTAGGATAAACACTTGGGTACAAATATTAGGACATGGGATAAGAGAAGATGACAAAATGATAATACCACTATGACATAAGAAAATAAAAGATGATAAGATGGCTAATAAATTAGATAGGACAACTAATATACTCAAGACATAAGACAAGAAAACTTACAAGTTTTTTAATTTTATGATTTTTTGGGTTTTTGACATATTTCAATTTTTAGGTATTTTTGGAATATGTATATACACTATACAAATGGGGTTACTATCAAATGGAAAAAAAATCCTAAAAACTAGGATAAATACAAATGGAATAATTGAGGGGAACAAAAAATGATGACGGTGATGTTTAAAGGGGGGTGAGGACCAAGGAATACTGGAGTAGGGATTGTCAATGATCTCATCATGAAGGAACCAAATATTTAGTTGCCTGAGTGTCCATTAGAGGATATAAAAAGATGATTTTAAAGAATTTATCAGGACACCTTCCACATCCTTATAAATTTCAATATGGGAAGGAATTATAGACATGATAGGATGCAGGACATGATGGCAGGTGATGGGTAAGAGCAATGGATAAACAAGGATGAGATGGATGGGATTGACAAAGGATGTATTTTCCTATAAAGTGTATAATGAAAAAATAGATTATTTTATTATGACATCAGAAACTAATTTTCATCATGGTAATTTCCCAAGGTTCCAATAAACTAGTTTTCACCATTGGATAAATGATTTTTTATTTTAGTTTAATTTTATTTTTGACTTTTTTATTTTTTTGACTTTTTAGATGGCATCTCAATTTATTGGATATGGGTATGAGATGAAAAATACAAAACTTTTAGTGATATTAATCCAATATCTATTATAGATATGTGTGATAATAGAATCACGTTGTTGTAGCATGATATGTTGAGGTCTATGTGACCTTTATTGATTCTTGATTGAGATCCCTTTAGACATCTAGACCAGGTGTCTTTATCACCCCTACAAGAGACATTATTACCTAGGAAGGTGATGTGAGGTATGGATTGGAATATATATTGATGTTGATGGGGGTGTATTATACTTGAATGGATGATAAGATCAATAGAGGAAGTTATGGTATATGATTGGGAGATGGGGCTAGCAGTCACACACATAATTAGAAATGTTAGACATTCCACATTTTATTGGTGTCATGTGATAAAAGACTTTAAGAGATCCAAGATACTTTGAATTATTATTTCATATTTGATCTAATTATTTTAAGGATTATCATCCATACTAATAGTACTTTTGATATTGTTTTGATTTTTAGACTTGATTATATCTTGGTTTCCCCTAGTGCCTAACATTGGGCTTCACTAGAGGATATTGATATTTGATTTGATCGATGAAGATTGTTGTGACTTTGATGGTCCCATATTGCTTGATATTAGGCTTCATGAGAAGAATAAATTATTTGATTAGGTTGATAATTTGACTTTTCTTGATTCTGACTTGTTAGATTAAAGGTGATTTGATCATCATTTATGACTTTTGGAATATTGTCTTGAAACTCTACATTTGTGGCACTTATTATGTTTCTCAAGGAAGGGTCCAATGATGTATTTTCTTGTTAGTCCTTATGGTGGGATGTGATTAAATGATTATTGATGGGAAAAAAGGATCTATGATGGATGAAGGTGGTATAGATGGCATGATAAGGTCAAATAGTGGTCGTGGGGAAGCATGGTCATCATAAGGGTTCTTAGGAAATCTAGTTTTGACATCGAAGAAGATATCTTCAAGATAAAAAAAGGATAATAAATAATATTTATAAGACACATGTCCAAATTAGGATCAGATTCATTCTGATAATATTTAATAGATAAATCTTACAAGAATTTTTTTATGACTTTATCATCCTGATTAGGATCAAAATATATTCCTAGTGATTGATTATGATCCAAATTTGAGGTATCTAAAAAAGGGTAAGCATAGTCATCATATACTAAATTATATATGAGGGATGATGTTTATGATGAGGAATTTGATTTAGATACCAATGTAAAATATGATCTTAATTTTGATACAGCAAACATTGTCTCCAATGTTGACTCCATCATGATACTGCTAGTAGAATATTTATTATCCATAAGTGACATCTCATCATGGGGTTTGTAAAATTATGTGTTAGGAGAAGATGGTGGAGGGATAATGGATTCACCAAGGATAGGACTATGAAAAAACTCATGATGGAATGGAGGACTAGGCTCATAGGGGATAGACTCATCTTTGATGGAGGTTTTTTTAAATATGGGGTGACCATGCAAGATGGATGTGGTGTCTTAACCTTGGTTAAGAAATGGAATAGCTTGATCATGATTAGAAATGGAATATTATCATTCCTCTTCTTGTTCACCTAGGGACGTAGACTCATTTGATTCATTATTGATTTCAATATCACCATGATTGATGAGGTCTTGGAAATAATTTTGTAAATTATGACATCTATTAATGGTATACCCAAGGGTTTGATGATATAAATAGTATTGGTTAGCTTTATACCAAGAGGGCTTGGGATTGGAAAAATTAAGATATCATATGGGTGGTGTTGGCATCAAATTGGAATGGTTACAATGGTTTAAATGATAATTGTGAGTTATAGATACCATGAGATAAGGTGAATTTAATATCTTAACCCATAATGCATACTCCTCTATCCATACACAAGATTGTGAGGAATCACCTATAGGCAGAAAGGCCAATGTTTGTGAAATAGGTATAACCAAGAATATGGTGAAGAAGTTTGTGGTTTGTGAGAAAACCACTACATCCAAAGCATCATCAATATCCATACACAAGTTCATTCTTCACCTAAAGACACCTAAATTCCTAAAATTAATGAAAGATAACCACCTATAGCTGTGATAATAGTCAAGTGACATGATGGACCTTGGAGGAGTCTTAAGGCACTTTTAGGCTAAAGGAGATAACAATGTCAAAGATAAATGACTTGGAAGACATAAATAGGTTATCAAATAAAAAATAAATATCAATTTCATGTCATTATCACCCTAAAACAACCTAAAACTAACCTTCAAAGTGTTAAGAACACACATAGTTGCAAGTGGGATGAAGACAATTAGAGGGTCAAGTACCTCCACAAGGCCAAGTGAGAATCTTCAGAGATTTAATATAATGATAGGAACCTCAAAAAACATGAGGATATAGATAAAACAAGTCAAATATATCAAATTTGTCCACTTATGAGGTTAAAAAGGTTAATTTCACCCTTAACTTATAGGCAGTCACCATCAAAAGTTAGTTTTGAGTTTCATGCTAGTTGGAGGGGTAAACGAAGGAGTTAAGAGCTGAAATTTGGTATAAGGGGTCCTAATTAACTAATTAATCATCCAATATATTCAAAACTAATAATAAAATATAACTAGTACTCTATATTTTGTCTCAGAGATAGGCCACTTTTAGGGCTTTAAATTTACAAAAGAGAGAGAAAATGGTGGAAATTGAAGGTTAGGGTTGAAGTGGTTATGAAAACAAGTTGGGTAAATATTTGATAAACATGGATAAACATTAATTAAGTATCCTAATGTGTTTTAATAATCCCAAGTGTGATAAATCCATGAAAGAGGATCCAAAGCCACTAGGCCTTCAATAAAACTACAGACTTCATCAAAAAAGCTATGGACTCCATCAATCTAACTTCAGACTCCTATAGTATAAATAAAAAATCCATAAATACCCTATGACCTAAAGTAAAGTTATTGGAAACTCCATGAGGATCAAATCCATGGATTCATATTGTATGTAATCTATACAGATGTAGTAGGGGACCAATTCCGTTGACACTTTATTGTGGTTTGTAGGTTTTGGAGATGATCAAAGGATGATAATCACTTGAGAGAATATATTGGGACTTTAATCATCTCCCCATGTCATTTAAAAATCTTATAAATTGTCTTAAATGTCTCTACTAGGTTTCTCACTTCAACCAGTCGAGAATGAGAAAAGTGATCACATAGTGGAAAGAGTGGCAACTTAAATTTGGAGATATTTTAAGGTGTTTTGGATGGATTTGAGCATATGAGGTGTCCTAAAATGTTTCCTAAGACCATTTATATGTATCAATTAGGGATAATAAGGATATGATAAGGCCAAGTGTCAAGAAATGTCTAAAAGGAGTGATCATAGTGACAGATGATGATTCTTCTTGTGCAAGAGAATACAAATGAATTGGAAAACTTCTAATGTACATAGAGGATTCCTTGTAACTTTATCTTATTAGTGAAAAAGAAACACTTTCCCATATTCATCTTTTGAATTCCCAATGAAGGCCAATGATGAAGTCAGTTTCATGGAAGGTGCTTGAAGAGATGTTACACCAATTTTGGAAGAGGATGATTGTTTAGAAAGTACACATGAAAATAAGTTTTTAACTCCTCTTACACTTCACCTACAAGAATTGTAATTGGTTTCCAACTTTAGACACATTTCCTTGTGTCTCTTAAACTTATGTTTCCTCTCTCTTTCCAATTTCTATAAGTATGAGCCATTTTGGCCATTGTAAAAGAGACCATAGTTGGTATGGTGAGGCCCTACTAAAATGACATTACATTTTGATTTTGAACATTGAATATAAGTTTAATTCTTAGTTGTGAACATTTTGTCTAAGTGTGTGAGTGATGTATAGTGGATCTAAGTGATATTATCATCCTTACTCCCTTTATCCTTCATGTTTAAGCAAGAGTTCTAATGTTAACAAGTCATGTGAAGTGTGTTGAATGTACTAAGTTCTCTTTCAAGTATACAATTATCTCTATGGTGTACAGTCTACCCCTAGGTCAAGTATCTTATTGATTATCTAGATTATGCTTCTTTCATGTTGAAGCACTATGTTAGGATCCTTAAATGCATGGAATTTATCTTGAAAATAATTCTTTCTTAGTATAAGTATGATAGTCTATGGGATATATCTTGGTAGGTCACCTCTCTAGTATAGTTTTCATTTTATATAAAATCTTAACTCTTTTCATGAACAAGCACTAGATTAGGTGATAAACACTTAAAGAAGAATTCAGGGAGTTATCCCTTTCAATCCTAGAGATTCATCTCTCTTACAAGTTCCCACAAACTTGAGAGATGATTCAATGTTGCATCAAAATGAAGGAGCTTCATAGAGTGTCCTAGGGTACATAATTTGATGCCAACAGTTTTGGCACACTCGATGGGATAGCTAGTCCTAATTATTCTCATGTCAAGGTGAATGCTAGCCTTGACAAGTCCAAGGTTTAATAATTATTTATAATCCAACATTTGCTGACTCCAAAAGATGGAAATATCTAGTTAGATATCAATTTATTCACATTATACTTCATGGTCTTCACTAGATCATCTTCTAGTAGAGCATTCAATCATTTCCCTCTATCTAAAGCTCCTCTTGAAGAACAACATCTATAACCATCCTTAACATTTAAAGATCCAAAACAATAAGGTTTTGAAGAAGAAGAAGAATTTGAGGAGATAGGAGACCAAGAATAATAGATGGATAGAAGACATCCTCTCCCAGCCTTTAATGCCCAAAAGCCAATTAACCTTCCTAAATATGATCCTATTCCTCCCAATGATACTAAAATTCTCCATAATTTCAATGGAGAAGGTCAGATTACCCCATCTAAGCACATTAGGTACATTTCAAACTTTTGTAATTTCCACAATATCACCCAAGCTAACATAGCTATTAGACTACTTGCCATGTCTCTAAAGGGTAAGGCACTTGATTAATATAGGACATTAGAAGGTGGTTGTATTACTAATTGGGATGACTTTGGGGAGTTTTTGGTGAATAGGTTTGATAACAAGAGTGACCAAAACTCACTAATCCATCAACTAAATGTGATAAGAAGAGGTCCTAATAAGTCTATGGGATATTTCAATGAAAGTTTTCAAAGTACACGACAGAGATTGCCACTTATCATGAGGCCTCCTCCAAGCTTTGTATTCCCCACTTGTCTTAAGGATATTGGAACTAATGTGGTAGTAATGTTGCAATAAATGGGAGGATTTACTCTACCTGAGGCATATGAGATAATTATTGAAGCTGATAATAGTTTGATACAAGCTAGGAGATTGCCCCCAAGAGTTTACATACCCTTGTCTCATAATTTTATTGAAGCTCCAAGCATATAAAAAGTTCCCATAACTAATTTCAAGCCCAAAACCACTCCCAAGAAGGTGGATAATGATATAGGCAAAGATGAAATGATTAAATCATTGAAAGCTTAGCTCAAACAAGCTTAATTACATGTAAGTGTTCCACCCAATCCTTAATACTATCCTCAACAAGGCTATAGAACTCCACCCCAATACAATAACCAAGGAAGAGGATAAGGTCAACAAGATTTCAATAGGCATCCCAATGCCTATAATCCTAATTCCATTCCATCCACAAGGGTTGTTGTTCCAATCCATACTAACTTGGTTAAAGGAGAGGAACATGTGGATCATTGGGGACAATCTCAAGGTCAATTTGGGTATGATGGTGGATAAGGTTATCATGATTTGGTAGCACAATAAGGAGAAACTCCTTGACTTACATCAGAAGAAGAACATCTCATGAAAGAGTATACTCATGGAAAAGGTAGTAACCAAGGTACTATTCTCATGAACTTTCAAAAGGAGGATGACTATGTGTTGAGACAAAGTACATTAGTTTTATCTGACATAAGAGCAAAAAAGAGAGTTGTGGGAGATGTTAATAAAGCACATGTGACTCAAAGTGATGAATTTCAAAGGCCACAAGGTGTGAATCCTAATGTAACACCTCCTACTAGTCACATTCCTCATCAAAATTAGAATGCAAAGAAGGTTGTCAAGCCTAAAATGCATCAACTTCAAGCCTCATCACTACCTTTAAGGATGAAAGAAAAGGTAAATACTTCCCCTCTAAACATTATTGGCTCTTTAAAGAATACCAAGACTATCATATCTCTTTGAGAGGTCTTGAAAATTCTTGGTCAAAAAAACTCCTACAAGAATAACTTGCCAACATCAATGTAGTCCCTCAAGCCCCAATACATAATAGTATAGCCCTTGACAATACACCAATTCATGTCCTAGAACCCTCCACCAAATCTAAAAATCCTCCACTTTTCTACCTCACACTCATTTCAAGAGACAAATTGGTTCATAATTTCATTATGGATAGTGGAGCTAGTACCACAGTTATGCCTAAGGTGGTTGCAGATAAGTTGGGTTTAAAATATGAACCACATAGTAAGGGTGTGTTGCAACTTGATGGAAATTCCAACCAAGGCATTGGGATTGGTTAAAGGGTTGAAATTTTTTCTACATGATTTTACAAGCTTCCCCATTATGAAAGACATTGTGATGGTAGACCTTCCAACTCACTTTGTTATTTTCTTATCAAGGGACTTCACGACTAAAATAGGAGGATGCCTTTCTGTTGATTAGAATTTTCTAACTTTTAGAACAAGATATGGGACTAAGGTAACCATTATAACATAGCCTTTGGCAAGGTTTAATATTGAACCATATGTGGATTCAAGTTCAAATCAGAATTGTGTGATTATTGAAGAAGAAGGTGTCATGGAAGGTGAAGCATCTTCTAATCTTGAAGGTATTTTTAACCTTTTCCTTGATGATTATGGTACTAAAACATATGATCATGATCCTTATGCAACTATGGAAGACATTATTTTGGGTATTTATTGTGTACATGATGAAGATACTCCTATACCCCCACTTACAAATGAAGATCATAAAGTAGAAGAGGTATGTCCTACTTTGCCTATTCCTCCTCAAGATACCCCAAGTTCATTGTCCATTTCCCAAAATTTCTCTTCTTAAGAATCCATCCAAGAGAGTAATAAAAATAGGGAAGATATCTTGTTGGAACAAGTCAACTTATGTGGAGAGTATTGTGAGGAAATAATATAGGTTTCAGATTGGCTGAATGATGATAAATATCTAATTCCTTGTGAAAGTGATGATCCTTGTGTTGAAAAGGATGCCTTAGAAGGACTTCTCTTGAATCTTGAATAAGAAATGTTTTTTTCTCATTATTCCCTTCCATGATGTAGATCAATCAAAAGATGATGGCTTATGGAAGATGTTTGAATACATATGCAATGAATTTGAAAGCCAAAAGGGGCCTATAAGTCCTATAGAACTAACCACAAGCCATGACAAGCTAGAAGTTGGAAAGTAGGTATGTGTTAAGGAATATTATCACCAAGAGAGTTTGGATCATGATGGAACAATATATGATGATCTTGGGCCTCTTGAAGGTGATTTGAAAATTGATCCCATAATCACTCATGAATATACCTTCACCATCATCAAAGAGGAATTTAAGCAAGATATGCTTCCAAATTTCCATGATATAATACTCCTTGGAGAGTTTGAAGAAGGTGTGATAATTGAGAAAGAAGATGAGATCTATCAAGGAGACATGAAATTGTAACAAGATATCCTATATATTTACAGCAAATTTGATATGAGGAGACAAGAGAGAAATAAGTGAGACATGTTTCCAAAACTAAGAGGACTTTAACTACTTGGGAGACCTATTTGAGATGACTTCATCAAGTGACATGATAAGTCAAGGAACAAAGAGAAAACATGAGTCATCTAGAATCACACCCAAAAGGAATAATACATGGAATACTCATTCATATAATGAGGAGGGAGATTCAATATACTCCCCTTTTGATCTAGGAATGGAGTATGATCAAGATGGATGTACATACTAGTTTGTTTTTAGTTGTGTTTTGTGTTCCCTAAGTGCTTAGTAGCATAAGTGTGTCTTTGTTTTGTATTTTTATTTTGTCTTATGTGTGTTGTTATTTATTTATGTGTTTTCTATAATTTCATTTATCTTGTGGTCAATTCAAGTTTTGTTCATGTCAATTTGAGTGCTCATATGCATGATTGCATGCCCAATGGAAGGATTAGGCAACTGGTCTTAGGCATAGCTGATATGCCACCCCTAAGAAGCACTAAGAATGTTGAACAAATTTTAACCCAAGTTAAATTTAGATCAACCATTACTATTTTTAAATTTTAATAAGGTTCCCATGTGTCTTATAGGGTGTCATGTTAGTCTATTATCATACTTATCCTCTCCTTTGTCCTTATTGGAGTCCACCCTCTTTGTGTTAGGCTAATAAAATAAATTAAAAGGTTGATAAACCCTAGTCAAAGGTATTAAAATGGTCAAATTGTGTTTAAAATATCTTAATGTGGTCATTGATATGTTTAAAATTCATAAATTGGTCATAGGTTATGTCTCATGTGGAAAAAGGGGCATTTTGGTCATATTTTAACCCATTTAATGACTTGTACGGACTTTCATGAAATAATATTTGAAAAAAAGGTGAGTTTAATCATTTATAATGGTATGATAATGTCAATAATAGTTATGTTTTAGACAAGAAGTAGTTATGTTCAGTGGATATCAATTTTCCCTCAAAAATAGGAGCTTTTGGGCACACTTGTACAGACTTATGGAGTCCACCATCAGCTAAAAACGTGGGTAAATTAACTCTTCACCTCCCATAATCTATTTAAAACCCTATTTTTTAATTATAATGAAAAAATCATCTACAACTTCTTTTCTTCCATTTTCCATTGACAAACAAAGAAAGTTCAACTTTAAGCACTTGGCATGGGCCATACAAGTGGAATTGGTAAGATTTATTATGGGGGTGGATATTAATCTAATTTTATTTAATTTTCATAACAATAACTTGATATTTTGTTCACTACCCTTTATGAACAATCAGTTTGATTCTAAGAAACTTTTTATGCTTATGTAACCATGACGGGGTCACTATTTGAGCTTGTCTCAAATTTTATTGATTTGTCTTGATGGATTTGTGTGTCATAGGTGTTTATATATTATTTTAAATAAATTTTAATTATTATTATTTTTTTAGAGTTAAATTATTTGAGAAAGCCTTTTATAGGCTTGTAAAATGCCTAGTTTACACTTGCAGTCATTTCACTGGCCTTGGAAATTCTTCCTCCACATTATAAAAAAGCATTTTTTTATTATTTTGGATATTATCCTAATTTATTTTAAGCATATAATTTTTGAAAATTTATCTTAGGGTGTTTGGAATGCCTTCCTTGCATGTTTCTTGTCATTTCATGATTTCCATGTATGTTATGGTTAAGAAGCTCCACTTTCAAAATCTTGTTGATGTCACAAGTGAAATTTGGAGGGTTTTATATGGTTATTAACCTCTTGGGACCACTACTGTATATTTAAATGTTTTATGGAGGCAATTAGGTGATGCAAGCTTGTATATTTAGAGAATGGGCTCAATTTTTCATTTGTAGAAGGAAAGATCATCTATTATTGATGACATAGATGTGCCTTTTGGATTTGTTCCAATAGTTTTTCAATCCCTTTTTAGATCAATTTCCATGTAAAATGTCTAAATAAAACCTCTTGATAATAATATTTGACTAAGAAAGGTATCAAACATCAGATGGCAAGTTGGACTGTGATCAGGCCTTTTTGCTCCAAAATGACCAAATAGAGGTCCATAAGGATTTGTAGAACCTTTTTAATAATTAACCTTAAGTTAAATAAGGGACATTTATGATTGAATCATGTATTAATCATATATTATAAGTTTTATGCCAATTTTGAGAAGCAAAGGATGAGTGGAGATTGTATTTTGCAAGGTCCAAAGATGGCTAGAAAATCACTGAAATAGGGCAGTGTTATCTACAAGATATTGATAAAAATGTTAACCTTACTCTTCATTATGGTGTTCTATGTTGTGCCATAAAATTAGAAATGTTTAAATTATTCAAATCATACTTTTAGGTTCCAAATACCATGAGAGAAGGTGAATTCAATCTCTTAACCCCTAATGCATACTCCTCTATCCATACACAGGTATGTGAGGAATCAACTACAAGAAAAAAGGCCAAAGTTTATGAAATAGGTATAAAAATGAATAAGGTTAATAAATTTTATGGTTTGTGAGCAAACCACTACCTCTAAAGTATCATCAATATCCATAAACTAGTCCATTCTTCACCTAAAGACACCTATACACCTAAAATGAATGAAAGATAACTACCTACAGTTGGGATCATAGCGAAGTGAGATTATGGACCTTGGAGGAGTTGTAAGTCACTTTTAGGATAAAGGAGATATAAATGTCAAATATAATGACTTTGAGAACCTAAAGAAGTTGTCAAAGCATCAATAAATATCAATTTCATGCCATTCTCACCCTAAAATAACCTACAGCCAACCTTCAAACGGTTAAGAACACACATAGTTGTAAGTGGGATGAAGATAATTGGAGGGTCAAGTGCCTCCACAAGGCCAAGTGATAATCTTCAAGTCTTTAATATAATTCTAGGAACCTCAAAAAACATGAGGAGATAGAGAAAACAAGGCAAATATATCAAAGCTCTCCATCACCCTCAACTTATAGGTAGTCACCTTCAAAAGTTAGTTTTGAGTTTCATGCTAGTTAAAGGGGTAAATGGAGGAGTTAAGAGCTGAAATTTCATAAAATTTGTCCTCATGAACTAATAAATCCTCCCATGTATTTAAAAGTGATAATAAAATAGGCCTAATACTCTCTACTTTATCTCAGAGATAGGCCACTTTTTGTAGAAGAGAGAAAAAATGGTAGAAATTGAAGGTTAGGGTTAAAGTGGCTATTAAAAAAATTTGGGGAAAGCTTGGATAAGCATGGATAAACATGAATTAAGGATCTTAAGGTGTTCAAATATTCTTATGTGTGATAAATCCATGAAAGAGGATCTAAAGCCATTATGCCTACAATAGAACTATGGACTTCATTAAAAAAACTACAGACTCCATTAGTCTAGATTCAAACTCCTATAATATAACTATAGACTCCATTCATACCCTAGGACCTAAATTAAAGTTTTTGGTAGCTCCATGAGGATCAAATCCATAGATTAATATTGTATAAAATCCATATGGATGGAGTAGGGGACCAATTTCTTTGACACTTTCTTGTGGTTTGTAGGTTTTAGAGATGATCAAGGAAGATAATCACTTGATAGCATATATTGGGACCTGAATCAACTCCCAATGTTATTTACAAAGCTTATAAATTGTCATAAATGTCTCTACTAGGTTTCTCACTTCAGCCAGTCTAGAATGAGAAAAGTGATCACATAGTGAAAAGAGTGGAAACTCTAATTTGGAGATATTTCAAGGTGTTTTGGATGGATCTAAGCATATGAGGTGTCCTAACATGTGTCCTAAGACCCTTGGTATGTATCAATTAGGGATAATGAAGAGATGCTAAGGCCAAGTGTCAAGAAAGGTCTAAAAGAAGTGATCACAGTGACAACACGTGATTCTTCTTAGAAATAGAATATAAATTAATTAAAAAACTTCCAATGTAGGTAGAGGATTCCTTGTAACTTTCTCTTATCATTAAAAAAGAGACACTTTCTCTAGTCAGCTTTGGAATGCCTAATGAAGGTCAATGATGAAGGCAGTTTCATGGAAGGTACTTGAAGAGATGTTATGCCAATTTTGGAAGAGGATGATTGTTTGGAAGGGACACATATGAAAATTAGTTTCTAACTACTCTTACACTTCAACTACATGAATTATATCTATTTTTCACCTTTGGACACATGTCTTTGTGTTTATTGGACTTCTTTTTCCTCTCTCTTTCTAATTGCTATAAGTATGATCCATTTTGGCCATTATAAAAGATACCATAGTTGGTATGGTGAAACCCTATGAAAATGATATTACATTTTGATTTTGAACATTGAATACAAGTCTAATTCGAAGTTTTGAACATTTTTTCTAAGTGTGTGAGTGATGTATAGTGGATCTAAGTGATATTATCATCCTTACTTCCTTTATCCTTCATGTCTACGCAAGAGTTATGATGTTAACAAGTCATGTGAAGTGTGTTGAATGTACTAAGATCTCTTTCAAGTATGAAATGTTCTCTATGGTGTGAAATATTCCCCTAGGTCAAGTATCTTGTTGATTTTTCAAAGTATGCTACCTTCACATTGAAACACTATGTTAGGATCCTTTAATGCAAAAAATAGGTCTTAGAAAGCATTGTTGCTTAGGATAAATATGATAGTCTATGGGATATATCTTTTTGGATCACCTCTCTAGTATAGTTTTCATTTTATGAAAACTCTTAACTCTTTTCATGAACAAGCATTAGATTAGGTGATAATCACTTAGAGAATAATTCAGGGAGATAGCCCTTTTAATCCTAGAGATTCATCTCTCCTACAAGTTCCCACAAACTTGAGAGATGATTCAATGTTGCATCAAATTTAAGGAGCTTCATAGAGTGTCCTAGGGTGCATAATTTGATGCCAATAGGTGGATAGACCATCATGTTATAAGAAATAATTTGATGAAAGAGGGATTATAATGAGATAGGAAGAGGAGTATATGTGACCTCTCCACTTTGTAACTTTATTTTTGAAGCATTGTAATTTGAATCAAATGGTTATTGACATGATTTTATGGGTAGATTAGATAAGTTGGTCAAGATAAAATTCCTTTTGCTAGAGTAAGAAGGGGTAGATGAGTGGATATGACTAGTGGAAAGATAATTTGAATGGGACTAGGTGATATGGAGGCTAGGAGTAGACTAACATGGATGGGTGTAGACTAGAGGCAATGACAGGTGGATAGAATTGAAGTTTGTAGGACATGTGATTCTCATCTTAAGGGGGTGAAAGAGGAGCATATCCCTATTGGTGATGAGACATTGGTCAATCAAGGTATTGAAAAAATATTTATTAGATTTAATGGATAAGGATGTGAGAAAATATATATGATGTGGTTTTTCAGCCCTAATCAATAGGTACAGACGATTAAATGGAAAGATTGAAGGATGAAGATGGAATGTGTAGAAAAAAAATTGATAATGACTTTCTTTAGTATAATCTCAATTTTAATGATTTTATATGAGAGGTAATAAAAAATCAAGTATACCAAATTAGGACATGAGATAGACCTTGATTATTTTGATTAGGTTTGAATATGCAAGCTATGACAAGATCTAATACTTGATGATGACTAAGGATTGATTGGATGAAGACTAGCTCGAGACTAATATGATTTACTCCAATAGCATGATATGATTGGATTAATGGGTTGATGGGATTATGATTATGACTCAAACTTTATTAGAGATGATCGAGCTTATAATCGAGACCTTGATGTGTAAATATTTATTTTCCAATGTGGATGAAGACTAATGTATGACTACAGACTTAATGAGATGACTTGTATAAATAAGGGTATGATAAGGTAAGGATGGGTTGGACTATGATTAGGTTAATGTGATAAGGATATAAAAGGTCAATACAAGTGTCAAGGGTCAACTAAGGTAATTTTTGTGATGAGTAATATGGTTTGGACTAAGACTCTAAGAATGAATAAGATAAGGAAAATGAGGATATGGTGATAAAAGGACTAGAATGTGACCAAGATTAGTTATATACAAGGTGGACTAAGATAAATATGATACTATAAATGATTAATGTTAAGGCTGAGTGAAGAATATGAGGTCGAAATATGATTTGAGGGAGTACAAGACTTGATTGAGGTAACGGATGGGGTATGACTAGTGTTACGTATATGAGACTATACTAGGACAAGATGAGATAAACTTAAAAGGATATATTCAAATGTATAAAGAAAAAATGTTTAAAAGGATGTGGAGAAGGATGTACAAGGATATATAAGATGATTAAAAATGATATATATGTGTGTATAGGCTTGGGTAAAAGGCTGACTTGGCTCACAAACAACACTAGTTTAACACAACACTCACTAAATCAAGCGAACCACAAACATGTCACTAGTAAATTGATTTTAGGTGTGTAACCTAATGACTACACCATCTAAAAAATTCATAAGTGAGGTTTTAGTCTAGTGAATTATTATATAATCTCCCAAACCCTCTCAACCTCATCTACACATGATGGTCACTTGGGAGCTGATATTGACTCTTACAGTAAGTCATCTATTATGGCCGAAAGGTTCTATGTTAGGTTAAATGGGATATCTAGGGTAATCCCTAATATACACTAGGTATGATGGGGCCTAATTCCATGTAAGGTATTTTATTATGTTTAGTTTAGATAATTAACTCTTCCCATTCACAAAATACTTGTATAGGGTCAACCACTTATCCTAAATATAGTTGTCCCTAATATTTATACTCCACCAAAACACATAGTTTGGATTAGTTCATGGTGGTAAAATGCATTATCACTACCCCCCAAGACTATGGTAAGTGTATGGATGTCAATTCCACATCACTATACCCATTAAAAATAAAAATAGGAGGGTTTGTTATTGGTTTTTCATCCTCCAAGAATCACTGCACAAATGCAAGGAGGAGAGCATACACCATTGTAGCCCTCAAGTGACACACAAGTATATAAAATATTTATTAAATAATTAATTTAGATGTGATATATACAATATATTTACAAGATAATTTTTTAAAATACCAAAATATCTTTGACAGGTGACCTCCAAAACAAGTGATTAGTAGTTTCAATTAGCAATCTTGAGGGTTAACCTATAAGACAAGAAATTATAAAAAAATATATGACCTAAAATAGAATATTTAAAAACTTAAAATCACTTCTAGATTCACCCCTAAAAGAAACAAAACATTAGTCCAATAAGACTTAATAAAAACCACTGAAAAAAATCATGATTTTGCTCTACAACTTATTTGGATGAGGGGAAGCAATATGGGGGTTTGGGGGTGGTAGTTCGAAGTGGGGTCAAGGGGAAGTGCCCCTTACAGGGTCTAAGGGTAGTGCCCCCTATGTGCTCCTTATCACAGTACAAAAAAATGTTGATGGGTAGTGCCCCTAATTCCAAATGCAATTTGGGACTTGTGGAACCCTTGGAATGACTCAAAATTCATTGAAAGTGACTCTAAAAATGTACTCAAAAAAGGACAATTTGAATGCAAAAATGAGTGAAAAACTATAACTATAGAAGGCAAAACCATAGATACATAGTCAAACTAATGTAAACCCACTTATAAAGATAACAAAATCATAATTCTTGGGCAATACTATGACTTGATAATAAGCAGTTTTGTTGATAGTTTACTTACCATGATCGTAACTATATGATTTATGTAAAATTATAGGAGTTATTCAATACCACTAGTCAAACTACAATATTACAAATCAAAATATGCAGTTTTTCTAATGGTTAACTAACTGTCACCATAGGGTTATTCAAAATCATAGACCATTAGTCAATACCATAGGTCAATAGGCAAAATCACAAGTCATGATCTGTAATTTTATGATTGTATATAAAACTATTAAGTCTAAAAATAGATCAAGATTGTTTACAAAATGATCAAGATATTATAGGATGATTAAATTTTTTTACAAAATTATATAGGTATTTAAAATATTATTTGATCTAAATGAATATCCTGATTGTAAAATCATGACTATTAGTCAATAACCCATATACCGTATTGAAATAGGTAGCTAGAGAGGTGTTTGGATGTTTTACCTCCCCTTCCTACTATGATTAAATGAAAAATAAATATAGGCACATAAATTTTTAAAAGACACAGTTAGTGATTGGATTTAATGATTCTTAAATGAAGATGAAAATTTCCTTTTTTGAAGGCAATACTATGACTCACATTCAATACCACAACTACAAAACTGTGATTTTCCAATACATCAATAGTAAAACTACAATTTTTTAATACAACAATTAATATGTCAAAATCATATATTTTTAGCAAAATCACCTTTCATAAATCTATTAAATTTCATAAAATCCAAAAACCTTTCAAAATGGCAAGCCATTGGTGGTCAAAAGGACAATTAGTGCAAAATTGCTAATCTTATGGCAAAACCACAGATGTAATATCATGACATGTAGAAAAAAACTATTATTTACCTGAGCATTAAAATTTATCAAATTCAGAGCTTATTCTTCATCTAGTCAGTCCTACAAGCTGTTAAAACACTTCTAACAAGTAAGATAGTTAAATTGAAGGGGTTCTCCCACCATGGTTTCCAATGTATTATTATATTTCTGAGTTATGAATTAAAAACTACTATATTTAATAATTTAAACCCAAAACACAATAATATAAAAGGGAGATATTATGGAAGAAAATAAAAAATAATAAGAATATTCTTAAAATTGCCTTGCTCCTCTTATCCTCTCTCCAAGATCTTCAAACTGATTCTTCAAGGATTCTTGATTTTTGTTGTGGATTATTATGAATAGATTCAGAATTTTGACATAATGATAGATTGATTAATGACTTTGATTATAACATGGATTTATTGTATGTATCCTTGGTTTCCAGTTCATGTAGTTTCTAGTTAGTTTTAATGCAGGATTGGTTTATTTAAATAGGCCATGCAGGGAAGGTCAATGGCTAATATTCAACATTGGGTTAGGAGGATCTATCATGGAGGATTATCCAAAGAATTAAAAAAATCCTTGGAAGCCTCTAGAATAAAGGCTTCTAGAGAGAAAGGGGCTAAGTTATATAGGATTCTATAATTGGATAATTCTATAATTTATGTAGGGGCTAAATAAGATCATTAGGGGATTAGTATAGGTGATTAGATAGGTGATTAGGGATTAGAGATGTGTGAGAGCCTAAGAATAGGGTAGGGTAGGTGAATAGGTGGGTCATGGGAATTTTAAATTCTTATATATTATACAAGTGAGATTATTTTGTAGATAATGGTGATTTAGGAGAATTAATTGATTTGTGAGGTAAGAATAAGGTTAATAGATGAAGAATAATGGAAAGGGGTATTAGATAAATGATTAGAAGTGGTGATATTAAGAAAAAATTAGATGAGATAAATAATATTAGATGGGGTAGGTGAAATTAGTGTCAATTAATATGAATATTAGTGACATTAAATTAAATGATCAATTTTAGATGTATACAGTTAGGTTGTCTTTGATATTGTGAGATGTCATTTTCATTATTCTTTATATTTGTGTATGAGAAATTCATTACACCATAGATTGGAGTTGATTTTTGAATATGTTTATCATTGTTATGATCTTGCATCTTATCTTGAATTAGAGAATGATCATGTATGTTTGGTTTAATATTCGGAGGAAAAGTGATTTGTGCTTTACCTTCTTCAATTAAATGTGTAACCATAGATTTTGAAGTGTTGACCTTATCTTTTTGTTCTATGCATGACTTATATATAATGCTTGATTGCTTAACAACTATAATTTTATAATTATAATGTGTAAGAATATTTTGCTTTGTATATTTCTTCATGAAAAGAACTTTTGAAAAAAGGAGCTTTCTTGCTTATCTTGAATTTTTTCTTGCAATAGTTTTTTTTAATTATGTTTTTAGCAAAAGAAATCATCTTATTCTTTTTGTAGGCTTGTTTTCTCTAATTTTCCTTTTGAATCTTTTCTTTTTTTGAATTATCTTTTAGTATCTATATATTGTTTTTTCACTTATATTCGAGGAGATGCAATATGATTGGGGTGGCTTAATAGGTTTATCTTATATAGGATCACCACTACCAATGATAAATTGTGTTTTTTAATTCAAATCCAAACAACTATCTATATGATGCCCATGAAATGTATGAAATGCAAAATAGTATTTTGATATTTTAGGAAGAGGAATAGAATTTAATGTAATCAACTTGTTTCAAATAATTTCTCTTAGAATATAACTTGTACTCTTATTAGGCTATTGTATATTTTTTAAAATTATGTTGCTTATGTGACACATGATAGCTGGATGAATATGTAGATACATAACTAATATTTGCATATTTTGGATTCTTTTGAAATTTATTGTTATTTTCAAGAGATATGATCTTTGATATTAAATATTAATTTTTATTTTGTAAATATTCTATTGAAATTTTTATAATGATGATTTTATCTTTAAGGGATTCATATTCACAAGCCCTAGGTATATTTGATTGAATAAAATTTCCATAAAGAGGAGATGTGAGAGAGGAAGAAATGGTATTTTCTTTTAGATTAAGATACTTAGTTAGTATGAATGAGTTAGTTTCTTCTTATTTATCAATAACATATAAATAATTATCACTAGCAAGGGATGCATTGTCATCATGTGATAACTCTATGCTAGGATTATGACATTGTGATGCAAGAGTGACATCATGTGAGTACAAGCATGAATATGGATTAAGAGCAAGATCACATGACATGATATATTAAATAACATTTATTTCAATTAGAACTTATTATTTGATAAGGGGTGAGGAAGAAGGTTCATCCTCATGGATTGACAAAGGAGAATGTATGTAGTGGAAAATGCAACAGATCTACAAATCAATCATAGCTCAGAGAAGATAAATCCTACTTACACTTCTGATTGGGGATGCATTAAATAATCAGGGTCATGACCAATATTGATCCACTAGACCTATCTAAGGGATCTCTTACCACAAAAAATATCTCTATGGAGTGTTTCAAAGCCTCCGATCAAGCAAAACTACCTAGTAACCTTAACTGGGTCCTATGTTTACATATTACTAAACTAATAACAAGTAAAGAAAAATATAAAATAGTGCTCACCAAATTTTGTAACACAAAGTGTGGGTAATAAACACTAAAATTAAACATGAATAGAAGACATATACTCATATATATATATAAGAGAAGTGCAAGCGTGTATCTATCTACTCTTATAAAGGAGGAACAAAGTTAGGAATAATTACCTTTGAAGATGAATGCATCGAACCTCAATATTTCCTTTGGCCAAGGTTTTTTCCAAGATTTTGTTGTGGTGTGTAAGGATTACAAGGATACACAACCTATCAATGTATACAAAATACATCTCCACAAGAAAATATCTGTATCTCCGAAGAAATTATAAAACCATAAGCTCACTCCTCAATTATAATGGTGGATAAGTAAATGCATAATATATCTTACTTCTTATTCTCTTCTTATAGAAATAGAAAAATAAATGTGCTTATATAGGTGGATCTAACCCTAAACCCTTTCAAAAATTTAGGTTGACAAGGTTGACCTATTTGACCTAGTATTATAATTGACAAATATAAACTAGGTCATGGACTATGTCATCCAGGGGCCGACCTAGACCTTAGTGAGTTTTGTCAATAAATATTCAAGGCTGATGTGTCAAACTATGTAATTTAAACTATCAAAAATGGGTTTAGGATAGGTAAAGGGATAATGAAGGTGTTAAAAACTAGAGGGAAAAAAATAGGAGGCAAAGCTTAGAGGAAAAGTTTTTAGGAGATAAGTGTGTAGGTAGAAAGTGTTAAAAAGGTGAAATAATCCTATGAAGTACCAATGGTATTCCCACCCATTTCTTGGTGTACCCCTTAGTGCGTGCACTTAGAGAGATTGAGACTTGATGAGTTCTTGAAAGGTAAGGAGTTAGTAATTAATAAAGTTTGAAAATATTATGTGTATACATATGCCCCATTCGAAGCTCATCATGTGTCATGTAGTTGTAACATGAGATGGTGCTTTGAAAAAATAACATAGAGACACATAATGTTGAATATGAATAAATTAAAATAAGGAGAAAATAATATAAATGAAATAATAAAATTGAAAACACATACCTTTACTTACCTTAGTGTTGTAGATAAAGAAGGAGATGTAAGAAAAATGTGAAGGTGTCTAATGTAGGGAACATGAAATGAACATGTAGAGATTAACAAAAAAGAACAAAAAATCAAAAAAAAAATTAACATGTACATATAATAGTTAGAAATATTCTCTATGACATCATATTTCTATAAAATTAGGGGGCAAAGCTTAGAGGAATAGTTTTTAGGAGATAAGTGTGTAGATAGAAAGTGTTAAACAGGGAAAATAATCCTATGAAGTACCAATGGTATTCCCACCCCCGTTCCTAGTGTAAACCTTAGGGCATGCACTTAGAGAGATTGAGACTTGATGAGTTCTTGAAAGATAAGAAGTTAGTAATTAATAAAGTTTAAAAATATTATGTGTATACATGTGCCCCATTCGAAGCTCATCATGTGTCATGTAGTTGTAACACAAGATGGTGCTTTGAGAAAAGAACATAGAGACACATAATTTTGAATATAAATAAATTAAAATAAGGAGAAAATAATATAAATGAAATAATAAAATTGAAAACACATACCTTTACTTACCTTAGTGTTGTAGATAAAGAAGGAGATGTAAGAAAAATGTGAAGGTGTCTACTATAGGGAACATGAAATGAACATGTAGAGATTAACAAAAAAGATCAAAAAAACAAACAAAAATTAACATGTACATATAATAGTTATAAGTATTCTCTATGACATCATATTTCTATAAAATTTTATGGTTTGGAAAAAAAGTTAATAGAGATAAAGATATGAGCAAAATAAGAAATCTGAAGGTAAACATTTGAAGGGTAAATAATTTTTGAATAGTAAATATAAATAGGTTGAAAAATAATTAATTTGGTATTATTTACTATTATAATAAAAATAGAGCTCTGATAGACCTAGTGAGAACCCAGAGAACTTTAATGATGAAGAAACAGTAGTTGAGATGGAGAGGATGCATAGTGGCTACAGTGAGTGCAACACAAGTAAGTAAATAAAAATTTAAAATTTTTTAATATTTTTATTTCAAATTGAGTGATTTATATAAATTTGATTATTATGTGAAATCTATACACCTTAATGAACCCTAGAAAGTTTGTAGGGACACTAGGGGTCAAACAGGGTATTAGGTAGGAAGGAGTTAGACCAATAAATGCCCAAGGCATTTATGTAAATTAGTAAAAAGCTCATCTTAGTGAAAGAACAAGGATGAATAAGTCAACTAAGTTGGAAAAAAATAATGGAAATTGAATGGTCCAACTTAGTATTGAGTGGCTGACTTAATTAGTAGAAAACAAAAACTAGTGGGTTGACTTAGTAGTAAGTGGTTGATTTAGTTGGTAGAAGACAAAAACTAGTGAACTGAATTAGTAGTAAGTGGTTGACTTAGTTGGTATAAGACAAAAATTAGTGAGCCAAATTAGTATTAAGTGGTCAACTTAGATATTATAAGATAAAAAATAAAGCATTGACTTAGTGGTAAGTGGCCGATTTAGTTGGTTAGGTGAAAGGAACAACCTAGTACTAAATGGCTAACTTAGTTTGGTAATGAGTGGTCAACTTAGTAATATAGAGGATGAAAGTGGTTTAATTAGTAATTTTAAGATAGATAAGGACCAACTTCATATTTAAAAGAATGATTTGGTTGAAATTTAAATAGGGTTGATTTAGTTTACAATAGGTACATCTACTATAAAATAAATAAACTAAATCAAACTAGCTTAGATTTATGAAATTCATAAGAATGTATTTTTATTATAAATGACATAGAGATATAATATATCCTTTAAAGTTTCATATTTTGCATAGGCATCATATATTTTGATGATTAATTGATGTCTCATGGTTACCTAATTTGTTAGAGTGTCTGATAGATGTAGATAGAGTGATATTGGTTGCATTAGGATTGGGAAGTATCATGGAGATGAGATGCATCCCACTAAGTGTTAATCTCATTGTCATATTCCTCAGAGCATGGGAATGGTTGACTAATAATTTTTAATGGGTGGTGGATGGGTATACCATAAAGGTAGTTATAACACTGGAGGACATCCATGCATTGCTTTGATTGTCTAGAGGAGGGATACCAATGATCATAGGGACACTAAATGATTTAGAGGAAAGATGAGCACTATCTAGGTGGGTGACATACTCAAATAATATCTAATTAGGGTTGAGGATGAGTTTATTTGATGTATATATTTCATATATTTTAGATATCCAAAAGGTTATGATTGGACTTGTGATAGCATGATTATTGTGTAGTAAGTCAAACAAGGTACCACTATATGTGATAGCCTTATACTAATCCATTTTGGATCAATGGGAACTCTATGATTTTGGGTCTATAATTTGGTCCATCTCATGCATAATATGTATGGGATGTTTTCCATATGGTATAAGACCATGGGACCAGTGGTATTATTAAGTGCATAAATATATGAGAGGTTTTTGATGTATCATCTAGTTGGGTTTTCATATATGGTCAATGATAGGTTACCTTAGGTTGATAGATGGATACAAGAATAGGTATCATGGGTCATAATCCATGTGATATAAATGTAAATATTCACATAAAGAGGTATTTTTTGGAATCTATACACACACATCACTATTGTTTGGCCTAGTTGGGTGATTATGGCACCAAGGCTAGCTCGAGTGTGGATCACATGCCACTATACCTGGTGGGTAGAGCCATAGCCAGTGGTACACTTTCAAGAATAGTTTGGATTCCCATACCTAGTGTCTCTAATAAGAGTTCCTTTATTTTGGGAATAGCATGTGAGAAAGTAGAGGGGGAGAGGAGGGGGAGGAACACTAGTTAAGAAATCTAAGAGTAGGCCATGGTGTGTAAGACCATTGACTGGCCGATCATGATATCTAATAGTTAAAGGAGGAAAGGGAATAAATGTGGATGTAGGGGTATAATAAGAACCATATCATGTACCAAAATATGAATAAAAGTGACCATGTTGGGCACACCATCAAAAAAGATGCTATAGACAAGATAGATCATAGAAGAGGGAAATCATACAAGATGAGCTAACAATCAGCCTAGGGCAAAGATGGTCAAAAGAGGCACCACTAAGGAGATGCCCATGGCATGCATGGGTGATAATTCTAGGCTTTGATTTGATAGGGAGGGAACCCACAAATGAGGTGCTTGAGGGATGGTCTAATGGAGAGATTGTACTGAGTGGATGAGCATATGGGGAGATAGTGGTTGGTGATATTGGGATAGGTAATAAATGGTGTAATTTTTAGTCTTTGATATAGAATACTAGTTTTATATGATTTTAGATAGATATATTTTGAGAATTATATGTGATATGATATCTATTTGTTTTTTATTTTTACAAACCCTACAATATAGGAGACCAGATGGAGAGCCATAGTTATGGCATCACACCATGACATTTTGGATGGGGTGCTAGTATCATATGACCCCACCATGCTAGATGATTTTTTGGTACTATCTATCCCAACTTAGGTAGGATGGTTTAGAATATTAAGGGAGGATGTGATGCATCTATAGACATGTGGGGATGGATTGAACCCAAAAATAGGGGTGGGAACAAGAGATGCACAGTCTTGATAGGCCATGGCTTAGGAGAGAGCTACACACATGGATAATATAATCCAACTGGGATAGGTACAAGCCTAGGTGGCTAACCTACAGGGATAAGTAAGGGTTGAGATATCAAACAACCTCATTATATTTTGCTGTGCATAGGGGATGGTCTAAGGTATCTATGGGTGCATGACTATCCTATGATATATGCATGATAGAACCCATCCATAGAGCTGGAGTAATGTATTTTTATATTTTGTATAAAAACACATGATATATATAGATATATTATTTTGAAAGTTGTATTTTGATATCATGAGTTATATTTTGGTTGTGGTTGTTGATTCATAGATATATTTCTTTCTAGCATATGTATTTTGCTTTTGTTGTATATGTTATAGGAAATATATGTGGAGTGTTTTCTTTTCTAGCATTATGTAGTACACATGCATAGTTAAAAATAAATAGGCAAAAAGTATTTAGAAAAATATAATTAATAATAAACAAATTTATTACACACTATTTCATGATGGGAAATGTGTAATAACAAAATATGACTAAGTATAATAAACCAAAAAGTCGTAAACAAGATGACAAAAAAAAAATTGAACCATGAAAAAGATTGGAACCAAATTAAAACAAGTAAAATCATACTAAATCACATTGGGAAGTATGAAAATAATGTAATAAAATGGAAATCACATGAAATACAAATGGTAGAAAAATAAATAAATTAATTCAATCAATCATACTAAATCACATTGGGAAGTATAAAAGAGAAACAAATTTATAAACAATGGTCTTAAATTAATCACACTAATTCAAGTTGGGAAGTGTGAAAAACTTAATAAAAATGGTTGGATTCTTAAATTTAATCATAAAATAGGAAGATAAAACTAAAATATTAAATAAGCATAAAACATAATAAATAAATATGGGAAGCATGTTAATGATGTTTAATCACATCTTATCTCATATTTAACACATGTAAATTTAATCACATCTTATCTCCTATCCATGGTCTTACACTACAACTCACAAATGTAACACCAATGAGGTGGAAATAAAATTTAAGATCTCATAAAATGGGATGTTTGGAATGGTAATGAGAAACTTTGGTAATCTGTGAGGAAGGCCTAGTCCTTTCCAAGGTCTTACACTATAACTCACAAATGGAATCCCTAGGGGGAGTGATCAATGAACAAAAAAATATTTCTCAAGGGGAAATATTAGGATTATAGGGAAAGTAAGAAGCATAACATAGGCATCTTATGAGAAAATCTTAGGAGATATGAGGCACACTAAGGACATAGAAAGACACTAAGTGATTAGTGACCATTAATAAAAAAAGGATGCCTATTCACTATAGACACAAAGTTGTGTAAGCAAATAAGTGTGGTACTAATATAAAATCATGTTGGTTATTTTTAAAAAGAAAATTAAAATGGACCTACCTTCCCACAATGTGTTCCTCATTCCTCAGGACATCTTACAAATCCATTGGTCTATTGTAAAGATTGGGTACTTGTGTGAGAAAGCAAGTAGCACTAAAAGATTATTTTTTATTCTCCTTTTCCAATCTATAGGACTAATTCACCCTAATCGACCTTGACTCTATCATGAATCCAATTGTGGAGTTTGAGATCCTTTTATGAAAAATAGATGTGCATAGAATCACATCTTTTTAGTGTGATTTAAATTTTGAAAATTTTGATTGTTGTTTTTTATATTATCAACTTTTGTTAAATGATTTGGATTTTGAATAGAATTGGATTTTAAGATTCCTCTTATATATGGAATTATAATTACCAATCATGAGAGATAAAGTGATACACATGAATTAGATTTAAGATTTGGCTAAAGGAAGCTAAGGATCTAAAGACATGACTGACTAGAACACTTAAGCTAAACTATGAACCAGCATGTTATCTAAAGTCTCAACCATGTGTATGCTTAGTTTGTGAAAGGAAAGAAGGGGAATAAGGGAAGATCCAAAGTGGACCAATAAAATATATTATAATTAGATGAAATTTTTTCTAACCAATCACATGGTAAATAAGGAATGACTAAAGGGAGCAAGGTTTGTATAACAAGTCACAATAACAATTTTCTATTTGTATAGAGATAAGATAGAAAAAAATCATGAAAGAGAACAAGATAAACATAGAAAAGGAACTCATGAAAAATAAGTATTTAATCATGAAAAATAATTCATAAGAGAACATAAGTAAAATAATGACATCATAAGCAATATGTATTTTGAAACAAAAGTCATCATGTAGATTATAGATAAAAATTTGACACAATGTCAAATGATATAAAATATATAAATGTAAAGTTGGAGCACATGTCCAATATAAATGAATAAATAAATGAAATAACATCATACTTGTGTTTATAAATACTAATATATTTGTCCACACACATTATCCATAACATCTAATAAGTCTCTATGATGTTGAACTCAGACTACAACCAAAGTCTCATCAATTTTGAGGGAAAGTTGAGAAAATACTTCACGTCAAATCTCCTCAATGGAAAATTTAGGAATACCTAAAGGATCATGTTAATAAAGGATATCATGCAAGGGATGCTAAGGAAAAGGAATGGGAATGGACTATGTGGGAGATGAAAGGATCACTGGTGGAGAATGGGCCATAGGTGAAGGAGTCACTGGTGAAGAAAGGGCCATCAGGAAAGAGGATCCATAGGTGAGGGAATCATTAGTGGATAAGGGACCACAGATGGTGAAGCCATGGGGGAAGAAGGGGGAGCCTTCTTGTGAAGGGGGCCTATGAGAGGAAGGGTAGTAGGTGCATAAATGTCCATGAGTTAATATTTGAGATGTTAGAAGGATGCATTAATAATCAATGTGATGAATACCACATTGGTGCCAGAGATAATATACCTCTCCATATTTTTAATATATTATGCTAATACTTTTAGGGGGGTATAAGTTTGTATGTGGGTTGAAGAGTGGTGGGACACAAGGGGTGTGTGTGTGTGTGTGTGTGTGTGTGTGTGTGTGTGTGTGTGTGTGTGTGTGTGTGTGTGTGTGTGTGTGTGTGTGTGTGTGTGTGTGTGTGTGTGTGTGTGTGTGTGTGTGTGTGTGTGTGTGTGTGTGTGTGTGTGTGTGTGTGTGTGTGTGTGTGTGTCCACAGCTTATGATAGTACATGGATGAATTATTATCTATGTTGTGGAATGGATAGATACACTTGTTAATATACTTTTTAGGTGTACTAAAAAAAGGAGTGGAAAAAAAATCCAAGGTTGGTATAATGAATAATATCTAGACTAGTGACCAACACTTTTATGAATATCACAATATGCGTGATCAGCCCATTTGGTGGGCAACATAACAAGCTATGATAAAAGGATCAAACCATCACCAAGAGAAGTTGGGGCTAGTGGATAAATTGAGTGAAGTTTTATGGAAGGATTAATAGGATCTAAAATAGGAAGAGTCTCAGCTAGAGAGGGAGTGAGACTAGGATCTAAACTGGGCTTAGTTGAGGGATGGGTAGGAAGCATGGAAGGTTGAAGGATAGTTGCAATCATCTCAAAGATAAGTTAGCTAGAGGGATCTTAGATCTAGAAACATGATAGGGACTAGTCATAGCATGATCCATAATCATACTCCTATGAGGCTCTTTAGAAACTAAAGGTGTGTACATGATCTCTACCCTATGAACAAGAGGAAAAATACTAAAATTAGGAATTATTTAAGAAAAAATGCTAGAAGATATATGTAAAGATTAAATAAAAGAGGAGTGATAATGGATAATTTAAGCATCTTGAACCTAAACAAGACCTATTAAGAAAGGGTCATCTAATGTATATCCATCATCATAGTCAAGTGTATGAAGATTGATGGCATAGGTAGGGATGACCTTGTCATCTGATGTGGTGTGATGAATGGAGTGTCAAGTCTTAGATAATACAATGGGTATATCATCCTAAGGTGGTTAATGGGAATAAGGTTTCAAAGAAGGTGAAAGTTGGGAAATGAGATGAGGTGAGAGATCTAAGGTTTTAATCTTTAGATTGATATCATCAGGCTCATCACCATCTGAATCTAGGAGATTAGGTAGTATATCCTTGATGAGTTCAGAGTGACCATTGTAACCAGGGTGGAGTTAATAGGAAATTTAAATCAATTAGATTCATGAAATGGAATGCTCGACAGGGATTCAAGGTTTGTAATCTTGAATACACCAAGGTCTTGGAATTATTCAAAATTTTAAGGGGTAGTGTCACCTTGAATCTTATAGATTACTCCATTATGAGAAAATTTGACACATTGGCAAGCAGAAGAGGCAACTTCTCTCATACAATTATTCCATGGCCTACCAAGTAAAATGTTATAGGATAAAGGAAAGTTGAATATCATCACCTTCACTTGAATGCTGATAGGTGGGATGGTGATAGATATCCATACATAGCCTAAGGGAGGCATTTGGATTTGGTCATAGCCTTGACATGTGATTCATGTGGAATTAATATTAAATTCAAAATATCCAAGGGTTTTAATAAAATCAAGAAAGGCAACACAAGTGCCTGAACCTTCATCAATTAAGGCATGCTTGATTTGGATATCACCAAGTTGGACATAGATAAAATGGGAGGTTCATCTACATCAGCATAATCTTATCAGGGATCATAGAAGCAATGGGTAATTTGAGGGAAAGATATGTGTCCATGGTTTTATCAACATGTATGGACATCTCTTTGTACTATTGTAAAATGTTATCTTCTAATATGGATAGGTGGATTCATGTCCTACTAGGGGAGGATGAAGGATGTTCATTTCAAACAAAAGTTGTATCAAATGATTATGGTGATGTAGAGAAGTTCATATAAGTTCAAGAAATGGGATTTGAGATGGGAGATTAGTAATTTCTGTGATAGGATGCCAATCATCATAACCCATAAGGGGGATTGTTGAAAATATGTACATGGTGTTGAATAAGGTCCTTGGAAAGAGGAACTGAGGTGCATATGAATTTATGCTAATAATATGCATAAAGTTTAATTAGAGGAAAAAAAAGATTATTATCTTGATAAAATGGGGTATCTAATATAAGTTTAGTTTGATATAAATTGGAAGAAGTGTTAATAGAAGTTTGGGTATCATTGGTGATGAATAAATAGGTTGGACAAGTCATAGAAATGGTATTAGAAGTGTTATCTAAGGGAGCTATATGAATTGGTTCATAAAATATATAAGGTCTTCAATCCCCAACTCTATTAAGTGAGTTGGGAAAGAATCTTGGATAAGATAGAACGTGTGAGATAATTAAGGAGTGTGAATGGGATGAGGATCAATGAAGGCAACCACCCTTCACATATTAGTCATATTGACAAAATTCTCTTTAGAAGTTGGGTCAAGAATACTATCAACATTATTATTATAATGGGTAGGATTATCCTTTATTTCTTGGTGATTCATAAGAGGATCTTTATAGATGGCCAAATGAGCATTATCCTAGTTCAAAGATTCAAATTTAGTTTATCTTTTATGGGATTTGAATGCAATGTCATAGGCTTGTTTATGTTTACAAATGATATAATCATGGTCAAAATTAGGATCAAGAAGGAAATCCATATCCAAATTATTAATTTACCTACAAACCTCATGAGAATGACCACAACTAGCCTGAAACTAACAAAAAAATTTGGGATTATACCAAGATTTCATGGGATGAGTGGGATCAAGTTCTCATGAAATATGCCTTGGTAGATGATTTTTTAATTCCACTTAGGATAAATTTTTATGATCATTTATATTATTTTTTGAATATAAATTAGTATTAGTGATGTGGTTGGGAGGGGAAGCCTATTCCAAAACCTGGTTTAGAATGATAACTTGAATAGTATGAGTGGTATCATAAGAGTCGGTGACACCATTATTTATAGAATGATAATTATTATTTTTTATTAACATGTGAGTACCCATAGAAGGTTGGGATGGTTCAAATTGATGCATGAGTAAATCTTTCCACTTCGCTTGGTCAATGGCCTCTTCCAAAGTTTGTGAAGAGAGAGTCCAAACATGATATTGCAACTAGGATAAAGAACATTGGTAAATAGATGAAATAGGTTATCATCTACCATATTATGTTCACATTTTTTAGACAAGATATTCCATAGTTTGATGAAGGCTTTTGTATTTTATGTCTCAAGTTACTTATAATTGATAAAATGGGCCAAGGTATTTTTAAGGAGATCACTAGTTTGAAATTCTTAGACTAGAGCATTCAATAAATCTTATAAAGTAGTGATGGAATAAGATTTGAGTTGGTTATACCAATCTAAATCATCACCTGTGAGAGTTTTTTCTAATAAATTGGTAGCAGTAAAAGTATTTAACTTGACCCAATATTTGTATAGATTTACAAATGTTTTTAGCAGAGAGTAGGATTGGTTAACCCATTATAACTAATGGTAGGGGTGATACCTCCTATATCAATGTTAGCTATTTGAAGTGTAAGAGGTTAAATTTTAAGGTGTTTGATTATGTTATTAAAAAGAGGAAGATAAGAGATAATATTATCATGGGAATCTTGAAGAGGAGGTAGGGGAGAATTTTGGTTATGCATTCCCCATTGAACTTGTTGAGAGTGATTTTGAAGATGGATAAAGTGAGTTTGCATTTGCATCATTTGGTTGGCATTGTTATCTTGGAAAGCATTATTTTTATTAAGTGTTTTTAAGAGAAGTTAATGGGTTTTATTGGTGGTATTTTTATTGCGTGAAGCATTGGAATTAGTATTAGTGGTTTGGGTACCAATATGGGTGTTATTAGTAGCTTGAGAGGAATTGTTAGTGAGTGAGGAACTAGTAGCATGATTTGATTGTGTGGTAAATTATGTACTAGTATAGGGATGAGAAAAGGTAGAAATAGAGGCATTATTACCATGGGTATCAAATAATTCACTAGTGAAATAATTGAGAATAATGTGTCTTAGAAGATGCCCGCCATAGATATAGAACTTGCCATGTTAGTAGAGATACTAGGCATGGAGGTGGAGTAAATCAAAGAAGAAGATGTCATGGTATGAAAAGGGGTTAAGATATAAGGAAGAGGTTTAGAATAAAATAATCTAGTGTCCCTAAATCTATGTGATAATGTGGGAGAAGGTGAATGGGGCTCTTCAACTTGACCACTTATCATAAGATGGTAAATAGTACAAGGATCTTTTCCTCAATGTTGAGGAAACTCATTGATGAAGAAGAGAATTTTTGGAGTATAATATAATTTAGGTTGATATTATAATAATAAGAGAGGGTTGAAAATTGAATAAGAATTAGGAGGGGTCCCATAGTTTGTATTTCAAGTGGCTACATGCACATTACTTTCATCTAGGGTAGGATCCACAAGCTACTTATGGGAGAACATCTCACAATTGGTAAAACTCATTATATTTATTGAATTCAAATTATTTTTATCTTCAAATAGGCATGATGAGGGAGAAATATTAAGGAAGAATAATTTGATGCAAAGGCAAAGAGGCATAAAGGATACAAAGTTGACCAGGTCAACTATGTTTTGTAATCCAAGAGGCAGATAAGGGTATAGAGTCATATAGGTAAATTTTTTACTATAAATAGGGTATGAAACTAAGTTTATAAGGATACAAGGTCAACCAAGTTGACTTAGTATTGTAGCATGATTGGCAGAACTGGGTATAGAGTCATATAGGTTGACTATGTACTATAGATATGGTATGAAAAGGAGTTGATAAGGATATAAAGATGACCAAGTCAATTTAGTACTATAAAATAACTGGAATAAAAGAATGTAGAGTAGTATAGGTTGACTCTATATTACAATCTGGGAGATAAAGCAGACAAAAAAGGATACACAGTCATACAAGTGGACTATGTGTTGTTGGGGAAAACATAGTCTATAAGAGACTGTACCAAATAGAATGATAGTGTACTAAAATAAGGGAAAAGTTTTCAATAATTGAAGCAATAAATGGAATCAAACACAAAAATAATTTGATTAATGTGAGTGATCCAATTAGGGAACACAACACAAAACCTTGCACCAATGCTAGATAATGTAAGTTTTTACAATACAACAAATAATGATCAGAGAACAAGCAGTCAACTAAAAATTAAATGATAACTAAGTGGTCATCCTGAGTGTAATTATATAATTTATAAAGTGTTCTTTTAATTGTGATAGGGGAGTTAGCTAAAAATAGGGAAATAAAAAGCAATCTATGAATGGTTTTAGGATATTTAAGTTGAAAACGATCTATATTGGCAATGGTAATACATTGGTATTGGGGCTTACTCCCTCAATTTAGAATCATGCAGTGATAAGGGTGTCAGGTGCTTTACCAATATATACCATTAACCACAAATTTATACTTGGCTATAAAACCAAGTCAGCTTCCCCCTTGGTGATGAAATCCAAGTAGGTAGGCCTTGGGAAGACAAATATTAAATGCCTTTTAAATATTATGTGATTTGGCAGTGTGTACAAAAAGATAAAAATAGTGTAACTAAATGATAATTTGAAAAACCACCTATTTAGACTATATGAGCTACTCTAAGCATGTAAACCACTAAAAATGAAAGTGTGAATTAATTACTATAAAATAGTTGTTAATTCCCAAATTAAGAATGGTATAGGGTCGGTTCAAATGACACTATATGAAAATAGTACATAACAAAGTTGACTAGGTTGCTACTATTCTGTAGAAGTAAGAGTCTTCAATAATAGAGTTGAACAAGTCAACTCAATATTTTAGATAGAAGATAGGTTATATAACTAAGTCAGTTAGGTTGAGTTAGTTTGTTATAGGGTTGTAGTTTAAAGCACTACTAACTTTTACAAAATATAACTAAAATGAAGTAATAAAATGATTGAGATATAAATATAGGAACCTTGGTGGGTTGGAAGATGATTAAGATTACAAATTTTATGTTGAAATGCCTTGAGTGTTGTTTTTAAATTCTACATACTAAGTTGACTAGTTTGACCCAAATCTACAAAAATCTATGTTGAATAAAAATAAGATGACTAAGTTGACCTATTAGATCTAGTTTATTAATCTAAAGGATGACTAAAAGACTAAGTTAACCTATTCAACCTAGTTTATTAATTTGGATACTGATTGAAAGACTAATTTGACCTATTTGACCTAGTTTTTTGATATGGATGCTAGCAGAGTGAATAAGATGATAGAGTCAACCTATTTGACCTTGTATTCTTATCTAGGACTAAAGCAGTGCACTATGTCAACTTTCTATATCTAGTAACATGTATCTAATGAATACCAACACAAAAATAACATATTCATTTTGATACAATTATGTGTTAAACATGTGCATAGAAAGTTAGAAATATACCAATTGGTTTGATATAATATCACAAATATATAAAAATAATAATATGATAGAAATGAAAGCATGAAAGAAAACTTCAAGGGTTAAATTAAGGCTAGTTTCACTAGAATGTATATAATGGGAAATGCAGTAGATCTAAAAATTAATCCTAGCTTAGAGAAGATAAATCCTACTTACACTTTCGATTGGTGATATATTAGATAATCAAGGTCATGGCCAATATAGATTTACTAGACCTATCCAAGGGATCTCTTACCATAAATAATATCATTAGGGAGGGTTATAAACCCTTTAGTCAAGAAAAACTATGTAGTAACCCTAACTAAGTCCTATTTTTCATATTCATTAAACTAATAACAAGTAAAGCAAAATATAATCTAGTTCTCACCAAAGCTTGTGGCACAAAAGGGAGGTAATAAAAACTAAAAGTAAACATGCATAAATTACACATACTCACATAAATGTATATGGAATCCTAATGCATGAAATATAAGTGCAAATCTACTATTACAAAGGATGAAGAAAGTTAGGAATACTTACCTTTGAAGACGAAACCATCAAGCCTCAATCTCTCCCTTGTCCAAGGTGCTTTGAAAGAGGTTGTTGTGGTATGTAAGGATGAAAAGGATAAATAATCTCAATGATGTAACACTTATAAATTCATCCAAAAGACTTCCCCATAAGACAATATTTGTATCTCTAAAAAATGTATGAAACCCTAAGCTCACTCCTCAATTAGTTTGGTGGATAAGTAGATGTACAATATATCTTACTTCATATTTTCTTATTATAGAAATGGAAAAATGAATGTGCTTATATAGGTAAATCTAACCCTAAACCTTTCCAAAATTTTAGGCAAATAAGGTTGACCCAGTTGACCTAGTATTAAAATTCAAAAAAACAAACTAGGTCATGGCCTAGGTTAGCCAAGGGCCAACCTAGACCCTAGTGAGTTTTATTAATAAGGATACAAGGTTGATGTGGCTATCTATCTAATGTAAACTATAAAAAGGGGGTTTAGGTTAGGGAAAGGGATAATGAAGGTGGTAAAATACTAGAGGAGGTTGTAAAATAAGAGGCAAAGCTTAGGGGAATGGTTTTTATGAGACAAGTGTGTAGATAAAAGTGATAAAGGGGACAACAATCCTGTAAAGCACCAATGATCTATCCACCCCTTTCTTGATGCACCCCTTAGGGAATGCACTAAGAGATATTGAGACTCAATGGGTTCCTGTAAGATAAAGAGCATCATTAATTGATAAATTTTGAAAATATTATGTGTATACAGAGAATATTTATGACATATATGTTATTTAGTCTAAAATCTTACTCATAATGCACTCATGAGATTGAGTGTTCTTGAGAGAAAGGTGGGAAAAATAATGGAATTTCATCTTCCATTTTAGGATTAATACTTGATCAATCTAGGTCATGCTTATAACTATTTCATTCCATGATATAGCCTATGTATAATAGATTTCAAGAGATGTAGTGATACTACCAGATAATCAATATTATTTTAAACTTGTAATTAAATATTCAGATTTTATTGATATTGTTTGCCAATTTCTACAATAGGGGAAGGTATTTTAGTTCCAAAATAAACATAAAAAAGAGAGGGAGATTAGAAAATATTATTTCCAATAAATTGAATGTTAGTGCCTTAAGGATTAAATTATGCTAAATCATAGTTATACCACTATGTTCCTGGCTTAGCAATTACACAAACTCATAGAGACAAAATGGGAAAGTGTAGTCATATAAAATGTAAAAATTGGTAACTTGAGTGTGGATAATGACACCCAACCCATAATTCTCTCGTTTTTACTATCATGACCCTTCTAGGCACCTTTTCATTGATTCTCATTCATCCATAGGCTTTCAAGACCTCATTTTAGCTTAGCCCAGATAATTTTTCCATGCTTATTCCATCTCCCCAAGTCCTATACCCTCAGGACAATAGCACCTAACTTGGACTATAGTACTGGACCCTAGGGTGTCCATTTTTTGTCACTCTTATTCAATCACATTTTGAACCTAGATTACCATTTTTCCTTAATTCCTCGTCTTTATTATGTTGGCCTAACATGATTGCATTTAACCCATGACCAATAGATCCCTATATAAGCCCATTAAAATATCATTTAGAGAGGGTTGGAAAATATCACTAATCAAGAAAGAATACAAGTAAGGCTATTTAATTAATCTTCCCTATTCTCTGCATATAGCTAGCCAATACACTTACAAGCCCATTCAAATCCTTACACTAACCCCTAACCACCTCAAGCATATCTAGTTTTAACATTTCTTACATTCTCATATCACAATTACACTAAACACTTTCAAAGGAAGAACTACATTTGGTTTAATTCCTCTTCAGAGTATTGGTATGTAGGTAGTGTGCCCACACATGGGGTGTGAAGCACATCCAGTACATCTTACACACACTAACCCCCCTATTTTCTCAAAGTCATATTCAAGCTTATTGGAGACCTAGTATTAAATATAAATCACATCTAAAAGGAGATAAATTGATATTTGAGCTTCAAATTTTCACAGACAGAGTCATATAAGAGTGGGGGATAGAACCCAGAAAGCTCACACCTTTGTGACTAGTTTGGATAATAGTGGTAAGAACAAAACTATAGAATCAGTCCCTAAAGTGTCCTATTTTTGGTGTTCCTATCCTTTCACTAAATGAAACCTAGATCTAGGTTCCTGATACTATCTTAGTATTGCATATTTAATATCAGCCTATATCTTAGCTGAGTTAGCATAGTTTTAAGCTAAGTTATATTTCTCTCTATTCACTTGTTATTTTTAAAAAGACTAAATAATAATCAAAATTAACAAATCAGTAAGTTAATTATGGCATAATTATTTATTGATTTACTTTATTCAGACTTTTAACTAAATAGAAATAAAAACCCTAATTATTCCTAAAAAGGTTAAATCATTTAGTGAACCTGACTTACTTCATTTGTGCATAAAAACTATAGAAACCCTAGGGCAATTTTTTTATTGATTTTTCATATTATTTTTTAATTTTTTCCCTACATAATAAAATCATAAATTAGCATTAAATTTTAAAATTTCATAGTAATTTTAAAAGAATTTTTATTTCAAACCCTAGTTGACCATATTAGGTCCCAATAATTTTCCAATAAGTATATTAAAATCAAAAATTCACTTAAAATTTCAAAATTCAATAGTAATTTTCAAAAATATTTATTTTTCAAAACTCTAGTTGCATCTTTTAGGTCTCTTTAAATCACAAATTTCTAATTTTTTACTTACATATCTAACTCTGAAATTCACTTTAAATTTCAAAAGTTTATAGTATTTTTCCAAACAAATCATCTTTCAAACCCTAGTTGTATATGCTAGGTCCCATAGCTTCTTGAGGTATCACCTGACATCTAAAAATTAGATTTCACATCAAAACAAAAAATAATCTCACTTATTTTCAAATATTTCTTACATTTTTTGTAAATAATAAGGAGTCCATACTTGGTCTTGTCATGTAATCAATGATGAAGTTTACCATATGTTAATGCAAAGTTTCATTCTTTCCCTTTCATGATTGATTTTCAAAATAAGGGATCATATTACAAAATTTATTGCTAAACATGCACAAGATTTCAATATTGCTTTTGCATAATCTCTCTCTCTCTCTCTCTCTCTCTCTCTCTCTCTCTCTCTCTCTCTCTCTCTCTCTCTCTCTCTCTCTCTCTCTCTCTCTCTCTCTCTCTCTCTCTCTCTCTCTCTCTCTCTCTCTCTCTCTCATGTGAAATAATTTCCAACTTTATTTTTCTAAACATGTTAGAAATATTATGTTACAAGTCAAATATCTTTATGCATTAATGCACAATTCCATGCTCTCTACCCTTTGCTTTCTATCTCTTATATGGAAAAATTTTCAATTTTATCTTGCCACACATATTAGACATATCATAGCACATATAAAAGTTATTTATGCATTAGTGCACAATTTCATGCTTTATATCCCTTGTTTTCTCTCTCCCATGTGGAATATTATTTATAAATATATTGATATACAACTTATAATTCCAATTACATGAATTTTATCCTACATACATGGTTTCTACTTAGATGATCCATTGCATGAGTAAGTTAATTTCATATTTACAAATGCAGAATCAGCTATTACATGAAAAGATCACAACATTGGAAAATCATATTATAATACAAAAACCTCAAATGCACCCTAATGTCAATCATGTATATGCACCTTCACCTAGTCAATTGGTTGCAAGCAATGTTACATATCAAAACAAGAAATCATAACAAAGTAACTCTATAACTAGTGATTCAAAAATCATTCAAAGTTCAAATAAGAGTTAAAGTGAAGTACTAAGGGAAATAATTAAATCTAAGTTGATAAAACTATCTCCTCTACATCCATTGAGAAGATTTAGATATTATTGTGCATATCATAGAATGCATGGGCATCACACAGATTCATGTTTTGTATTGAAACAACATATACAATAGATAATTGTTAATGAGGACCCTACAGAAGGTAAATTAATCAATCCACAATGACACAAGAACACATTTAAAAGGGGTCAAATTTAAAAATAGTACAAAAGTGGTTACCAAAGAATAACTCAGAACAACAAAAGGATCAAAAAGCAACATCAAAGTAACAAAAAGTACCACAAGCATAGGTAAAACACAAAAAGATGCAAAGCTATGTCTCCAAAATGAAGCTCAACTTTCAAAGCAGTATGAGTTTGGTCAAAAATATCTACAACAGTTTGATTATCAAGGTCAAGGGTTGGGCAAGTAAGCTCAAGGCATCACTACTCTTATTCTAACAGTTGATAATGTTTGTCACCAAGGTTTGGGATTTATTGAACATCTTAAGGAAAATCATTTACATACATAGTTCATCAATGGAAAATATTTAGATACAACAAAAGTCAACACTAGCATTCTATTGGTTCAAAATCAAGATGATAATGATGAGTGAAACAATATAGGTTGTTATGATTTCCAAGATACTAATAATAAATCTAAATATTCAAAGTCATATTCACAACAATTCCCTCTACTTCATAATCATACATGATTCCTTTTTTTGATACAGGACACAATGATAGGGAGTCTCCCATGAGACTCACCAGTTAGTATCATCTCTTCTCAGCCTTACTTGTACATAGTTTCCCTATGATTCACTATACATAGTCTTCCTGTGATTGATTGTACATAGCTCAAATCTCAAAAATTCAAAAACAATTCAAAATATCAAAAATCCATAAACAATATAACATGTCAAAATACAAAAACATTCAAATAACTCAAAAACACCAAAAATATTTTGATTGTATGCATTATCTATGATTTACATTTCTACTACTATGTTAGACTCACATTTATTATTTTATTTTATTGTTTGTTGATTTATCTACATTACCATACTTCACTTGGTCTTATTTGAGTGTGTGTAGTGGCATCCAGCTCTTTGATTGCTTCACTCTACCCATTGAGGGGGCATCTTACTTATACATCAACACGCACATTGATATACATACCCACTGGGGGCATATTCTACATGACTACACCATCCAAGTTATGTCATTCCTACACCACACACTCTAGTTATCATGTTGATGTACATTATTTACTATCTCACATAGATTAATCTATCAACACTCACTAGTATATAGCACTTGTGTATTTCTTAGCATATACCTAGTCTTCTAATAACATTTCTTGCATAATTTCCCTCTTGAATTGATTATTTAGAAGTGATTGTATTTCCAGTTATTACATAATTTCTTTTCTTGCTTTGCTTAGCTAGATATGATTGCATTTCTCAATTCTTGATTGCCTCTTTTATATGACTTAGGGCATTTGATAATGTCCTTTGCTTATATGTTTTGTGTATGCCTTAGGACATTTACCAATGTCATTTTCATATGCTCTTCTATGTGATTATGGCTTCCACACCAACCTTGCTTATTTCAATTGTATGTGTATGTGGTATTTGAACATGTCTTGTATGTTTGCCTTCCAGTATGAGGAACATGTTCCCATGTCCCTTATTTGTGTGGCCCCTTGGCCACCCTTGTATTCTTCTTGCCTTGTGTCTTTATTTCTTGTTTTCTTCTCATTATTTGCAAATCCATGATCTACATCATGCATTTATCTTTCTTTCTTGGATGCCATAATGGACATAATACTCTATCCATCTAACTAACAACTAAAAACTAACCATATTTTAATTTATAGTTTAGTAAATTACATATGTTATTAAATTTTTATATTCATCTAGGTATACCCCTATTGATCTAACAAACTCTCAATACAAATCATGTTATATCTTGATAAATCTTATTGATTTTCATTACTATATCGTGTATCTTTGTAGCATAACACACTTGTCGGGCTCTTTATTTTGAGGGTAGTCATTAAAAAAATTTCATTCCTACCCTCAGAAGATGGGTAATAAACAATAATTTTGTCACAAAGATCAGATCTCCTAACATTCAAAAAAGTAGCATCTAGAACACTCAGAATAACAACTAGACATCAAACGAATCAGAACCAACTAGACAGATAGTGAAAATATCAAAATAATTACCAAATTTAACCCAGGGAAATAGAACCCAACTTACACTACAACAATGGTGTAACTAGTGTCTACTTTTGATGCTCCTATACTAACAACAAAAAAACTAGATTTTTCAAAAGTAGGTTTGGCTACAATTTTGCACATTTAGACCAGTTCAAAATCAGTACTTTTTAGTACACTTTTGTTTAGAAAATATAAATATATGGGGAATAATGTGTAGCATTATGGTTCCCACTTCCAATTTTAGATATGGAATTTGGTATAACTTGTAGATCAAAATTCATGTTTTAGACACTAGTGATTGGGGGCAATGTGCACGGCACATTTGTTTTCTTTTCTTTTTAATTTCAGCATCAGCCAAGCATTCTTAACAATTACATACCTTATTCCATCTATAGGTGGTTGGAATCATTTTAGAGTGGATTTCATACAATTACAATCTCCACATTCCTGAGTTCTCAAGTTCCTTAGTGGCTTCCATATAAGCCTAGTTTCAATTTTTAGAGTGGCTTTCATACAAACCTAATCTTCATGTTTCAGAGTGGCCAAGAGTGGCCTAGTTTCTAGCATACACTAAGATATTCACATCAACATCATTATATTATAGAGAATTCATGGGCTTTAAGAGCCATCTCATTTGACACACATTTCATACCAGTATCAGTTTATAGCTTCACTTCATGGGACAATGATGGAGCCAAAGGATTAGCTAGCCTTTATATTCTTGAGCCACCTATTTAGAGGGATTGGACACATAGTCTAGACATTGATTATCACACACATGATCATATATATTCACTTAGTAGGTGATGATAGACCCAAAGGTCCAACCTTTGCATTCTTGAGCCACTCTCAAGGAATTGAGCACTCAACTCTGTTCATAATATTACTCTTAGTACAACACCTTCCAGCATCACTCAGTATCATAATAGGTTTTGTATTATTTCACATACCTAGTGAGGTGTATACATTCCTTTCTCTTCCTCTTTATCTTACCTATATTTATACATTCTTATTTTAGATATATCATATCTATTAAGAACTCATCTACTCTTTGTTTTTCTTACAGATTCCTACTTCAAAATGTGCTCTCTATATGTATACCTGCCATCATAAAAGCTTCATGAGTTTCACCCTTATAATTAAGTTTAGATACACTTTATATTTTTCCTTTATCCTATTATTTCACTTTTCTACATCACTAGAATAAATTTGAGGCAAATGTAGTCATATAAAAGGCAAAAATTGGTAACTTAAGTGTGGTTAATGAAACCCAACCCATAATTCCCTCTTTCTTTCTCTCATGACCCTTATAGTCACCTTTTCATTGATTCCCAGTCATCTATAGGCTTTAAAAACCTCATTCCAACTTAGTTAGGACCCTTTTTCCATGCTTATTCCATCCCCCTAGGTCCCATACCCTTAGGATAACTTGGATTATAGCACTAGACCCTAAGGTGTCCCCTTTTTGATGCTCTTGTCCAATCACATTTTGAGCCTAGATTACCATTTTTCCTTTATTCCTCCTCTTCATTGTGTCATCCTAGCATGATTGCATTTAACCCATGACCAATATATCTCTATATAATCCCATTCAAATATTATTTGGGGAGGGTTAGAAAATATCACTAAACAAGCAAGAATACAAGTAAGGCTATTCAAGCAATCTTCCCTATTCTCTACATAAAGCCATGCCAATACACTTACAAGCTCATTAAAATCCTTACACCAGCCCCTAGCCACCTCAAGCATATCCAATTTTATAATTTCTTACATTCCAATATCATAATTGTACTAAGCACTTTCAAATGGAGAATTACATATGGCTTGATCCCTCTTCAAAGTATTGGTATGTAGGTAGCATGCCCACACATGGGGTGTGAAGCATGTCCAGTACATCTTACACACACTAACCCCCCTTTTTTTAGAGTCTTATTCAAGATTATTGTAGACCTAGGATTAAAGATAAATCAAATCTACAAGGATCTTCATTGAGAGTTAAGCTTTGAAACTTCACAGGTAAGGTCATACAAGAGTGGAAAATAGAACCCAAAAAGCTCATACCTTTGTGACTAGTTTGGATAATAGTGGTAGGAATAGAACTATAGCACTAGACCTTAAAGTGCCTTATTTTTTGAACTCCTATCCTTTCATTGAATGAAATCTAGATCCAGGTTCTTGATACTATCCCAGTCTTTCATAGTCAATGTCAGCCTTTGTCTCAATCAGACCAACATAGTTTTAAACTAAGTTAAATTTCTATATATTCACTTGTTATTTTCATAAAGTCTAAACAACAATCATAATTAACAAATTAGTAAGTTAATTATGGCATAATTATTGACTGATTTACTTTATTTAGACTTTTAACTAAATAGGAATAAAAACCCCAATTATTCCCAAAAAGGTTAAATTAGCAAGATTCTAAGGACAAAATAAATGCTAAACTTAAGAATCATTCACCAAAGGTAAACACATAAAAGGTCTATAATTTTTGCACATGGAGCTTTCAGATCACTTTATAGCTATAAGCACATAAATCAAATAATGTTCTAAGGTAAATGAAAATAATTCATAAGCGAATCAGACTATCTATTACACAATCTCATTACTACATTCAATTATGTAATTAAACATAAGATAAATCCCTTTATTTTGAGGAATTATTCCTCACATGGGTGATTCAATGTCCGATAATAGATTATTAGGGGGGTGTGGTTAAATAATAAGTGGGACAAATAATATTAATGTGTGTAAATCAATAAAGTAAGTTGCATCTCATGTAGATAGGTTTGTGGGAGAGTTTCTAGGAGATAGAAGGAGAGATAGAATGAGATACATAAGGGATAAGAGATGAATGTTATATCCTTATTTTTAGGAGAAAATTACACTATAAATGTAATCTCTAACTATGAATAAAATCATGGAAATTTGACTGACAAATTATATTCGAGCCTATAATGGGCTAAATTAATTATCTCATATCAGAGTAGGCACCCTAATGGGACCTATCTATTCTATTCATTTGCTTGTTTGATGAATCAAAATGGCTCACACAATATCTTTGTAAGTGTGGACCACTTGCAATAGCCATTTTAGTCTATCCACCCCTGCTTGCACTCTATTAACCAATTATAGTGAAGACCATGTGCAACTTTGTTCTCTCCATCATCCATCTGCATTTTCGTCTCTACTTCTAACCAATCCATTCCTTCCACAATTTATTTCACTCATGATGTTCATCATCTACATTTGGAAAAAATATATATATATAAATATTTTCTTATATTATATATTTTGGCCTTTGTGTTTTCCCATGTGTTTTATTTTCTTGGAATTATTTATTTCATGTATCTTTAAAAAAATAAATATTTTATTTTTTAAATTAAAAATAAATATGTGTTTATTTTTATTTTTTGGTTTGAGGAAAAGCTTGATGAATCAAAGGCATATGACCTTGCTTCAAAGTTCCATGTTGATGCCCTCTAATTGGTCTCCCAGCATCTAATTCAACCTTTACCATGATTACATAGCCCATATTTGGAAGTCATCTTGACTCTCATCTTGGCATCATTGATTTTTATTGAGCCCTATTCAAAAACCCCTTTATAGTCTTATTGTGACCTAAAATATCTTGTGTGCTTTCACAAGCCTTTTAATCATTGGTTTTTCCTTCTAATCAAATTCTGCATAGGCAACAGGTGTTTTACAATAGCATCAAACATGTATTTTATCTATATATTTGAATAGCCTATATTCCTAAAAATAACATGCAATCTTCTTCATCCACATCAACATAGAGTTACATTGAAATTCAACTCCTATGATCACTCATAAGCATGACATTCTCGACAATTCCTTGCCATTCACTCCTCAAGTTACCTGATCTCTTCTTCACTTGGATTAACTCATTCACCTCTCCAACAATAGGCAATATCTCCCTCAGTGATCCATCATCCTTACATTGTGAGTACCTTTACATCTCAATAACCATGCCATCCACCACTCTTTACATCAAATTTGCATTACCTCTATCAATCACTGCAATTGGAAGATAATAATAGATGTGTTTTATTTCTATTTTAGGGTTTATATTTTATTTTAGGTTTTTTATGTAATGTTTTATATTTAGTTTATTTTTATATTATCCTTTTAAAACTGAGTTTAATGGTTTTGTTATAGTATTTTTCATTTTGTTTAGTTTTTTATTCTTAAGTCTTTAGTTATTTATTTTGGTTTTAGAATTCATAGTTTGATTATGTAGTCGGTTTTGTTTGTGTTAAAACTTTTATTAAAAGTTTTCATGTATTAAATTTTTTATTATTTTATTCAAACCAATTTTTTTTGGGTTTAAATCATGGTTAGTCATGGTATTATGTTTTAAAATTAATTTTTTTTATTATTTTTTAAATATAATTTGAGTCGTTTAGTTTAGTCTAGTTTTATAAAATCAAAAGTCAATTATTTTGATTTGAGTCAAGTATATTGTCTTTATTTCCAAGACAATTCATTTTTTTTAGAGTCATTTATTGTTTCAATAAAATTCAATGGTTACTTGGATTCATTTTTTAATGTCAAAAGTGTTAGTCTTTGATCTCTTTTGGTTGTCAAAATTATCATCAAATTCAAGCGTCTAGAGTCAAGTCCTTATCATTTTTGTCAAAAAGTCCTTTTTAAAATTATGAAATTTAAATAAGCCTTTCAAAGGTATTTTCAATAAAACAAGATCATTTGTGATCTTCATTATAATAATTTCTCCTAATCAATATACTAGAGACATTTTCGAGTGAACTTGACATTCACATTTGGGGGGGGGAAGCGGGGGCAGCGGTGGGGTAGGGAAATTTAGGTATGTAGTTTCTCACCCCATATTATAACTATGGGGATGTTGAGGAATTAGTCCTCACATGGGTGCTTAGGTGTTCCACAATATATTATTAGGGTGTGTGTGTGGGTAAATAATAAGTTTCACAAATAATATTAATGTGTGTAAATCAATAAATTGAGTTGCATCTCATGTAGATAGGTTTGTGAGAGTGTTTATAAAAGATAGAATGAGATATGTAAGAGACAAGAGATGAATGGTATCTCCTTGTTTGTAGGATAACCATACACTATAAATGTAATCTCCAACTATGAATAAAATCATGGAAATTTGACTAAAAATTTGTATTTAAGCCTTTGGCTCTTGCTTGTAATGGGATAAATCCATTACTTTAGCATAATTATAGACTTAAATAAAAATAATGGACAACATTCAGTGACCAGAAGACAAAGTATAAATAAATAAAATTCTATTATAGTTTTAATATTAGTGTTTACACAAAGTGTCGACCTCTTATAAGGGAGAGCAATGTCCCTTATATAGGCAGATTTTGACCATGAAGATCATTCGACCCACTATTGAGGTGGGTAAAAAATTTAGTTGTGATCAAGAATGAAGTTGAGATTCTAACAAATTTTCCTACCATAGCATGATCTACAATTACAAGCCACACTTTTTAAAGCCAAATATCTATCTTTTATGCCTTTTATCTCTTTTGAATCTTTATAGTGTGATGTCAAGTAATGACTAACACCATATTGAGTGATTTATATTCAATTATGGAGGTTAATTATGAATAGATTCAAATGTTGGTGGAAATTTTTTTGTTGGGATATTTTGGGATTGCCATTCCACCATGCCCTACATAGACTTTGCATTCAATCCTAGGGGTGAATTAAATGAAACTATAGATTCATCCTAACCTTATAAATTCTTAAGTCAATTTTCCTTGAATTATGTCACTTTGGGGCTAATTAGTTGGTAAGAAACCATTCATAACTTGATTCAATGCTTCAAATTAGATTTTCAATCCCTTTTTTGGATTTGATAGTTTTTATGCCTAGAAAGGTCATCAAATTTATGCTTACACCATGCCTGATGAAATGGTCAATGAGTCCTTTGCCTATTAGGTCATGTTACATGGTTTCACCATGTTCTTTCACTACTTGACCAAGAATTGAAATGCATGTTTATTTTTTACATAATGGTGAATTTATATTTCACCATGTGGTTTCATCTCGCTCACCTAGATCTCTGACACACTAATGGATTACATGGACTACCGTTGAGCTGAAAAGTAATGAGATTTCACCCCATTACATAATATTTCTTATCTACTTACCTGGGGTTTACTTATTTGTATTGACCCCTCTAAAACATCAAGTCATTGGGATGATGTCATGTGGCAACATCCTAGTAGTTCACTTACCTAGAGGCTTGCTGACATCATTATCTCCTTATATAGATATCTCAAAGAAAAAGGATCATCTAAATGATGCCACAAGGAAACATCCCACTAATATTCTTACCTAAAGGCTTTGTATTTGTATGGATGGTTTCATGACATCAAGTCACCAAGATTTCAACACTTGGTAATATCTCATTGATTTGCTTGCTTGGAGCTTGTTTCTTTGTACATTTATTTTTGAGATTAGTAAATCATTGGGATTATGGCACTTGGTATCATCCTATTAATCCACTTGCCCATAGATTTGCTAATGTGGACACCCATTGGGTAAATAATTTGAAAATTGATGAAGTGTTAAAATACTTTTTGGATGTGGTCGAGACTATTGGGAGATCAAAACTTGACACCAGTCAAAACATAAGCACCTATAGCCATAAAATGAAAACACATAGTTAGAAATCTTTGAATTTAAAAATTAATAGCTAAATAAATTTGAATCAAAATGTGTAAGTCATAAGCCAAAAAAACTAAGGAAAAGAAGCTAAAAAGAAAAAAAATCACATAAACTTAGCATAAAGGAATCCTAATTTTGTCAAATTAAAGCCTTTTATCCATTTTAATGAAAAATGACTAAGTAAAATAGTGAAAATATATTAACACTTAGCCATTTTAATCAAAATTAAATTATAAACGGAAAAGAATTGTTCAGAAGAAGAGGTATAAAACTCTAAAAAATTAGATAACTTATACAAACCTAAGGTTAAATAGTCTAAAAGGAAGCTTCAAATGTATTTTACAACATAATCATAAAATAGACTAAGATTTAACACACCCATGCAAAGTTTAGATTTGGTAGTTTGGCTTTGGGGAAATGGTATCGTCATTGATATGTTTCCATCCAAGCATCTATAGGCCCAACAAAGTTACCTTTGGTCACTCTCAAGACCCTACTTCACTGCCAACTAGGCTAGAAAGCCCATGGTGGAGGTTACTTGAATTACCCTTTCAAGGATCTAGAATTTTACATGTTGATTTTCATATTCTTTATTTTTTTTCCCTTTTGAGAGGGGGTTTATATTCATTCCATTGAGGGTTGGGGACCAAGCCATGGGTTTTTTAGGAAAATTTAGAAAATCCTTAATTAATTTGAGAAAAATAAGAAATGATAGTGGGTATGCTTATTTTATATTTATATTGAGTGTGTTTGATGACTTTAAATAGAGAAACCAACATTTATAATTTCATGTGTCTCATTAAAAATCATAGGCCACAATAACTCTAAAAATGTAATAATAAATATATCAATTCACATAAGATTTTTAAGAAAGATTTCCACTTATGCATTAGGAAACCACCGATGTCATATTCAACACAAAAATACCCTTTATTTCATTAATCATTGATAACACAAGGGAATATTCAAAGCGAATCAAATTTTTTTATCTCAAAAATGGCATGACAAAGATGAACTTAATGATAAGCAAAACAAAACATGGAAAACATGTATAAAACAAACCTAACTAACAACAATGGATAAGAGAAAAAAATAAAAGGGAATCAAAAAACAAGTTAATTATAAGAATATTAAAGTAATATCATGCTTAAAAATTATTTAGACACCTATAAGTAAGATTTTATGAGAGTTGAAGGGAACTAGACACTAATCTTGGTTACTTTTAGAAAAGAATAAATCACCCCTTAGAAATTTAGGTAACTTTATTTTAGAATTTTTTCAAGCAAATTTAGATTACATAATTCATCCATGTGCTTATATTTAAATAAAAAATAAAAATGGGAATGACTCAGTGATTTCATCTCAACTGTGCACCTTGAATTGTGATGAGGAGAAAAGTTGAGAAATGATACATACCAAGATAATTTTAACCAAGAGCTAAGAACAAAGGAAAAACATGACTAAAAAAGAAACTAGCCTAGAATAATCTAAAAAATAGGAGGACTAATCTAAGAAAGGAAAAGAATAAAGAGGTAAAATAAACTAATATGTACACTATACATCACCAAAATAGCTCAGGAAGCTTCATTATAAGTAATCAATAGAAGGGATAGTCGAGAAGTAATGCTTCGAGAATTGTCCATTTACAGGTAGTGGAAGATCATTCCCTTCGATATCCTTAAGGTAAAAATCATTCTATCCCAATAGTTTAGATATTTTGGTATGGGCCATTCCAAATTGAATCAAACTCAGAATGTTGACCCCTCTTCTAATGGGTTTTATCCCATAGTAGCACTAAATCTAAAATCCCAAAAGACTTCACCTTGGATTTCTTGTCAAATCAGTGCTTGATAGTGCTTTAAAGCTTGATAAAGTTTATCAAGGTTTCATCTCTATCTTATTCCAATTATATGATGTATAAAATCCTAGAGTTTACCTTTTCATTATGTTCCATGTACTGTTGCATGAATTGGTAAGTAAGGATATTGAGTGTAATTGGCAAGGTTTAGCTCTAATCCATAGATTAATAGAAACACTAAGATTTTAAGAACTTGTTTATGTTTGGTGAAATCATCCTAAAGAGAAAATTTTTTAAATGAATGTCATTCTTGAGGTCTCCCTTCTATATACCTTTTGATGGAATTTTTCAAGTTTTTATTAATTGATCCATTCCCTTGCAGTTAATTATTAGATGACTCAAAATGATCTCATTGTTACATGCCCACACAATGAATTTATGGATTGAAACACATGGTTATTATCATAAACTAATGAGACTGGGGTTCCAAATTGATTGGTTACATTATTCTCCATAAACTTGATCACCTCACTAGTAGTGTTATTATTTTTTTCATTACCTCTATCCATCTCGTGTAATAGTCTATGGCCATAAGAATAAACTTATGACCTACTAAGGAGTTAGTATTAATAACTCCTGTGAAATATAATCCCCATTGGTTGTAATTTCATTGTAACGTAGATTTCTCTTTTGATGAATGTTTGGCACTCATGGCATGTCCTGACATGTGCATGGACATATTTGAATAGGGTCTACCAATATTAACTAGCTGAAGTATCTTATGTGTAATTTCATTTATTTTAGGATGACTAGTGCCTAATTTATCATGGAAATTGGTCATCACTTCCTCAGCTCTAGCTTCTAATAGGAATCTAAGATATACTCCATGATTTTTCCTAAATAAGACTCCTTTATTTAACATATCTTGCATGGATTTCAACCTGAGCGTCTCTTCTACATTTTATTGATTCCAATAGGTGGGATCCCATAGAGAAGGTAATAGACAATTAGAGAATTATAATTATATTATAGCCCTTATTCTTGGTCTAGTTGATTCACAGTGATCCTTAGATCAATCTCATTTATTATTTGAGTAAGAGTCTATCCTCAAACTAGCTTGGTAGGCTTTATCTTCAAGTCATACTCTTATAACTTTGTCATCCATCAGCCCCTGCATTCCCCTAGCTTGTTTTTCCCCAACATAATATTGATAGCTAAGTCTGGCATAATTTCATGCACTTTATTCCTAAGAATATAGTTCCTAAATATATTCATGGATTTAACTAGAGCATAGGCATGATTATCTAATGTGGAGTATCTTAGATCTGATTCCTTCATATTCTTTCTCATAAAATCCATAGTGTGTTCTTCTCCATCCAATATTTTAGTGAGATGTGTAGCAATGGTGTGTTTGGAGGCAAACATGTATATGTAGAAGTCTTCAACATAGTCTCGACTAACTAGCACTAGTGATTGCATTATGGTGTCTTTGATGTCCTAAAATTCTTTATTTAACTCAGCATTCCATTCCATTTTGGCATCTTATTTTAACATAGTGTTTAAAGGTTTTATGATTTCATCAAATCTAGAAATGAACTTTAAAACAAAATTAAATTTTCCAAAAAAATATTTTTATTATTTTAATTTTTTGGCTAAGGTAATTTAGAGATTACTTAAGCTATCTTAGGTTCAATGTCAATACCTTCTTTCATGATGATATGATTAATAATTTTACCTTCGGTGACAGCAAACATGTTCTTTTTTGGGTTCAAGGAAATGTCATACCTTTTTCATCTCTCAAACTCTTTATACAAATGGTAGATATGATATGATCTAGATTTTGAAAATACAGTTAAATAATCCATGTAAATCAATATGTAATTACTAAATAAACCTTCAAATGTGAAATCCATATCACTTTAAAACATCGCTTTGTCATTGATCAATCCAAATGGCACTTGTTGGTAGGCAAATGTGCCCCATTTTTTTGTGAATATAGTTTTGATGCAATCCTCTAAATTGACTAGGACTTGATTATATCCAAAAATCCATCCAATAATGACATCATCTGGGACCTATTAACCATTTGTATCACTTCATCAAGAGAAGGAAATGGATAATTGTCTTTATTTGAAGCTCTATTCAAATTTTGAAATTTTATGTGTAATCTAATTTTGCAATTCTTCTTTTGGATAGGTACTAGGTTTTCCACCCAAGTAGAATGGTAAACTAGGAATATTATTCTAGATGAGAGTAATTTTTGAACTTCTTTATGTATCAATACTTATAGGATTTAGTTCACATGCCTCTATTACTGTCAAAATGTTCTTTGGTTTGGTTTAATGGGAATAGTATGATTTGAATTGTATATTATTTTCTAGTACTTCTCTTCTATTATATATAAATCTATATTATGTTGACTATATATTTATTTTTTAATGAATTTATTATCATATAATATTTACATATGATTTAACAAAATAAAAATAATCATAATAAGTGCATGTGTATCTGCAATAAATAATAATAAAATTTTATGTATGACATTGCACTAATCTTAGCTTTAAGTATATATGTAATTCTTCTATTGATTTAGTTTCCTATTATAACATTTGAAGACTACAACATATATCATGTCCTGATGAGAGATTATAAGAACCACTAGTAACATAGCATAATAGCTTATCACTAATGTGAAAAACTATTATAACAAATAAGGTGAGACTTTATATATGCAATCTAATACCTTATGATTATAAATAATAAATTTTCTCTCTATACACTATGCAATAACTTTATATTATAGTAGTCTTAACTGGTTTACAATTAATGGCTTTAACCCAACATTGAATGTCACATATATATTTACGTAATTATATACTTGATAAAAATAGGGGATATCATCACCCTACACTAATTTGATTGTCCACCCTTGCGTGTCCCTTCCAAAATTATGTGTTCTACCAAACTTTTGGCATGTCCCTTTGCTCCACCTAGAGAGCACACCCTCAATTACTTATATTCTAGTGGCCACTTTTGTAGATAAATTATTGAGCATTAGAGGTTAATATTGTATTTATTTTTCCTTTAGTTTTTCATCCTTAATTTATGGTGTTATCACATCTATCATCTCTTTAATGGTGTTATCTTCACCCATGGCCTTGTGATAGATAATTTTGAAGTTATTTTCCATTTCTTTATGCTTCTCCTTTGTTTTATCTCCTAGGTCATCTTCACCTTTGAGGATTTGTTTCCTCTCAGATATATCCTTAGTTTTTAAAAATTTAGTTCCACTCCAATTATTTTTTGTCTCTAATCATTGAGAAAATTTTCATTAATTATCTATATTTGGCATGCAATTTAAATGACACTTTTTTAGTTATATACATTTTCTCTTGGAGATCAATTATTATATTCTCATAGTTCTTTAGTTTTTCATTGGATTCTTGTTGTGATGTTCTATTTTTAATTATATTCTTCTTCCTCTACATTGGGTATTTTTCCTTTCCTCTTCACTAATCTATCAACCATTAAGATCAATTTACCTACATCCTTTACTCCTTTCATGTTGTTCTCATCCATTAAACTTGGATCCTATTCTTTTTGTCTTTATTTTTCATAATCATTATCTTATTTATCCTTTTATATAATTTATGGAGTGAAAATACTGGCCAAGAATGAGACTACATGTCATCCAAATATTGAATATAATGGAAAAAAACTAAATTTGACATGAGAACAATAGCTAATAAGAGTGGTATTATAATACTATCTTATAACTATGTTGCAGAAGTGTAGTTCCCTCCACTAGATGTAATTAATGGTCAACTTGGAAGCTTCTTGACCTCATATAGTATATTTCCATGCATTCATAGTCCCTTGATAAGGCCTCCATATGGTCTAGTCTTTATAGATGATATCCAATCTTGGATACCTAATGATGCATCTAGTCCCACCATATTATACCCATCATATAATCTAAGGTTCATCATCTAGTAACTAATGTGGTAATATCATTATCTAATACATTGAAACATATAATATGTCTAACAAGCCAAGAGTATCACTTTCATAATCCATTATTGTATAGTCAAAATCCTATACAAATCATGTAGAAGTTGTACCCAAATGATCACAACTATATTGTGGACTATTCCTTCCTCTAACATAGACTATCACATATTAATAGCAAAAAAAATGCATTCACTATAAAAATTGTGACAAAGCACATATATTTTCATCAATCTTATAATAGTTTTATAGATGTCTAGAATCTATGAATTATATTCATCAAAAAGTTGCATAATGTGTCAACTCATACTTCTTATATATTTTAGCCTAGAAAGATAGCTCTTGCCTCTCCTCCATAATCTTTGGTACATCACATACTATTGGCACACCCTCTAGTGTAAAACCTAGTATTGCATTCACATCCTCTAAAGTAATGATGAACCCCATTATGTCCCCATCCACCTCTAAGATGAATGTGGTGTACTCCTATGCCACTACCATAAAAAATAAATAATAATTCTGAATTTATAAGAACTTAACACATATCTATGATGTTTTCAAACCCTAAACCCACTATCTAAGCCATGTCCTTTACAGATAGTATAGTCAATAGATCATAAAAATAGATAGCATCAACTAACCACCATAATTATGATCATCTTTATGCCTACAAAATGTCAAACAAAAAATCACAATTAGTCTCCCATTGGAAAAATATTAATAAAAACTTAGCTAAAAATTATTAAAATTACAATAATTTCAATAAAAACATTAAAATTAATCTAGATCATTCATCTATTTAATTTTTTACTAAATCAGTGATGTCATCCCTTTTTTCAACTATATTGAGAATTTCAATTTTTACTAAATATACCGTCTACCTATTCTCTTGTGAATTAGCTAAGATACCAATTTTTTAACTAGATCAACTGCTTTATATTCTATTAACATCTTTCCAATTTATAATAAATCATCCATGACATCATCTTTGCATGTTTCTCCTAGATCGACCACTTTATTTTATATTAAATCAAGCATTTTTATAGTTTAATACTTGATCAACCATCTTCATGATCATCCATCACATGACTAATCAACATAGATGATTTTGTTCTTTTTTTGGTGGTGATTCCTTTTTGGTCCCTAAAAATCAACAAAAATTCAATAAAAAATAATTTTTTCTCATACCCATTCTTTTTCATATTTTTATCTATGATTTAACACTTTTTGGGGTGAATTCCATCACATGGATTTGCATTTAAATTCAATTTATCTAAATCTAATCTTTACCTAACTCAAGCATTAATTACATCACTTGATGCCCTCCTCTACAACTTTCATTGCATCTATCATTGTATCCTCTCACCATGTTCACTTTTCATGTCATAAATGATTGCCCAAAGCTCTTAAAATCTCATAATAGCATATAGTCAAATGATTTTTATACCTTTTTATAATAAAATTTGAACCTTTAATAAATTAACCCTCATATTTTATTTTTTGATCATATCTTTGTTTTCAATGGACCATTTGAAAATAAGCATTATAATCCCTATCATCGCAAGTAATTTTATAATAATAATGAAATATTTTTGTAAAATAATTAATTTTTCTCTTATTTTTGAACCTATGAGTTACAATTGCATATTGACACTTTACATCCACAATGTATGTGTTTGTCCTTCTAGAGATATCTTAATACATATTTGGCACCATAAATCATCACTTTTCCATTCAAATAGACAATTTAAGGTACATATGTTTATTTATATTCTTTTATTTATCTCATTTTACCAACATTCTTTAGAGCTTTTTTTTTGTTTCTATGTTCCTTCCTAAATCACCATGCATTACATTATTGTGAAATTAGATGAGATTTAGGTGGGTAATATGTATATACCTATATTTTCCACTTAATGATGAAATATTTTCTAGGACTCATTTATACATCAATATCCTAGAGTGTACATCTTAAAGAGTGAACCAAGAAAGGGGTGGGTTTGATTCATGGTGCTTTCTTAAATATGTAGATATTATCTTTTTATATTTGTGTATCATCACCATATTTTATTTGTATCTTTTTAGCCTCCTTAAGTTTTATTTTCCATTCATTCATCTTATTTAATTTATTTCATGACTTTTCTAAGCTAAATCGATCTTTGTTAATCTAATCATGTATATCATTCTTTATATTTCCTACTAGATTAACATGGTTAATCTAGTTTGTTTCTTGTTTATGTATTTTTCTTAGTAAATTTATCCTATCGATTTATGTATTTCCTTAAATTTGACTAAATTGATCTTTATTGATTCATTTATTTGCTTATTTATACTATATTAACATGGTTGACCTCGTATTGTGTCAACCTGATTCATTATACTAAATTGATTCAAATTAATTATATTAGTGTTTGATCTAGGTCATTTTAAATAATTTTATGGTAATTTAATAGGTTCCCAAATATAATTTTTATAGAATAAAAACACTTATATGCTCTACTCATGAACAAAAATTCTACCCTATGTATATAGGAAGAATTACAAAGAAAGGAACTTATTCTTGTAGATATCTAGTCTTGTTCAAGGTCTTTGAAGCTCAATAGAAGGACCCTGAACCAAGGAGGTTTCCTTTAGTCTTTGGAGTCCCCAATTAAGTACATTGATATCTTCATCATTTCCATTTGAGTTTTTCACCTACAATATCTCTTTCAAAGTGCCACTAGAGCTAAGTAAGATATTGTTGTGCTAACAAGACTACTTAAGTTAAGTATCCCTATCCCTAATCTATTTTCTTTATTAACTTTAATGCATAGGTATATTATACATATTTCTAGAGTATTATGTTTTTTATTACTTCTTTCCTCACCTAGAATACCCTAGTATAGGTTATAAAGGCATGTGGATTCAAAAATAGTTAGATTATTTTTTATTTAGGATTAGGTTAGTTTTGACTACCTTTTTATGTGGCTATAACCTTTATGTTTTTTTAAATTTATATCTTTTTATTTTAGATTATACCATCTTGGATCTAGTATACCCTTATTTTTCAATTCCTTGCATGTAGTTGTCTTACTATATCCTTGATAAACCCCTTACAAATATAACTTTATTATATCCTATGATCCACTTTGTGGCATGGCTTCTTGAATTTATTTGGTTGTAGTATGGTCTTCTCTATTTCCTATATTATAGTATACTTATATTGTTGACCATATTATCCTAGTATACACTTATTTCTTATCAAATGAACATCAAACACACATATGTAAATATTAAATTAGTATTAACTCACAAAGTGCCAAAAATAAACTTTCATGCCTAACAATAAGATAAATGCCTTTTTAGGAAAACTTAATCCCAAGTAATAAGTGGGAAGCATCACATAGTAGATCGCACACATATTTATCCCTTCACATGACCTTAAGATGACATTTATTCATTCTATCAGAAAAAATTATACATTCATTGAGAGTTTCCAATAATTATAGATGTGATATTCAAATATTCCCATAAACTATATATGCATATAAATTATATATAAACATAACTTCTTACTATCATTCCTCATCATATTCATGGCTTATAGCCTATTTTTAATGGAGATTTGATGTCATTATTAAAAAATAAGAAAAAACCATTATGTATAAATGACTTGTTGCCATATAAATTTATTTATTTTAAGAGATATTACATCATATAAAATTCACTAGTATATTTTCATGAATTTTCAAAACTTGTTGTGTCAAAACTTCATTTTTTTTGTGATTGATAATGAAATATTTGTGTCAAAAATAATTCCTAATGTAAATTAAATTAGGCATGGCCACTTTAAATTTAGTGAGATAAATTATATCCAAGTTAAAAAAATTTATTTCAGTGATGCATGTTTCATCGATGTTTTTTCAATAATAAGCAATTATATTTTCTTCTAATAAAAATTTATGTCATCTAGTTTTTTGATGAAAATTTTGTATCAAGTGACACTGATGATATCACCAAGGCCTTGACCTTGCTAGTGTTCCAAAACAAATGAGAACTAATTCAAATTTTGAAAAAAAATGTAACAAACATTTCATGCTTTTTTGATAAAAACTCCCTCCAAAAATTTTGATGCAAATGAGGCATGCCCTTTCAAACTATGTCCCCATAATGTGATTTGGGGATTAATTTTATTTAGTTTACTCCCTTATTGATCCAATTACTTATTTAGTTCAAAGGGGATGTGATTAGGGGAATTTGAGCTGTATCAACATAATTGTGACTACTTAATGTGATTTTGGGCTCAATTTTCCTTAATTAACTCCCATATTGAACCAATTACTTGATTGGTTAAATGTGGGATGCAAATAGGATAATGATCCCTATCAACCTAATTGTGACTACATAATGTGATTTGGGGATCAATTTTCCCCAATTGACTCCCTCATTAAACCAATTACTTAATTAGTTAAGGGACATAGATATTATCAATTGATCATCATTAACATAATTACCACTACCTAGTGTGATTCGGAGCTAAATTTTCATAAATTAACTCCCCATTAAACTAATTACTCAATTATTTTAGTGGGGGGAATAATTATAGAAAAAGAGGCTCTATGAATTTAATTATAACTAACTATGGTTTGAAGCTCACTTTGACCCAATTGACTTTCTTATTAAACCAATTACTTGATTGGTTCAATAGGGGATGAAATTAGGAGTAGTCAAGTCATGTTAATGTAATTTTGAAAAAATAATGTGATTTTGGGTCAATTTTATGCCAATTGACTCCTGCATTAAACCAATTACTTGATTATTTTATTAGGTGACTTAATTATGTGGAAGTGAGCCTTATAAACATAATTTCAACTATATAACATAATTTAGGGCTTAACTTTACCCAATTTACTCCCTCATTGAATCAACTCCTTGACTAGTTCAATGGGGGGTGAAATTAAGGGAAATTGATTTCCTTCAAACTAATTTTGACTACCTAATGTGAATTGGGAATCTCTTTGTCTCTATTGACTCATCCATTGAGCTAATTAATTTATTTTTCCAATGGAGGATGTAATTATGTTAAATCAAGCCCTGTCAACTCAATTGTGTCTACCTAATGCCATTTAGGGATCCATTTTATTTAATTTACTCCCTTATTAAATTAATTAATTGATTAGTTTAATGGGGATGTGATTAAGGTAAATTTATTATCATCAACATAATTACAACCACTTGATGTGATTTGGGACTCAATTTTACCTAGTTGACTCCCCTATTGACCCAATTACTCAATTGCTTTAATGGGGGATAAATTTAGGGGGAGTTGGGACATAAAAACATAATTTTGACTACCTAGGATTATTTTTTGCTCTATTTTGCCCAATTGAATCCCCCATTGAATAAATTACTTGATTGATTCAATTGGGGATGTAATTAGGGGAAATTGATCCTCATCAACATAATTTATATTATTTATTATGATTTTGGGATTAGTTTGCAAAATTCAACTCCTTCATTGAGATAATTACTTGATTGGATAAATGGGATATACAATTAATTGCATTTAATCCCCATTAGTGTAATTGTGACCACATAATGTGATTTGGGCTCCATTTACCCCAATTGACTCCTCTATTGAACCAATTAATTGATTGATTCAATGGGGACTGTAATCATGGGTATTCAAGCCTAATCAATGTAATTTAAAATACCATATTAATTTCACACTCAATTTTTCTTAATGCATTCCTCTATTAAACTAGTTACTTGATTGGTTAAATGTGGGATGTAATCAATATAAATTGAGTATCATCAACATGATTTTAACTATTGAATGTGATTTCAAGATCAATTTTCTCCAATTAACTCCCCTATTGAACCTATTAGTTTATTAGATCAATGAGAGATGTGATTATGGTAAATTGAGTCCCCTTAAAATAATTTTAATTACCTAATCTGATTCGAGGCTCAGTTTTACCCAGTGGACTTCCCCATTGAACCAATTACTTGATTGGTTCAATTAAGGTTTAAATTATGGATATTCAAGCCCTATTAATGTAATTAAGATTACCTAATATGATTTGGGGATAAATTTTCCCCAATTGACTCCCTCATTGAACCAATTTGGTATTGGTTCAATGGGGATGTAATTATGCTCAATCAAGTACCACAAATGTAATTATGACTAACTAATGTGATATGAAGCAAACTTATCCCTAAGTGACTCCTCTATTGAACCAATTACATGATTACTTCAATAAGGGATGCAACTAGGGCCAATAATATCATATGAAACTAATTATGGCTACCAAATGTGATTTGGAGATCCATTTTCCATGATTGAACTAATTACTCAATTGGCTTAATGGTGAACTCAATTAAGGATAATCAAACTTTCTTAACCTGATTTTGACTACATAATGTGATTTAGGGCTTCATTTTTAAAAATGTGACTCTCTCATTAAACTAGTTACTTGATTGGTTAAATGGGTGATGTAACTAGGGTAAATTGAGCCATTTCAATATAATTAACACTACCAAATGTGATTTAGGGCTCAATGTCCTCAAAATTACTCCCCCACTCAACCAATTACTTGATTGGTTTAATGGGAGATGAAATTAATGGAAATTACACCTCTTCATTGTAAGTGTGACCACTTAATGTGATTTGGGGCTTAATTTTTCCCAATTGAAAAAATTACTTGATTGGTTCAATGGGGGATGTAATCAGAGTTAATTGATTATTGTCAACCTAATTGAAACTACATAACATTATTTGGGGCTCCATTTTTTCTAATTAACATCCCCATTGAAATAATTACTTCACATAATTAGGTGAAATTGAGCCCCATAAACCTAATTTCCAATACCTGATGTGATTTGGGACTTAATTTTCCCTAATTTATTCCCCCATTGAACTATTTACTTGATTGGTTTAATGGGTGACATAATTAGGTCCCCATCAATATAATTATGGTTATGTTATGTGATTTAAGACTCAACATTATCCCATTAAACTAATTACTTGATTGGTTAAATGGGGGGCATGATTAGGGTAAATTGAGAATTTCCAATATAATTTCAACTACCTAATGTGATTTTGGTCTCAATTTGTCCTAGTTGAATCCCCCACTAGATTAGTTATGTTATTAGTTTAATAGGGGATGTAATCAGGGTTAATTGAGCTCTATTAACCTAGTTTCCACTACCTAATATGATTTTGGGATTAATTTGTCCTGATTAACTACCTCATTGAACTAATAACTTTATTTTTTCAATGGGTGACATAATTAAGGTGAATAGAGACCATTCAACCTAATTCAAACTACCTAATGTGATTTAAGGCTCTATTTTCCCTAATTTACACTCTTATTAAGCCAAACAGTCAATTAGTTCAATGGGGATACAATTAGGGTAAATATAACCTTGTTAATGTAATTCCTACTACAAAATGTGATTTGGGCTAAAATTTTTCCTAATTTAACCAATTACTTGATTGCTTTAATAGGGATGCAATTAGGGAAAATCAAGCTCTATCAATGTAATTTTGACTACCTAATGTGATTTAAGCCTCAATTTTTCCCAATTGACTCCCTAATTGAATTAATTACTTAATTGGTTAAATGGTGGATGCAATTAGGGTATATTAATCCCCATGAACCTAATTATAACTAATTAACATGATGTGGGGCTCAATTCCCCAGTTAAATCCTATATTTAACTAACTAGTTGATTGGTTCAATGGGGGAAACAATTAAGAGAAACTCTGACGCAAAATGTGATGTGAATTATTATTTAAAATATGAAACAAACTCTAATGAAAAATATGACACAAACTTTGATGCAAAATGTGACAAAAACTCTAATGCAAAATTTTATACAAAAATTTCCCATGGTGTTTTGTTAATAACTCCCTCTGAAAATTCAAATTTAAATTTCTAATGCAAATTCTAAATTACTTGCATTAGGCCATGCCATAGGTTATAAAAATAAATTCTCATGTTCTAATTTTTGAAATCATATGTCCACAAATTAATATAAATTTTATCTAAATGATCCATGGATACAAATCAGATGATTTGAATGTAACTTCCATGGAAAGTTAGCAATTGATATATAAATTGGGAATTATATATTAAACTCTAACAAACCATAATATGAGAAACAAGGCTTTTACTACTTTGGAATTTTGGTAAAAGCTAAGAGTATGCTTTCAAAAGTAAAATAATTAACTTGTCATTACATTTGGTTACTATTTGAATATGTTGTATGGAAAGGTTTTATTTATATTTTGTTATTATTCTTTAAAATCTTTAAATAATCTAATAAAAATATATTATGTTTTGTAAGTGTAATTGCATGGATGGGAATAGTAGATAAGGGTAGATAATGTAAATTCCACTCATGATAAATTTATTTGTGGTGAGCAATGTGACTATAAATCATGATTTTTTTTGTTATGTGCAAAGGTTGTTGATATGCCTATAATAATACATGTGCATAGGAAGCTATCAATCCTGAAAACCATATAACCATGTCAAAATATTTTTTTACTACTACATGACTAGTCCCAAAAATCAATACCAATATCAAGCCCCTTATTTTTTATTTCCCATTAACAAATTCATTATATTTGCTGCATTTTAAAAATACATTTATTTTTATAAAAAATTTAAAAAGTTGCTTGTATTTGTGAGATTCAATAAAGTGTGTGTGTAATGGTAGTATATTTTAAACATGGGGTTAGTGAAAACACCTCCTATGAAACTCGAAGACATGTGTCTCAAACAAGGAAATCCCAAAACTAATATGTTTCTCAAATCTTTTGTTAAGATATTGGTTTTGTGGAATTACCATGAGGGTCTAATGGTTTTGAAGAAGGAAAATAAAGCTATGAATTTTCAACATAAATCCACCAAAACAAACCAATGTCACAATATTAGGAAATGTGTAAAGGAGACTATGAATCTTGTATATACATATAATAAAAAACCACTTTTGATCACCTTTAACACATCTTAAAAGGGTCACCTCTAGCAATGAAAAAGTGACTGACACAAAAAAATTTACCTCTGACGGAAAAAATTTGTCACTTTTTCATTTCACACAAATATTTCAATCCAAAAAATTAAAATGAAAAAAATCAAATTTTGTAAAATTTAACAACTCTTAAGAAAAATGGTGATGCATGTTTTATTGATGCACATTATGTCATTAAAATCTCTACTAATTTAAGATGATGCTAAAAAAATCTAGATTAGTGCCTCTAAAATAAATTACATCACACAAACCTTTGCATCATATTGTAAAATAAAAAATAAAAAAAATACCTTGATTTTGATGTAATGATTGATATGAAGACATGAAAATCTACTAATTATTGTTACATATATATTATCTCCCATAAGCTTAAAATAAATTATATTTATTTTATGGGACTCAACTATCATGTAACCATATAACTATTCAACCAAACATAATGGGGGTGTCTCATAAATGATAAGCATGTCCCAAACACTTTATTAAGAAACTAAATTGAATTTGGATCATAAAACCCAAAAATAAAAAGGGGTTATTACTAGATAATAATTAACTTTAGCTATGCATAGCCCTAAATCAATCTTTGTCTATTTTCAAACTTGTAAGATTAGATCATTTTGGGTAATCAAGACTTAAAGCTTGTCCACTAAAGTTATAACATTTTAAAAAACTAATAATTATATTTTATCTCCATCTATTTTTTATTATTTATTTAAATATCCATTATTTATTGTGTTTTAAATATTTTGTGATGATAAATTTAAAGTAGACATATTCTATATTTAGATTTTTGTGAATCCACTTTGCACATGATTACTTATACCTCCTAAGGATTTATATCTAGGTTAATCTATTTTTTATTGACCATATCCTTAATGGTTTTATTGTTTTCATTATTTCAAACCCTTGACATTAGTTATTGGAATCTATTTTTTTATTTATCTTTCATATGTGCTTGCATTTGTAGAGATATTTCTTTGTAATGGATTAAAAAAAAAAAAATTGTTAATAGAGATTTGATATTTTTTAATAGTACCAAATTATTAATTTTATCATATCCATAATTATATAGTCCAAATCCAAAACATTTTATTAGAAATTAGTGTTGATTATTCCCACATGGTAGAGGCCATTTTCAAACATATCCAACACATTATTTCCACTTAAATTTTAAACAAAAAAATTTATTCCCATTCTAATGTCATAAAGATGCCTAGATTCCAAATGTATAGTGGGAATGATAGTGTCTTCATTTTCTATCATTTTATCTTCATGTCTTATATTTTATTCATCATGATGAATTTCTTGTGTAATTTTTTCTTAAAATTTCAATGGGCCTTTCCCTTGAATGTTATAATTGTTACCCTTGAATTCCTTCCAAAATTTTCAAACCCTAGTAAAATATTTCCAGAACTCTTTTTCTATCATTTTATCATTTATTGTCTTATATTTTATTCATCATGATAGTATTGTCTTCATTTTCTATCATTTTATCTTCATGTCTTATATTTTATTCATCATGATGAATTTCTTATGTAATTTTTTCCTAAAATTTCAATGGGCCTTTCCCTTGAACGCTATAATTGTTACCCTTGAATCCCTTCCAAAATTTTCAAACCTTAGTAAAATATTTCCAGAACTCTTTTCAAATCAATATTGGCCCTAGAGTTACATGTATCCATTGTATGTTTTTTTTCATGTATTTATAATTCAAATAATACATTTATTTTCATTCATAATTCAATCCTTGATTCCTTTACTAAAGTTTCAAATGATTATAGGAGATATACCAACATAATGCCTCATATGGATAATTTTAATTCCAACATAAAGGATGCATCATGAGATGAATCATACATAAAAAAGGAAGGTTAAATTTTACAAAGTTGTAATACAAAGATTGAACAACAAAAACATTCTTTTAAATATTCCTCAAGCTCCTAAGCTCAAAACACATGAAAAATATTATGATATGATGGATAAACTTTAAAATATTTAAGAAAATATATTTATCCTTGACATATTCAAAATATTAACAATTTATAAAGATATTCTTTTTAAAACTTTGGAGAGAACTACTTTATTGACTGATACTCAACTTTCCTATTTTTATGGAGTTATTAGATATTCAGAATATTATGATAATCCAGTTCCTTTTGAGAGTAATTAAATACCTTAAATTGATGTTGATTATCAAAATTTATAGTTACACCTCAAAGTATATATTAATAAATTATTTATAAAAATTGCATATGAATACTCGTTTAGGATTTAATTTTGAAATGAAAGATTTAATCAATAATAAGCATAACTATAAAATCTTTAGGCAAATAAAATGTGACCATAATTAGATTTGACAACCTAGTATGAATTTTATTGGTACAAATGTATTGAAATTATTTTACGGGTCAAACAATTAAATACTTTATATTGTCATGCCCAACACCTTGACTTGTAATATTTTTTTCATGAATTCTTTTAAATGTAACTATGTATGTGCTTTTGTACCTAATATAAAAAATGCACACATACTTACATCCAAAAGCATTTACCATAATCCAAATGGAGTATCAAAATACTATTACTCTTATAATGTTTTTATTGAGAGACCTTGGATTCATGTTATATATTTTATATCATCTAATTTGCATAGATTTTGAAATTGTCAACATTAAATATTATTTATACAATTCTATCTGACAAAAAACTTTTTAATTTTACAAAATTGTCAAATCTCAAAAACTCTTGTGCCTCATTAGAATCAAATATTATTTTTTTAAACTATGCATATAGAACATGAAACAACATTTGAGTTTTGATAAAATAAAAATATCAAATAATATATTGACAATCATTTAGATGATGATATTGATATAAATTTGGGAAAATAAGTTTCACTCCAATTGAACATTATAGGGAAAAAAATATTGAAGTAAGTAACCAATGAAAGAAAAAAAATTCACAAATAATAATGGAAAACATTATACTCTCACACAATGAAATATGTATAAATATAATTTTAGAATGATATATACACAAAATATGATTGTAAAGGTAAAAATATTTATAAAATAAAATAAGGTATACTAATTATTCTTCCAAATAGGCAAAGCATTGTATAAAATAATAATAATAATAATATGTTTTTTTTTTGTATGTGCATAATGAAATACATAATGTTTTAGATTAGGATTTTGAATACTATATTACATGTATGATATTTCATAAAGAAAAGAAGAAATTTGAGCTCAATACTATTTTCCCTCGAATGATTAACTTCTCCATAGAGCATGAGACATTGTATGTTGACACCTTCTTTAATGGTGAAACTTAGCTAAATTTATGGGTGGTGATGTGGATTTACTTTCATGTTATCATAAGTATATATTTTATTATCATTTGAATGATTGTGCTTAATTTAGTGAATAATACCTTTTTCATAATGGTAATGATGATATATAACTTGATTACTTACATACTTTATCTACCTTACCTTATGTAAAATATAGATCTAATTTACTAACAAAAATACATTTGATGTCGATATTGGTACTCTTGAAATTCTTTAGCTATTAAAACTCGGTGATTCTCTAACTATTGAATAAATAAAAATGTATACCAATTTATCAAGTGAATATGGACATGTTTTTATATTATGTTGTGATGATATGCATGGTTTATCTATTGATGTTGTTATTCCTTTATTTTGGACTAATAAACGCATGTGTTAAGTAATCAATTGGACTGAATGAACAACATGATTGATAGCATGATCAAATTATACCTCAAATATATTCCATGTTATTTCCACTTATTTGAATTATATTTTTCAACTATGTGTCCTTTCAATTGACTGATCAATTTTTTTTCTTCACATGATTTGACATTAGACATTGTTTGCTCTTTTATCTTGTTTTATTTAGATATTATTTAAGTTTATTGTATTTATTTTAATTTATTGACTTTGTTTGATTTACACTTTAATTGTATATGATTTTTTTATCCTCCTTGAGGTCATTTTTCCAAAAAAAATATTTATTTAATTTTCAATTTTCTCTCTTATGATTTACTTTGATCAAAACCCACAAGGACTTATATATGATGAAAAAATAATTATAGTAATACAAACATGTTCAAGAATTATGATGTAAAGAGTGGATGAATAAGGTTTTTTAACCTATGTATCTTTATTTCTTTCATTTTAGACTTTTCATTTCCATATGGGGTTTTGATTTGATTGAAAGATAAATCCATAATCATTAAGTCACAACATCAGAATGGGCAATAGCAAATTACTTGTTCACTTGGTGTGGGACATATCATTTTTATATTTTATAAGGTTAAAATTTTTGAAGAACCTAATTAATATCATGTGTCTAAAGATATTTTATGCATATAAAATACTTTGTCACATGTCACCATGTTGTTTCAAGTTTATTTTGGGGAAACATGGGGCATATCTTTTCCCCTCTAAAGATTTATTTTTCCTCTATTTTTATGTATTATGTTCCAATAAAATTTTAGTTTTTACACATCATCTATAATTTGGGGTTATTATATTCAAAGTATTTACTAATATTATTTGTGATGTAAGATTTCTAAGCATAACTAACATATTTAGTATATTGCAGTGAAATTATTTCTAATCTAATTTATAAGGTAAATGTTTGCTTTGATACAATGTTTAATATGATGGTATTTCTAACATATCTTCCATGATATAGGTTTAATATGATATAATATTAAATATGTTATTATTACAAAATATGATTTATATGCTAAAATATTAATATGATTCTTATGATAAACACATGTTCATTTTGCTTGTGTTTTTGTTATGTTTATATGATTCTTAGTATTAATTCATTATTATTATGGATTATCCTTGTCGTCTTAATATTTATCATGTATATGTTTGGAGTAATGCATGGTAAAATTTTATTTACTTGCACATACTTTTTATTTTTATATCTTCTTATGTTTTTTTATATTTCATGTTACAATGATTATACTTTGTTTATATCTTGAGCCCACATGGGTAAAATATATAATTTTGTATGTTTCTTAAATGTTATATTTTTGTGTTTTTATTAAATGCATATAATCTCTTTATTTTGAGATGTAAGCTTCACAATTTCACCCTAAATCTCAAAAGGAGGAATGTATGCTACTCATCATATTAAGTGTTGTAAAATTAGAGACATATCACCCAAGGAATATATGGTTCCAACTCAATTCTCAATTTTTATTGATTCAATAACCCAATGACTTAGATTAATTTTGGAGGAGACAACACTTAAGGTTTTAATTCCACATTATCTTTCTACCTCAATCAATGATATGAAAAAACATGGGATCTTTGTTGTATAGAAAAGACAAAGGAAATATCTCATGAACAACTAATTTTACAATTAGAATTTACTTTTCCCTATCACTCACCTATATGTGTGTAGGAAAATGTAAGTTTTGTTTTTTAGGTTTCAAGGCTCAATGACCCAACACTTAGTAACTCACATTAATAGAAGTATGTGTTTCCTTTTTTACGTGCTATGTTAAACTGCATGCTCACACCACCTAATTTTTTTCTAAGAACACATTTAAAAGTGGGTGGGAAATGCAAGCACTTAAAAAATATCCTTTGTCATTTGTTTTACATTATCTTATAGGTTCTATGTGTATTTGTCTATGTATGGATGAATGGTCTGAATTTGGTGTTATTGAATCATTATTACAACTTCATAAGCTTGAAACCCTATTTTTACATCCTATTTCACCCCCCACACTAGTCACATATTTATTGTGGAACATTTTCTTATGTCTTCCTTACCTTGGAGTTTACCTATCTATATTTTTATCCTTCCATTTATAGTCATTGTAAAACAACCATGTGTGCCAATTTCACCCAAATTTGGGTTTATTTTTCTATAAATAGACAAGTGATTTAGTGAAATTGATTATGTAAACACATATTGATTATATGCATGACTTATTCTATTATTTTACTCTGCTCAGTGATTCTTGTTCATTTGTAGGGTCTGGTAAATAAAAAGGTGATAGAAGCTAACCATAGTTATATTGACCCCCAAACTGGTTCTTATCTATTTTTTAGGCTTACAAGATTAGGCCATTTCAAATAAGCAAAAGTAAAATCCCTTATTCATTACAGTGATAACATTTTAAAATTTAAAATTACTCTATCTCCATTTACATTTAATTAATTAATCAATCAAACATTGTTTATTGTGATTTATATATATTATAATATTTAATGTAAGTTAAGCATATTTTATGCTTGTTAAAAAATAATTTTTTTTTTTTAAATATTAAAAAAAAAATCCCAAACTTATGCCAAAAAGTGTCTATAAAAATTAATTTGAAAATATAATGTGAGTAAACTTAATTACAATTCATGTTTAACTTTTTTTAACTAATATATTTTGGTATAAACTTTATTCTTGTTTAAGACTTTTAAAATAAAAAATCTTAAATTTATGCGAAGGAATTTTAAATATATTTTAATTTGAAAAAGTGGTGTGATACCTAACATTGTCGTAAACATGTAAGTGTTAAGTACAAAATAAATGAGTGATTTTTTTTAACACGCTTTACAATGTAATATATTAGATTTTTTAGTTTTAAAGCATTATAGTAGAAATTTATGTCAATGTGGATAGAAACAACAAATTGATATATAGATAACTAGAATTTTGTGTGAAACTTTGATTAGAGTATTAAAAGTAAAAACAAGTTAAAGATTTGTGCAAGTGAATATGAAAAAATAAATATTTTATGAATATCTTGTAAAGTTACATTAATATATATTACAAAATATAAATAATTTTGAATTTTTATTTAATAATTATTATTTCAATGTAACTTTTTTTAAATAAATTAATAAACTCAAGTTTAAAGCATGTTTAATTCATTATTAATTCTAAAATAAGCACTTATTAAAATTATTTTTAAAAATGAAGTGTTTTTATATACAAAATATAACTTATAATATTAAAAAAACAAATATCAAAACATCTACAACCAACAAAATAAATGAATGTTGTATATTAAAAAAACTTTATATTACAATTTTGACTAAAGTTGTACAAGGATCCTTAATTATGGCTAGTTTATTATACAACCCAATTAACACATTGCCAACAGATCAAGAGTAAAAAAGTTACATGGTTAAATGTTTTTTTTTTTGCCAATTTTAAATTTTAAAAATTATATTTTGTTTCAATTTAAAGGAATGTATATTTTGGTACTTAAAATTCAAATATTTATAACTCTATCGTGTGGACTCCTTTTGAGCTCATTTTTAAACTATTGAAAAACATTTTCAAAACTCTTCATGATGGTATCGTTGTCGTTGTTGTTGTTGTTGTTGTTGTTGTTGTTGTTGTTGTTGTTGTTGTTGTTATTATTATTATTATTATTATTATTATTATTATTATTATTATTATTATTATTATTATTATTCAACTATCTTAGCTTCTTCAAATATGGAGAGGATTCCAAAAGTATATATCCTAACCCTAAGGAATAATTTTCCAACATAAGAATCATCCATGGAGACTTCATTTAATACCAAGTGTTTGTGGTGGATTACTATGGGGACCGATAAAGTTCATACTACCAAGGTAAAAAATTATGTTTATGACAATTATGAATATTATGTGATGGGAATGACACTAACCCACATTTTACCTAAACTTCATTTCCATCTCAAGGATTATAATAAATCAAAGGAGATGTGCAATGGATGAAAGAAAATTTTCAATAATTTTGAGTCATGGGTCTACAAGGTAGATGCACACTTCATCTATTGTACTATGACAATATTAAACACTATTTATCCCATATGAATTATCTTTTGTTTTATTTATATGAGTGTAGTAAAGAGTAAAATAATAATGATATAATATTATCAATATAATTCTTGAGAGCATGAAGTATCCCTATAATGTATTTTTCTCCATATTTTTCTCTACTAGATCCATGATTATGGAAGAAGTAAAAACTATATTTTTCATGTTTGTTCTCCATATTGGTTGTGGAATAATACAAACTCATAAATAAGGGTCAACTTCATTCAAAAAAACATGCTTACATGTCAAAGGAAAAGAGGAAATAAAACTTTAAGGTACCAAGACAAAAACAAATGTTTAATATAATACCATAGAGGCAATGATAATGGGTTCAAGAAGAGTTATTATAATGGTGATCTTAAATGTGGTCACAGTGGTAAGGAGACTATGCACATCTAATGTTTGTATTGTGTAAATTTATGGCATTAAAATATTATTATTTCAATAAGATGAAGGATCTATTGAATGAGAATAAATATCTCAAGGAATTCAAGGAAAGTATCAAGGTAATGGTAAGTATAATGTCATGTTTCCAACAATTTTAAATCTTTTCATGATCATACTTCAAAATGTGAGTTTATCGTGGATTTTGGATGTATTCATCATTTTACTAATGATGGTGGTTTATTCCAAAATCTTGGAAATTTTGATGATGATAAAGGTTATATAGTATATGACTCTATATGGGGTATTATTGATAGCAGTGATGTGCTATAAAATTAAATAAACAATTATTTTTACCATGTACTAAATTTTAATGTTAGTCTGATAGATGTTATATTTTATTAAGTGAATATTTTTTATGTTGCATGACAGTACATGATATACCATGCATTGTCCAATAACTTGATTTGGATGATGATGATATAATGGATTTGATTTTAAGGCTCCCTTTATGGTGAATTTTGAGTAACCTTCAAGAGATAAGGTAGTTTTATGGTATGTTGTATTAGATCAGTCTTGAATTATTGAGATAGGTTTGAATAATGACCCTAAGTTTCATATTAAGACAACCCCATACAAGGCAAACTTGACACATGATACTCCTAATTCTAAAGGAGATGTTATTCACCCTAAGTGGTCTATCACTATCATTAAAAAGGATAAGTAAAATAAGGGGATGAAAATACACCATGTAGAACTTGTAGTTCAAAATGTTTGGCCAATTTTTCTATCATAACTAGGATAAAGATAACCATTATTGACAATCATATGTAAAATTCAAAAGTAAATAGGAATCGAAGAGGTTGTGGCATGACAATAAAATCCCTTAATGAATAATCACACTTAAAAAAATTCCTTATCCAAAGGAATAGAACATTTTGAAGTGAAAATGGATCTATAATACAATTTCACTTCAAATGGTTCTATCTAGAGGTAAAAGGCTCAACTAGTGGTGAAATGATATATTAAGGAGAGTATTGATTATTAGGATACATGATCTTGTTTCTAAGACAAAAAAAAATAAAATTCTACTCTCTCTTGCATCCAAAATTTGATAGGAGGTGGATCATATTCATGTTTAGTGTGCATTTATAAATGGTGATATTCATAAGGAGATCCATACATGGAACAATCACAAGGTCTTTTTCAGCATAGTAATTCAAAGCTAGTGTGTAGGGTTTAAAATTCACTATATGAATTGAAACAAGTTATCCAAACTTGGTAAGTAAAGATTGAAATTGTCATTATTTCATGTAGCTTTAATAGATGTAAGATGGATCACAATGTTTATGTGAAGAATGTAGATAGTCACATTATGATTTTGGTTCTATATTTGAGATGATGAATCTCATTTTACTGCATTTTTCCATGGTATTTAGATTTTGCATTTGGATGAATGGATATTCGTTTCAAAACCTATGTATGCACTTGGTTTGTTTAATAAATTTAATATGTATATGTGAAAATATATTATTACCCCATAATAATCTAAGGTTAAGTTGACTCTATATTATTATACACCTTAGGTTGAAGCTAATTTATATAGGAAACTTATGGGAAAATAATTATACTTGACTCCTAATCGACCAAATATTTATTTTTTAGTTGGTATTATTTTCAGGATTATACATGAGCCTAATTAGTCATTGGGAAGTTTTCAAAAGAATATTGAGGAATATTAATTAGTTGGATATCATGTACTATAGTTTTAGTGATGATGGATTAGTAGTATATAATAATTTAGATTGGATTAGAGATACAGATGAGTGGAAGTCTAAATATAAGTATGTGTTTCATCTTGGTTCTAGTTTTATATCATGGTCTTGGAAGAAGTTGAAGACCAGTCATCACTCAAATATTGAGGTATATTTTATATTATCATTAAATGTGATGCAAGAGGTGGTATGGATTTTCAATTGTAGACATCTAATTTTGATATAGAATGTATCCATACTATGCCAACTAAGGAGATTAGATATAAACTGCTTATTATTGAAGTGATGGATTTAATTATAAACTGGTTATTTTTATTGAACTTACTTTGACTAGTCCTCATGTACATTTGAAAAAAATGGAAATTGTTAATAATTTTTAATGATTCTTCAATGGATACACATGGATGACGATATGAATGCAAATGATTTAGATGTTAGTACTCTTAATGATATTGTGAATGAAAATGTTTCTATTGGATCTCAAAATATTAATAATTTTGATGTAAAGAAAGATAGGTTGGCAATACTTTCTTCATTTATAAAATATTTTTTAAACCATCCTAACAAAATAGATGAATTTTTATTTGTGGAGAGATATGAAAAATAAATCCCTAGCTCCAAATCACATAGTTTTTTTTACCTTCTCACATTATTTTTAATGCTTCTCTTATAACTTCAAATTTTCCTCAACCATCTCAACATGCTATACAACCCTTACCTTATTTTCATATTACTCCTCATGCATCTATTATTTTCATTCCTACTTATGCCATCACTACTTTGATTGCAACCTTTGAAGTTACAATCCTTCAAAAAATTGTGTAAGTTGTGCAATAAAAAATTCAATAATTTCTTTCTCAAGGGTCTTAAAAAGAAAGTCATAAGATCAATTCACATGATATTTGACTCAATCCTTTAACATATGAGGTCCTTACCTAACATATACCCTGGCTTTGTGAATCTTAATTTTTTTAATGGAAAAGGTGATCTTTCTCATCATATCAAGTTTTTTATGCTTAATGTCTTGAAAGATTATTGGCAAAACTCTTTCCTAAAACCCTTAAGTAATAGGATATTATTGGTTTTATGCCTTGTAATATGGATCCATATACTCTTATAATATTTTAGGCAATGGTTTCTTAACTCACTTTTCAATCAACATTACCATGAAGGTCATGTTTTCATAGATTTCCCAACTTAATCAAGGACCTAGGGAATTTTAGTGATCATGTTCTTAGAATCATAACCATGTTTACAAATATGACTCAAAAAGTATATGATATTGAACTCTAAATTATATTCTCTCAAATTTTAATTTAACCCATTAAATACAAAGTGGTATTTAACTCTCACCAATATTTTGATGAACTTTGACATGCAATTAGAAACTATGATATCAATATTTTAGAGGACAATATGCTCAAATATGGGACCAATTCCCATACCTCTATTAGATATAAATATAAAATTAAAATATAATTCAAAGCTTAGGTGAATGATAATAATTTTCAACATAAAAATGAGGCAAAGAATGTAGTTAATGTGGTATACCAGCCATAACAGAGGATGGTCCTTTCCTAAAAAAGAGAGAAAATATAGTTTACACATTAAATAAGATTCCTCAAAATGTTATTAAACTATTAATTTAATTAGACATGATATATCTACCTCCTCAATGATAGTTTGACTCATTAAGGCCCTTGCCTAAGAAACATAATGTTAATGCATATTATAGATAATCATAGACTCCTTGGTCATCCTAAAATTAAATTCAAAAATTTGAATCATAATATCTAATACTTGATTAAAAATAGCCAAATCGAAATAGATAGTCACAACAACATTTTAAATGAACCAATTGCTCACCCACATAAGCATCTAAAAATATTTACCAACCATCTTCAAAATCATATTATTCAATATAAAAACCAATATTATATTTATATGATAGCTAAAAATAAACCATCACAATATTATAATTCTCATGCACTTGATGGATTCATTGGTGTTTTCAATGACACACATAAAAATCCTCCTATAATTATATTTTATAAACATGAAATTCAAAAAGATGATTCAAACATTGGACCAATATTTATTCAAGATTTAATGGATACACATTTAAGGTTAAAAAATAGGAGTTTATAAAATTTAGAGTATAAATTTATGAAAAATTTAATTCATTACCAATATTGAATAAACGCATAATGATATAGTGGGTATAACCACAGTTGTGAGAGGATATGATGGCATAACTAGGACACCACTTGGGGGCATTACCTTACCTATCATCATAGGCCCTGAGACCATCTTATTTTAATTTAGGATAATAAAACTATTGGATAATTGTCAATGATGTCATGTAGGTGTCCTGGTGAGTGAATGAAGTGCCTTGATAGTCTAAGTGTGCAATATGCTTGTCTTAGTATGCTTGAAGTAGGCTTTGTTGATCTTCTATTTTGGAATAGATAGAGATAATTAGGGATGATTATGGAGTATTATTTATATTCAAGGGGTCATATAATATCTTTTCTATGATTTGATTACTTTCGTGCATGAATGGATTTCATCTAGACATTTTGGGTCTAGTGCCATAAAATCTGAGTAGGCAGTTTGTTGATGTCACCATTAACACATGTGGATGAGTCAGGGGGAGTTGTTCATATGGTTTTTAATCACATTGATTCCTAGTTGATATACACTAAATATCAATTCATGTGATGAAGCACATTCAAAATATATTAATGTGTAAAGTTAGGCTCCCAGGCAATTTGATTATGTTTTTTCATACTTAGCCAAATTTGAATGTGACAAAAAAGCTAAGTAGCCATTTTGATGGTGTTATATCTTGCACATGTGAAGGCGTCAAGAGAAATTTATCATATTGGTTTGTTTAATTTTGAGTCAAGTTGATTTGCACTAAATTTTAGATTATTCACTAAAGCACATCAAAACATATGCATGTGAAAAAGTTGGCCTTCCAGGCAATTCTTGGCATAGTTGGCTCTATGGCAAAAAAATTTGAGTGAGTATATTAAGGTAATTATATCTCACACATGAAAAGGTTTCAAGAGAATTTTGACCCATGTTTGGATTCTTCTATGTGAGGAAATCATATGGTCCAAATTTAAGATCATGAATCTAATCACATAAAATGTTATTGAGGTCTAAATTTGGCCTTCCAAGCATATTGAAAGGGTTCCCATACTTAGACAATTTTGAACAAGGTAAAGTTTGAGAAACTCTTAAGGATATCGATGGAGTGTGTTTGCTCCAAGATGTCAATAAAAAGTGAGATGGCAAGAAGTGCATGATGTTTAATGGATGATGAAAGGTAAAGGATAAATATCAATGGTGATTGAGTGTTAATATAGATTGATAAAATGTTGCACACTATAAGATAAAACCCTAGTTTATTCACATAAATCAAAAGTGCACATTGAGTAAATATTATAAGATTACATGATCTGAGGTCAATTTTTTGAGGTTTAACAATTTGTAGTTGTGAACTATGAGTTAAAGGTCAAGCTTAATATAATAAGATCGATAGTACATATTTGATCTAAAGTAGTGAGGACACGATATGTGATCATAATGTTCAAAGTTTAACTATGATCGTTGGCATTTGAATATTTGAATTTTTCAAAGAAAAGACCAGTGTCTGGTTTTTGAGCCATATCTTTCAATCTATGTAGAATTTGACCATGTTGTAAAAATAAAATTTATAGAGGACTCTAAGTCACATATATTAATATAAATTTGAAGGTATAAAATTTTGTATAGTCAAAGTTGTTAATTTTAAAAGTTTATTGTGTGTTCATGCATGTTGTGCAAGTAACCTAAGAAGTAAATTTGAGCTTGTAGTGATGTTGTTTCGATGTTTCATGATGACTTATCTATTAGGGAGTGTCTTAAACTCCATGAAGATGTTATGTGTGGTTTTTTAAGGTGTGTTAATTCTATCTTGAGTATGAAAAATTGCTTAAGAATTTGAATATGTATTCATTCATGATGATCTTATGCACCACGTCAATGTTTGAGTTATTTGAACATATGCAGAAGTGAGCAAAGTTAATTATGATCATTTAAGGATGTCTAAATGGACATAAGGAGTGGACCCATGTATTTTAAAGGGTCATGTGTTCTTAGTTTAGTCATATAAGTTTTAAAAAGATGAATAAGTCATCATAATACCTAAAAGGTGACTTAGGCTTATTTGAAAGAGAGTTGTGCTTGATTGTGACCCATGTAAGATGACTTAAGGGTGGAGGCATGTATTATGGAAAATAAAGAAATATTATGGAATTGATAATTCATGAATTCTATTTATATATATATATATATATATATATGTATATATATATATATACATATATATATATATATAGAATTCATGAATTATCAATTCCATAATATTTCTTTATTTTCCATAATACATATATATATATATATATATATATATATTGAAACCAAAAGTGTTGGTTTCTAATCTTCTATAGAGAATGTAAATACAAGGTGTATGTGAGAAGAGTATGCATTGAAGCAAAGAAGAGAGGATAGGTTATATTCCTATTGATATGATGATGACTAGAATAGTTTTTTAACTATGTATAACCTATAGGTCATATTTATAATGTGATAATAGTGCTCTTGTAGTTTTAGGATATGTAAAGTGGTCTAAGTGTGCATATGAGGATAGTTTATGTGAAGAATGAGAGATATTGTGGCATGCCTATGTGAGATGCATGCATGAGATAGAGAGGGATTTTGTGCAATGGTTAGATAAATAGAGATCCATCATCAAGTTTTGAAGACATCAATTCTAAGGTGGAGGTGTTTAAATCAAAAGAGGGCCTAATGGAGTTGATCTTCCTTAGGGGTAGTTCCTCCTCATGAAATAGGTGTTTCACTAAAGGCCTTTGGTCAGGAGGATTTGATCAAGGTTTTATGGTCTAAAGGATTTTACCAATATCTTATTTCTAATTTATTATAGACAAGTATTCCATGTGTTATAGGCTTGAGAGTGGGTTTTATTCCCCATGAGGGTTTCCCATATGAAATCTATGTTGTATGTTTGATCTTGTTTATGCATTAAATGAATGAGCTCTATTGTTAATGTTACTTTATCAAGTTCATATATGTTCATTATCTAATAGTTTTAAACGATTGGAATTGAATTCTAAATATTTGGGCTCACTAATTCACCCCCCTTCTTAGTGATTGTACCTCTAATAATTGGTATCAGATCAAGTCTTTTGGTAAAGGCTTAACAGCTTGAAGGTGATCTAGGATATAATATGAGTAGTCATCAAGGAGGTTTCTCTACTAATCAAGCATCGATGTTTAATGGATCCAATTATGCTTTTTTGAGTGCAATGATGAGGACATACATTATGTCCATAAGGTTTGATGTATGGCAATTTGTTGTAGATGGTTATGTTATTTATACTACTCCATCTAGTGTTGTAGATAAGAAATTGTTTGAAAATAATTTTAAGGCAATGAATTCCATCACTTTTGGTCTTAAAAAGAATAAGTTCACTAAGGTAATCTATTGTAAATATAGTAAAGAGATATGGGACAAAATACAAATCATTTATGAAGGAGATTCAAAGGTCAATATTGCTAAGTTTTAGACTCATAGAAGGCAAATTGGAAGTCTTAATATGAACAAAGATTATTCTATGGCATCCTTTCTACAGAGAGTTGATGAAATTATGAACATCATCATAGGTCTTGGAGAGAACCTTGAAGAGGCTACTATAGTTTAAAAGGTATTAAGGCCTTTATCCCTCAAGTTTGATCTAAAGGTGTACACTATAGACTATATTCATGATCTTACTCAGTTAAAGATGGATCAATTGCATGGCACCCTTACTGCCTATGAAATGAGGAAGAATGATGATATACCATCAAAGAAGGAAGCAGCATTCAAGATAGAGATGAAGCCAAAGAAGAAGTTCCAAGTTAAGAAACCCAAGGAGGATGAAATTTCTTATATAGATGAGGATGAACTAATTGCTTTGATTTCAAGGAAATTGAAAATAGGTTCAGGCAAGTATAAGGGTAAACTACCTCTCAAATGCTTCAATTATGGAGAGGTAAGACATTTTGCTAATAAGTGCCCTCTTAAGTATAAGAAGGATGATGATGAAGAGTATGATCAAGGTTATGATGATGGCATGAGATCATTCAGTTCTAATGAAAGCAAAAAGAGATTTAGAACGTTTGACAATAAGAATTACTTCAAGGACAAGAAGAGTCTCTACACCAAATAAGATTGTACCTCATCAGATGAGAGTGAAGTTAGTAACTCAAAATATGATCCTGAAGATGATGGTCCTATTAAAGATGAAGCCTTGTTCATGATTGAGGAAGTAAATTGTTCAAATAAAAAGGAGTCTACTTGGAGTGATTCAAATGATGATGAATATGAAGTAGACTATGAGTCTGCATTGATAAATGCTCTTGAAGAACTAAAGATTGAGAAGAAGATGAAATCTAAAAGGAGCAATTCAATGTGTATGAGGCAAGAATGAATAAATACACCAAGGAACATGAAGATATAGTCAAGCATCTCAGTTGTCAACTAAAAATTCTATCTACAAGATTGAAAGCTAAAGAAGATGAATATGCAAGGTATGTAATTAAAAATGAGTCATTGAAATCTAAGTTAGAGAAAACATATAGTAAGTTGAATTCATTTATGAGATTTGAAAAGAGCTCAAATGATCCAGATAATATTTTGAATGATCAAAAAACATACTAGTGATAGATCTGGCCTTGGTTACAAAGAATAACTAGAGAATGCAACTCAAGACAAGATGAAGACTATTATGAATAAGGACAATCATACTTTCAAGATAAATCATCATATAAGGAATGAATGTTCTTGCATAATGAAGAAAAATTAGATCAGACAACTAAATACCATGAGGTATGAAAAAACCAATGGTTACTAATTTACTTATAATCAGTTTGGGCTTAGAGCTAGAGAATGTAGAATACTTATTAGAAATGAGTTTGAATGGGACTAGGATGGGGGTCATTATTCAAAATGTGTGAGCAAGGTTGAGTGTTTCAAATGTCATGATGTGGGACATTTTGCAAAACATTGTCCATCTAAAGTAAGGCAAGTTGAGTTCACATTAAGAAGAATGGTTTGAAAAAATTATGAATAGAGAGGTCACATTACTAGATTCTATAAGTAAAGGTCCACAAGTCAGAATAGGTTTAATCAAGATCTAAGAATGTAAAGAAGAAAGAAAGTTATTGTTGTCACTTGAATGCACCTGATGAGGATATAAGACAATCTTCTCCTCACTCAAGTGACACAATGGAACCACCCCATGGCTGTGGGTATCCCTATTGGAGGGTGGATCTCTAGATTAGGTGTTAACTCCCCTTGATGCATAATTTAAGCTCATATTCCTATTACTAACAACTTAGGGAATGAAAATGGTTAAGAATAGCATGAAAAGTAAACCCATTCTAATGGAGGTGATGCACCAAAATATTTTTTCTACTCATACTCTTGACATGTAATTTGAACCAAAAGAAGCTTAACATACACTCCATCTAATAACAACCTTCTTCTTGCATCAATTTTTCAACATGGGGTCTTGGAATTGGCTTAGGCTAGGAAGACTCAGATAATAGGCATTCTAAGACACACTATTGAATTAGCTATTCACTACACTTATAACTCCATTTGACACTTCTTGTTGACCTGTAAAGAGAAGTATTTGAACTCACAAGGTACTACAAAAATTGGCATGTGAAGTTAAGTTAAGAGACACTTGCACAAGACAATAACCATCACATATACTTAGAGAATTCTTGAATGAGGTAAAAATAGATATCTTTATTGATTCAAAACAAAATTTTGGCAGGGCATTGCCATACCCAAGTGGAGAGATAAAAACACTGGCCAAAAAGGCCCAATTTATAAAAAATTTGAGAACAAAAAAGAGGGAAGCTCAAAGGTCATAAAAAAACATGCTCATGCCTGAGAATAGAAATAGTTAAGTTACACGTATAGTTGGGTGGGAAGTAAATAATGAATGTATCTTGAGACATATGTCCATGTAAAATCATGGTAGAATCTTCCAAAATGATGTAATGACTCTTCTACCATCCTTCATGAAACTTCCTCCATCAAATACCATCCATGAGCATTTGAAATTGTCAATAGGGGAGTCAACACATAGCACTGCTTTAGGGAAATGGAATCTATTTTGACAATTAGAAAATGATTTCCTTAATTTTTAGCCATCCTATAGACACCTATGTTTATGATTTCATGGAAGCCCTTTGATTTGGTTAGCTACCAGTAATGAATCAAACCATCAACCTACCTATTTTTTTCTTGTTTTCTCTACACCAGATGCTTTGGATTCTACCGTTTATCACCTCTATGTTTGCCCTCAAGTTCTTGCCAAACTTTTTTATAATTCCAATGACTAGCCCCTGACCCTAAATTTGACATCCATAGACTCGTCATGAATTCCTTCAAGATATTTTCCTTACACACTTTTTCCCATATATCTATTTTATTTTGGACTTTTTCAGCCACTTTGTTTTGGCACTTTTCTCAAGAGAATTCATTCAAGATATTTGCATCAGGTCTTTTACTTTGGGATTTTTTTCCCAAAACAAATCAGTTAGCCTCTTTTTTGCATTCATTCCTTTAGACTATTTAATGACCCATCAACTATCCAGAAAAGGACCCTCAAAAATCCTAAAAACATCCTTCCCAAAAGGAAAATACCCTTCAAGGAAATTGAAAAGTATTATCATTTTTTTGAAAATGACCCTTCAGCTTTTGAAAATAGATCATTTAGTTCAAGAAGAATACCTTTGAATGTTTTTAAAAGGACCATTCACCAAATGGAAATTACCCTTCAAATTTCTTATAAAGTACCTTTCGGATTTTTGAAAATGTCCCTTAAAAAACTTTGAAATGCCCTTCAAAAAAATTGAAAATGAGATTTTTTGAAAGATGGAGGTGACCTTATAAAAATTTGAAGTATCCTTCAACAAATTTTAAAATGACCCCTTCATCTTGAAAATATAACCTTCAAGAAAATTGCTTTAGATAAAATGTCTGAAACAATTCCCGACACTTAAATAAAAAACACAAAAACAACACCTCTAAAATAATGAACACTTGTAATTTTTCCATGGGTTTTGTGTGGAACACCTCCTCCAAAGGAATCCTACATACTATACCTATCCAAAATTTATATACTTAGACGGTCAAGCTTTCATATAGGGGTGCCCAATTTTGACCTGAAGGGCCAAAATTTGATCAACAAATTGGTGACTCAAATGGGAAGTATGCCTACTATACTGACTAGACTAGTAGGCTAATCAGTCCATTAGGCATGGAGTCATCTAAGGACTTAAATAAACAAGAAACCTTAATCATGACTCAAAACCTTGATCAACAAGATAACCATTGACTACCTCAAACACATAAAGGAAAGAGACACACAATAAAGACTAAATAAATATGTACATTAATCTTAGGGGAAATGAACACAGTAGAAAGGAAATAAATATGTACATTAATATTGATTATACCTCCCTTCTTATATCAAAAAGGAAGTGTCTTAAGTCTCCTCCTACTAGATGAGTGATGATGCCAAGCATGTTTCTTCTTGGATGGCATACTAGATGAATCTTGCTTCCTCTTTACTCCTTAAGTGTGTACATCATCCAATTGAATCATCTTACATGCATTTTCAAAGTATTCAAGGTCATTTTAAACCTCAAATCATGCCTCAAACTATTGTCCCTTCATCTTGTCATGGCAATTCTGAAAACTTATGTATGGGATGGCTTGTTGCAACTTTATCTATCCTTGAAGGATCTCATCATAATTTTCCATTTTCATAATATCTTAAAACTATTCAAGGAGAATTATATCATAACCATTTGAAGGTGTTTCTTGATTTCAATCTTCATAAATATTATTGGAAGTGGCTACATAGGTAGATGTAGAGGCAAGCTTTAAGTTACCATCCAAAGGCCTATAATCATCATAGATTTCTCTACTATGATCTAGGTTATCTTCATAATGATTCTCTTCAACATGTATTTTTTATCTCTCATCTTGAGCTTACTCATTTAGGATCATGGTCTTTTCCTCCTCATACTCTTGGAACATTTGCATGTAAATCTGCCACATGTCCTCCTTTTGAGCCACATTTTCTTGCTTACCATGCCTAGTAAACTCCAATGGATTTGTAGGTTATTTGAGAGCTTCAACTTCATTACATATGCTCTCAAATATGTGCCATAGGCCATCATCCTTTGGTTGTCCTAGATAATTAAAAGGAGAGACAAAAAAGTCCATTTTTTCTTCTTCTTTAGAGTCCAAGAGAACTTATTCCAAGGCATCTTTCCCAACACAAGGGGAATATTATTTCATGTTCTCACAACCTAACTTATCCTCACCATCAATCACCCCTTCTTCATCCTCAATCCAATCTGATATTTCAATCTCATCCTCCCTCTTAGTAAAATCGACCTTAGGAACTTCAAAAATAGGGAGCATGGCCAAAGGGGATTCCCAAGTAGCAAGACAATTATCTACATTAGCAAGGCAACCTTGATCAGTTGGAGGGGGTGGAAAGATGTATTTAATAGTCTATTAAGGAGGGGTGGGAGGGAATTTAATGGTTCACAATGTCTCTTCCCTAACAACTTCTCCATTTGAGCATGATTTGTTCATTCCCTCATGAGTTGCCATCACATCTTTCCTTCTAGGGAAGGTGGGTTCAAGGATAGCTTCATGGGATTTAGAGGCTAATAAAGGGGTAAAATATATGTCTATAAAACCTATAGTTTCCTTGGGATTGGCACTTTGACTAAAATTTGGAGGATTAGGTTTAGATAGCTTACCTTCAACTACCATGATATCTTTCATCCACATTTGATTTTCTAACTCAATTTCCCTTTCAAGGTGAGCTTCAAAACTTAGTTTTTATTCTTCAAAATATTCCCCAAGTGCGATAGCCTACTCCATCATGATATCTTCCTTCCTTTGGCCACTTTATTGAGTAGGTTTCTAAGAGAAAAAGTTTTAGGGAAAGGACAAAGAATTTGGGATACCTTGAGGCTGCCAAGATAGAGGTTATTCGTAAGTTCTCAACCTTCCTTCTAGGTGGAAGATCAAACCACAAATATTGATCATATCATTAGAAATACATGGCCAACTAGCTTTCTCTATAGGGATCCATTCCTTTTTAACTTGCTCCAAATCTTCCCTCATATTGTTGACACAAATGCTAGGGATAATTTGACCATAACCACACCTAGTGTCAAGGTCTAACATATATTCTTGGTAACCAAGGAGAGTTATTTTGAAACTAGCAATGGAATGGTTTAGAGGAGATCTAAGTGGGCTATATGGAGCACAAACTTGATAGGTTTTGTCATTGGTAGCATATTCTTGATGAAGATCATGACAAGGTTGGACAAGAACTTGCTCATAATCAAGAGGAAGAGGCAAAGCTGGATATAACTCCTCAACTTGTGTTACAACAGGCTCAAACTCATAAATCTACATGAATCACATCACAAAAGAGTATGGAACAAGAAAACAACTTAAATTGGTATACCTAGGTTATTCAACCAGTAGATATATACATGGAGTCACCATTAATGTTTGTTATAATTACCTCCAAAGGCTAAGGTCTTGAGGAGAACACCAAAAATTCTCAAGGAATGCACTCAATAGTCCCACCAAGTGTGCCAAAAAAAAATTTCACTTAAATTCACCCAATGAGGAAATGGGAGAATCTTCTCCTCACTCAAGTTACATAATGGAATCACTTGAGGGTTGTGGGTATCTCTATTAGGGGTGGATCTCTAGATTAGGGGTTAGCTTCCCTTGATTCATCATTTAGGCTCATATTCATATTAATAATAACTTGGGCAATGAAAAGGATTAAAAATAGCATGATAATTAAACTTATTCTACTAGAGGTGATGTACCAAAATATTTTTTCTACTCACACTCTTTACATGTAATTGTTGTCTCCAAATCTTACACCCTAGAAGAGGGTTGTTCAGGCTTCCTCTAGATTTGGGAAATGTTGGGATATTTTTGGGCTTATGGGTGTCCCTATAAGTGGATATGAGCCTCTAGGTTGAAAGGGATAGTTCCCTGTATTAACTTTTGTGCAATAAGATTGTTGAACTAGTTTGTATGAGTGAAAAGAGTTAGAATTTTGTAGAAATGAAAATCCTGGTCTAAGATGGTGATACACCAAGAATTAGTATCCACATGTATGCCCTATACTTATGCATAATATAGTCTATAACTCAAGTTCTAGAATATTTTAACATAAGTATTTCAATGTAGAGATAAAATAAATAAGATCACATAAGGTAAATAACTAGAAAAGATAACCTATATAGTCTAAAAAAGAGGTTACACATGCAAAATCTCATACAGCTAGAATGCACTCTATGTGACCTATTGGATCAAATATTTGCTCAAAAACATGAAGGATAGAGAATAGAATGATAAAGCATCACTTGTTGTCACTCTATGTCTCTTGCATGCCCAATAAAATGTCTAGAACTTAGAAATAAAATAGACTTATTCTTCTTTGCTTAAAGGCAAGAAAATGGCAAAACATTCTAGCAGAGCTTCACCGTACTATCTATGGATGATAAAACAAGAGCCCAAGGGTCCTATTTATAGGAAAATGGGGAGAGAAGAGAGAGATCTTGGGCACTAAAATAAAATCCTCCAAAATGGTTTTTAGTAGCCATCATAGTGAAACTAATTCTAGTTGTTATCTCATTTAATTGGAGTTTGTCCTTCTCTTTGATTCGCCCTCTTGAAATGACCAAGATCACTACAAAATCAATGGTGAGATGACCATCCACAAGACATGGCTCAAATAACTAAAAAATCAATTTATTCTTCCTAAGAGCTCCTACATTTTTCATTGTAGACCCATTCAAGTTTTCCAATTGACTTTACTTCTACTTGCTTCTTTAGGTTCTTTGATTGCTTCTACTTGTAAAAGTCATAAGTAAAGCTCTTTTTGAAACTCGTAAATCATTATCTCTTCCTTTTCAGGATTCTCAATTGCTTTTACTTGTAAAATTTATATGCAAAGCTCTTTAGGAAACCCAATTTGCACTATCCTTGTTTAAGACCCTGTCGGGTTCTCTGAATGGCTTTAATTCCTATTTGAAGAATTTAGGCATGAATTTGACATCCTACAGCATGTCATCTTTGAATCACAATGGCTAGTTGGCCACCCTAAATTTGACATCCTATGGCACATCATGCCTTTGAATCATAATGACTAGTTGATTGTATTAAACTTGATGTCCTATATCATGTCATGGGGATCCATTGGGTTTATATTTTAGGCAATTTTCTTGAAGTAATTCCTTCATAAAATTTGTTCGAAGGAATTCTTTTAGGGATTTTTCTTGAAAGGCAATGGGTAGTTCCTTCAGTAAATTTTATTAAAGGACACTTGGGGAAAGCACAAGGTCCCTTCAAAAAAATTTGAAGAGCATTTCCAAAGGAAATGGCCCTTCAAAAAAAAATTGAAGGGAATTTCAATAGACAAAGTGCCCTTCAGAAAAGTCTGAAGGGTCACTTGGGAAGAAAAGTGCCCTTCAAAAAAATTTCGAAGGGTCACTTGGATAACAAAGTGCCTTTCAAAACATTTTGAAGGGACACTTGGGCTAAAAATTTCCCTTTGAAACATTTCCAAAGGGTCACTTGGGAAGATAAGTGCCCTTCAAAAAATTTCTGAAGGGTTACTTGGGAAGAAAATTGCCCTTCAAAAAAGTCTGAAGGGACACTTGGGTAAATAAAGTGCCCTTTGAAAAATTCCAAAGGCACAATTTGGGGGAAACATTATGGAGACCATTTTGGTTTTTTTGATTTCTTTTTCTTGTAAAATTCATAAGACTTACTCCTTAGAAAACCTAAAGTCATGCATCATTTAAAACCCACAAAGCATTGGAAGGATTAATTCGAGTTCATAAACCCAGATTACTTTTACTCATGGAACATGTATAAGTCAAGTCATTTAGAGAACCTAAATTGGCATTGATAATGTAATTTAGGTTTACGAGGGGCCAAGACTTGACTTATGTAAAACTTGACATACACTACAATGGAGCCAAAACACTTTAGCCTCCTTGACTTGCAATTTTGGACCTCTAAAATTGCATATTCTTGTAACTGCTATTCAGCTCTTCATTAAAATAATTAAACAAATTGTACTAAGGTGAAATCTAGTTAATAGTACTTTAAACCAAAATAAGCTTAACATATACTCCATCTAATAACAGCCTTCTTCTTGAATTAATGTTTCAACATGGGATCTTGGATATGGCTTAGGATAGGAAGACTTAGACAATAAGCATTCTAAGACACACTATTTAATTAGCTATTCACTACACCTACAACTCCATTTGACACTTATTTCTAACATGCAAAGAGAAGTCTTTGAACTCATGAGTTATTAGGAAAATTGACATGTGAAGGTAAGCTAAGATACACGTGCACAAGACAATAACCATCACATACACTTAGAGAATTATTGAATGAGGTAAAAAAAACTATCTTTATTGATTCAAGACAAAATTTTGGTAGGAATTCACCATACCCAATTGGAGAGATTAAAAAAATGGCCAAAAAGGCCCAATTTATAGAAATTCCAAGAACAAAAAGAGGGAAACTCAAAGGTCATAGAAAAACATGTTCAAGCTTGAGAACAAAAATAGTTATGCTACACATATGGTTGAGTGTGAAGCAGACAATGAATGTATCCTGAGATAGATGTCCATGTAAAATCATGGCAGACTCTTCAAAAATGGTGCAATGACTCTTGTACAATCCTTCATAAAATTTCCTCCATTAAAGACCATCCATGAGCATTTAAAACTGTCAACAGGGGAGTCGACACGTAGCACTACTAAAGTGAAATGGAATCTATTTTGACAATTAGAAAATGCTTTCCCTAACTACTAGCCATCCTCTGGACACCTATGTTTATGATTTTATGGAAGACCTTTGATTTGGTCAACTACTAGAAATGAATCAAACCATCGATGTACCTATTTTTTGCTTGCTTTGTCTGCACCAAATTCTTGAAATTTTACCATTTGTCACCTCCACATTTGCCCTCAGGTTCCCACCAAGCTTTTTTAAATTTTAATGGCTATCCCATAAACCTAAAGTTGACATCCATGGACCTGTCATGAATTCCTTTGGGATATTTTCCTTGGACACTTTTTCCTATGGATCTATTTTCTTTCAAACTTTTTTAGCCACTTTGTTTCGGCACTTTTCCCAAGATAATTCATTCAAGCTCTTTACATCAGGTTTTTTCCTTTAGGATTTTTTCCCAAAACAAATCCTTTGGCCTCTTTTTCCACATTAATTCCTTCAGATTATTAAATGAAATTTTGGCTATCCTAAAAAGCACCCTCATAAATCTTGAAAACACCCTTCCCAAAAGGAAAATACTATTCCTGGAAAATTAAAAACACCATCAGCTTTTTGAAAATGACCCTTCAACTTTTGAAAATGCATCATTTAGTTTAAAAATAATACCTTTGGATATTTTGAAAAGGACCATTCTCTAAAGGGAAAGTACCCTTCATTTTTTTTGTAAAGTACCTTTCGGCTTTCTGAAAATGTCCCTTTGGAAAAGTTGAAGTGCCTTTCAAAAAATTTGAAAATTACCTTTTCAAAAAGATGGAGGTGCCCTTTGAAAAAATTGAAGTGTCCTTCAAAAAAATTGCAAATGACCCCTTCATCTTGAAATATACCCTTCATGAAAATTGCTTTAGACAAAATATCTGAAATAATTCCTAACACTTAAATAAAAAACCCAAAAACAAAACCTCTAAAAGAATGAACACTTTACTTTTGCCATGGGTTTTGTGTGGAACACCTCCTCCAAAGGAATTATACATATTGGACAAAGCCAAAAGGTATAGACTTAGACGGTTGAGATTTCATATAGGGGTGCCCAATTTTGACTTGAAGGGCCAAAATTTGGTCAACAAATTGATGACTCATAAGGGTAGTATGCATGTTATACTGACCAGACTAGTAGCCTAATTATTCCATTGGGCATGGAGTCATCTAAGGATTTAAATAAATAAGAAACCTTTATCATGACTCAAAACCTTCATCAACAAAACAACCATTGACTACCTCAAACACATAATAAAGACTAAAGAAAACACACTTATGCTACTTAGCACTTAAGGAGAAAAAACACAATAGAAAGGAAATAAATATGTACATTAATCTTGATTATACCTCCCTTCTTAGATCAAAAAGGAAGTGTCTTAAGTCTCCTTCCTCACTAGATGAATGAGGATGTCAAGCATGCATCTTCTTGGATAGGATACTAGATGACTCTTACTTCCTCTTTGCACCTTGATTTTGTACATCAAAATCATCTCTCATGCATTCTAAAAGTAATCAAGGTCCTTTTAAACCTCAAAGAATGCCTAAAACGTCTATCCCTTCATCTTGTCAAGATAAATCTAAAAACTCATGTATGGGACAGATTGTTACAAGTTCATCTCTCCTTAAAGGATCTCATCATCCTTTTCCATTCTCATAATCTCTTCAAACTCTTCAAGAAGCATTATATCATAACCATTTGAATATGTTTCTTGATTTCATTTTTCATGAATATTTTTTGAGGTGGTTGCATAGGTAGATGTGGAGACAAGCTTCAAGTTACCATTCAAAGGCCTAAAATCATCATAGATTCCTCTATTATGATTTAGGTTCTCTTTGTAATGCTACTCTTCAACATGTATTTGTTGTCTCTCATCTTGATCTTGCTCATTTAGGAGCTTGGTCTTTTCCTCCTCATAATCTTGGAACATTTGCATTTAAATCTACCACATGTCCTCCTTTTGAGCCACATCTTCTCACTTGCCATGCCTAGTCAGTGCCAAGGGATTTATAGGTACTTTGAGAGCTTCAACTTCATTACATAGTCTCTCAAATATTTTCCATAGGTCATCATCCTTTGGCTGTCATAGATAATGAAAAGGAGAGACAAAAAATTCCATTTCTTCTTCTTCTTTAGAGTCTAAGAGAACTTGTTCCAAAGCATCTTTCCCAACACAAGGGGAATATTCTTTCATGTCCTCACTATCTGACTTCTCCTCACCATCACTCAACCCTTCTTTATCCTTAATCTAATCTGATATTTCAGTCTCATCCTCCCTCCTAGTGAAATCAACCTTAGGCACTTCAAAAATAGGGAGCATGGCCAAAGGGGATTCCCAAGTAGTAAAATAATTCTCCACATTAGGAAGGCAGCCTTGATTAGTTAGAGGGGGTGGAAGGATGGATTCAATGGTCTCTTTAGGAGGGGTAGGAGGGAGTTGAATGGTTCCCGATGTCTCTTCCCTAACAATTTCTCCATTTGAGCATTATTTTTTCCTTCCCTCATAAGTTGCCATCACATCTTTCCATCTAGGAAAGGTGGGTCCAAGGATAGCTTCATGGGATTTAGAGGTTGATAAAGGGGTGAAAGATATGTCTATAAAACCTTTATTTTCCTTTGGATTATCACTTTGAATACAAGTTGGAGGATTTGGTTTAGATAACTTACTTTTAGTTTCCATGATAGGTTTCATCCACATCAGATTTACCAAATCAATTTCCCTTTCAAGGTGATATTCAAAACTTAATTTTTCTTCTTCATAATATTCCCTAAGTGTGTTATCCTACTCCATCATGATATCTTCCTTCCCTTGTCCAATTTATTGAATGGGTTTCCAAGAGTAAAAGTTTTGGGGAAAGGACAAAGCATTTGGGACACCTTTAGGCTACCAAGATAGAGGTTGTTCATAAGTTCTCAACCTTTATTTTAGGTGGAAGATCAAACCACAAATATAGAGCATATCATTAGAAATACATGGCCAACTATATTTATATATATGGATCCATTCCTTTTTAACTTAATCCAAAGCTTCTCTCACACTCTTGACACAAATGCTAGGGATAATTTTACCATAACCACACCTAGTGTCAAGTTCAAACATATATTCTTGGTAACCAAGGAGAGTTCTTTTGAAACTAGCAATGGAATGGCTTGAAAGAGAGCCAAGTGGGATAAATAGAGAAAAAAATTGATAGGTTTGGTCATTAGTAGCATATGCTTGATGATAATCATGATAAGGATGGACAAGAACTTGTTCATAATCAAGAGGAAGAGGCAAAGCTGGACATAACTCCTCAACTTGTGTTAAAACAAGCTCAAACTCACAAATCTCCATGAATCACTTCATAAAAGAGTATGGAACAATAAAATAGCTTCAATTGGTGTACCTAATTTATTCAACCACTAGATATGTATGTAGAGTCACCATTGATGTTTATTATAATTACTTCGAAGGGCTAATGTCTTGAGGAGAACACCAGAACTTCTCAAGGAATGGACTCAATAGTCCCACCATGTATGCCAAAAATTGTTGTCACTTAAATGCACCTAATGAGGAGATAGGGTAATCTTCTCCTCACTCAAGTGACATAATGGAGCCACCCTAGGTATATGGGTGTCCCTATTAGGGTGTGGATCTCTAGATTAGGGGATATCTCCCCTTGATGTATCATTTTGTCTCATATTCCTATTACTAACAACTTGGGGATGAAATTTTTTAAGAATAACATGAAATTTAAACCTATTATACTAGAGGTGATGTACCAAAATATTTGTTCCACTCACACTCTTGACATGTAATTTAAACCAAAATAATCTTAACATACACTCCATCTAATAACAACCTTCTTCTTGCATCAATTTTTCAACGTGGGGTCTTGGAATTGGCTTAGGCTAGGAAGACTTGGACAATAGGCATTTTAAGACACATTATTGAATTAGTTATTCACTACACTTGCAACTCCATTTGACACTATTTTCTAACCTATAAAGAGAAGTCTTTGAACTCATGAGGTATTCTGAAAATTAATAAGTGAAGGTAAGGTAAGATACACTTGTAAAAGACAACAACCATCATATACACTTAGATAATTCTTGAATGAGTTAAAAAATATCTATCTTTATTGATTCAAGACAAAATTTTGGTAGGAATTCGCCATAACAAAGTATAGAGATACAAACAATGACCAAAAAAGCCCAATTTATAGAATTTCTAAGAATAGAAAAGGCTCAAAGGTTATAGAAAAACATGCTTGGGCCTGAGAATAGAAACATTTACACTACACATATGGCTGAGTGGGAAGTAGACAATGAATGTATCATGAGATAGATGTCCATGTAAAATCATGGTTGACTCTTCCAAATTGATGCAATGACTCTTCTATCATCCTTCATGAAATTGCCTCCATCAAATACCATTTATGAGCATTTAAAACTATCAACAAGGGAGTCGACACATAACACTGATCGAGGGAAATGGAATCTATTTTGATGGTTAGAAAATGTTTTCCCTAGTTTCTAGCCATCCTTTGGACACCTATGTTTATGATTTTGTTAAATCCCTTTGATTTGGTTAGTTTTCAGCAATGAATCAAACCATCAACTTGTATATTTTTTGCTTGTTTTATCTACACCAGATGCTTGGGATTCTACTATTTATCACCTCCTCATTTTCCCTTAGGTTCCCACCAAGATTTTTTTTAATTCCAACGGCTAGCCCATGACCCTAAAGCTGATGTCCATAGACCCTTCATGAATTACTTTAGGATATTATCCTCAAACACTTTTTCCCATGGATCTATTTTCTTTCTAATTTTTTCACCCACTTTGTTTTGGCAAATTTCCCAAGAGAATTCATTCAAGCTCTTTGCATCGAGTCTTTTCCTTTAGGCTTTTTTCCTAAAACAAATCCTTCAGCCTCTTTTTCTGCATTAATTCCTTTAGACTATTGAATGACTTGATGTCTATCTTGAAAATGACCCTCAAAAATCTAAAAACACCCTTCCCAAAAGGAAAATACCCTTTGGGGAAATTGAAAAGCACCATCATGTTTTTTAAAATAGAATATTTAGTTAAAGAAGAATATCTTCAGAGATTTTGAAAAGGACCATTCTCTGAAGCGAAAGTACCCTTCAAATTTTTTGTAAAGTACCTTTCAACTTTTTGAAAATGTCCCTTTGGAAAATTTGAAGTGCCCTTCAAAAAAGTTTAAAATGACCTTTTAATAAAGATGGAGGTGCCATTTAAAAAATTTGAAGTGTCCTTCAAAAAAAATTCAAATGACCCCTTCATCTTGAAAAGATACCTTTTGGGAAAATTGCTTCAGACAAAATGTCTATAACAATTCTGGACACTTAAATAATAAACCTAAAAATAAAACCTCTGAAAGAATGAACACTTGTACTTTTTCCATGGGTTTTATGTGAAACACCTCCTTTGAATTAATTCTACATACTATACCTAGCCAAAAGTTATAGACTTAGATGATCAAGATTTTATATAAGGGTGCCCAATTTTGACCTAAAGGGCCAAAATTTGGTCAATAAATAGGTGACTCACAAGGATAGTATGTCTGCTATACTGACCAAACTAGTGGCCTAATTATTCCATTGGGCATGGATTCATATAAGGAATTAAATAAACAATAAACCTTGATCATGACTCAAAACCTTGATCAATAAGACAACTATTGACTACTTCAAACACACAAAGGAAAGAGACACACAATAAAGACTAAAGTAAATACACTTATGCTACTTAGCACTTAGGGAAAATGAACATAGTAGAAATGAAATAAATATGTACATTACTCTTGATTATACCTCCCTTCTTAGATCAAAAAGGAAGTGTCTTAAGTCTCCTTCCTCACTAGATGAGTGAGGATGCCAGGCATGCTTCTTCTTGGATGGGATACTAGAAGACTCTTGCTTCCTCTTTTCTCCCTAATTTTGTACATCATTTAATGGAATCATCTCCAATTCATTCTAAAAGTATTCAAGGTCATTTTAAACCTCAAATCATGCCTCAAATTTTTGTCCCTTCATCTTGTCATGACAAATCTAAAAACTTAAGTATGGGACAGCTTGTTATAATTTCATCTCTCTTTGAAGGATCTCATCATCCTATTCCATTCTCATAATCTCCTCAAACTCTTCAAGGAAAATTTAATCATAACCATTTGAATGTGTTTCTTGATTGATTTATTCATGAATATTTTTGGAGGTGTTTGCATAGGTATATGTAGATACAAGCTTCAAGTTACCATCCACAGGCTTAAAATCATCATAGATTTCTCTATTATGATCTAGATTCTCTTCATAACACTGCTCTTCAACATGTATTTTTTATCTCTCATCTTGATCTTACTCTTCTAGGATCCTCATCTTTTCCTCCTCATACTCTTGGAACACTTGCATGTAAATCTGCCACATGTCCTCCTTTTGATCCACATCTTCTTGCTTGCCATGCCTAGTCAACTCCAATGGATTTGTAGGTTCTTTGAGAGCTTAAAATTCATTACATATGCTCTCAAATATTTACCATATTTCATCATCCTTTGGCTGTCTTATATCATGAAAAGGAGAGACAAAAAAGGCCATTTATTCTTCTTCTTTAGAGTCCAAGAGAACTTATTCCAAGGCATCTTTCCTAACACAAGGGGAATCTTCTTTCATGTCCTCACAACCTAACTTATCCTAGTCATCACTCAGGCCTTCAATATCCTCAATATAATATTATATTTTAATCTCATCCTCCCTCTTAGTGACATCAACTTAGGCACTTCAAAAATTGGGATCTTGGCCAAAGGGGATTCCCAAGTAGCAAGATAATTCTCTATATTAGGAAGGTAACCTTGATCAGTTGGAGGGGATGGAAGGATGGATTCAATTGTTTCTTGAGGAGGGGTGGGAGGGAGTTGAATGGTTCCCAATGTCTCTTCCCTAACAACTTATCCATTTGATCATGATTTTTTCCTTCCCTCATGAGCTGCCATCACATCTTTCCATATAGGGAAGGTGGGTTCAAGGATAGCTTCATGGGATTGAGAGGTTGGTGAAAGGGTGAAAGATATGTCTATAAAACCTATAGTTTCCTTGGGATTGATACTTTTACTACAAGTTAGAGGATTGGGTCTACATATATTACCTTCATCTACCATGATAGGTTTCATCCACATCCAATTTACCAACTTAATTTCCCTTTCAAGGTGAACTTTAAAACTCAGTTTTTCTTCTTTACAATATTCCCCAAGTATAACAACCTACTCCATCATGATATCTTCCTTCCCTTGGCCACTTTATTGAATTGGTTTCCAAGAGGAAAATTCTTGGGGAAAGGACAAAGAATTTGGGACACCTTGAGGTTACCAAGATAGAGGTTGTTCATAAGTTCTAAACCTTTCTTCTAGGTGGAAAATAAAACCACAAATATCAAGAATATCATTATAAATACATGGCCAACTAGATTTATCTATAGGGATCCATTCCTTTTTATCTTGATCCAAATCTTCCCTCACACTCTTGACATAAATAATAGGGATAATTTGACCACAACCACACCTAGTTTCAAGGTCTAACATATATTCTTGGTAACCAAGGAGAGTTCTTTTGAAACTAGCAATGGAATGGATTAGAAGAGAGATAGGTGGGCTAGATGGAGCACAAACTTTATAGGTTTGGTCATTGGTAGCATATACTTAATGAGTATCATAACAAGGCTCAATAAGAAATTTCTCATAATCAAGAGGAAGAGGCAAAGCTGGATATAACTCCTCAACTTGTGTTAAAACAAGCTCAAACTCACAAATCTCTATGAATCACTTCATAAAAGAGTATGGAACAAGAAAACAATTTCAATATGTATACCTGGGTTGTGAAACTAGTAGATATATATGTGGATTCACCATTGATGTTTGTTAGAATTGCCACAAAAGATTGATGTCTTGAGGAGAACACCAAAACTCCTTAATAAATGGACTCAATAGTCCCATCGAGCATGCCAAAAACTATTGTCACTTAAATTCACCTGATAAGGAGATGAGAGAATCTTCTCCTCACTCAAGTGACATAATGGAACCACCCTAATGCTATGGGTATCCTTATTGGGGTGCATCTCTAGATTAGGGGATAACTTCCCTTGATGCATCATTTAGGCCCATATTCCTATTACGAAAAACTTGGGGAATGAAAATAGTTAAGAATATCATGAAAATTAAACCTATTCTATTAGAGGTGATGTAATAAAATATTTTTTCTACTCACACTCTTAACATGTACTTTGAACCAAAAGAAGCTTAACAGACACTCCATCTAATAACAGCCTTCTTCTTGCATCAATGTTTCAACATGGGGTCTTAGAATTGGCTTAGGCTAGGAAGAATTAGTCAATAGGCATTTTAAGAAACACTATTTATTTAGCTATTCACTACACTTACAACTCCATTTGACATTTTTTTCTGACCTACAAAGAGAATTCTTTGAACTCGTGAGGTACTAGGAAAATTGACATGTGAAGGTAAGCTAAGATACACTTGCACAAGACAATAACCATCATATACACTTAGAGAATTCTTGAATGAGGTAAAAAACATATATCTTTATTGATTTAAGACAAAAAAAATTTATGAATTCACCATACCCAAGTGGAGAGATACAAACAATGGCCAAAAAGGCCCAATTTATAGAATTTCCAAGAATAGAAAAGAGGGAAACTCAAAGGTCATAGAAAAACTACTCAAGCACGAGAATAGAAATAGTTAAGTTGCACATATGGTTGAGTGAGAAGTAGATAATGAATGTATCTTGAGATAAATGTCCATGTAAAATCATGGCAGACTCTTCTAAAATGGTGTAATGACTATTTTACCATCCTTCATAAAACTAACTCCATCAAAGACCATCCATGAGCATTTGAAACTGTCAATAGGGGAGCTAACACATAGCACTACTCTAGGGAAATGGAATACATTTTAACAGTTAGAAAATGTTTTCCCTAACTGCTAGCCATCCTTTGGGCACCTATGTTTATGATTTCTTAGAATCCCTTTGATTTGGTTGGTTGTCAACAGTGACTCAAACCATCGACCTACCTATTTTTTGTTTATTTTGTCTACACCAGATGCTCAAGATTATACAATTTTTCACTTCCACATTTGCCCTTAGGTTCTCTCCAAGCTTTTTTTAATTCCAATGGTTAGCCCATGACCCTAAATTTGATGTTTGTGGACCCATCATGAATTCCTTCAGGATATTTTCCTCAGACACTTTTCCCCATGGATCTATTATCTTTTAGAATTTTTTAGCCACTTTGTTTTGGCACTTTTCCCAATAGAATTCATTTGGACTCTTTGCATCGTGTCTTTTCCTTCAAGATTTTTTTTGAAACAAATCCTTCAACATCTTTTTTTGCATTAATTCCTTCAGACTATTGAATGACCCTTTAGTTATCCTAAAAAGGACCCTCAAAAATCTTGAAAACACCAAAGTATCATTGGATTTTTTTAAATGACCCTTCGGCTTTTGAAAATAGACTATTTAGTTCAATAATAATACCTTCAAATATTTTGAAAAGGACCATTCTTTGAAGGGAAAGTACCCTTCTAATTTTTTTTAAAGTACCTTTTAGCTTTCTAAAAATGTCCCTTTAGAAAATTTTAAGTTCCCTTCAAAAAAATTTAAAATGACCTTTTCAAAAAGATGGAGGTGCCCTTTGGAAAATTTGCAAATGACCCCTTTAGCTTGAAAATAAACCCTTAAATAAAATTGCTTTGGACAAAATGTTTGAAACAATTCTTGACACTTAAACAAAAAAATTGAAAATAAAACCTTCAAAAGAATGAACACTTGTACTTTTGCCATGGTTTTGTGTGGAACACCTCCTCTGAAGGAATTTTACATACTAGACCTAGCCAAAATGTATAGACTTAGATGACCAAGCTTTGATATAGGGGTGCCCAATTTTAACCTAAAGGGCTATAATTTGGTCAACAATTAGCTCATGGAAACCAAAGGTGGTAAGTATGAGTCATGATGAGTCTATAGGTATAATTAATCTATTTGTTATGGTGGGGAATACTACATAAGTTGAAGAGTGCCAAGAGTGTTGGGATTTCTTTGATAAATCTAGCTTCGATGTTGAAGTCTAGCCTAATGAGCTAGTGCACTGGCCCTTTCATGTAAGACTTAGGTCTTGTGTGCTCACTCGAAGCATGTGACAAAAGACCAATTCCTAGAGATTTTGTTGCATAGTGTTAATAAATTTGTTCATATCCTTCTCTTTATGCAAATTAAATAGGGATTATATAAATGCAAAGATAGACTACCTTGATTCTTCAAGTTCTAGATTTGATTAATATCACTATGTAGAATATTGTCATCTTATATTAGCATTAGTTAATTATAAAAGAAATTAAAAATAAGACCGAACTCATATTTAAGTCTAATTTATTAACACATGCCATTTTTCATCATAAAACACATGAAATTGATAAAACCTATTATCTCATATATTCAGCTTAATCATCAGCAAACTAAAGGTTCACAAATTTGTCCCCAAAATCCCCCTCACCATGATTTACAATAGGGGTATTTATACTTATTTTTCCCTAATTAACTGTTTACATTAAATAATGGCATGATGAATGGGCCAAAAAACTATCAATAGACTGAGATTCATGGTGTTCAATAATTAGTTTTTCCTAAATACCTAGGCCTTTGTGCCCTTATATCCTTGATCTATGTTATATCTTTGCTTCCATGTGTTCCTCTACTTGCAAGCTAGTGAAAAACTTCCTACTAATAGGATTGAGGTGACCCATATGAACCATTCTCTTAACTAGTCATGCTTCCCATGTGTTCCCCTAGTATTTCACTTTTATTCTAAGTCCTACATCCTTGAGTTCCTCATGACTCATTCCCCTTTGACTGGGTCCTCTCACACTAGTTTCTCAATGATGTTGTCTTATTACACCCCATAGTTTCTATGCCATAGTGATTTTGCACCTATTAGTTACATGTCATGGTACTTACACATCATGGTCCTTTAATTCCATGCCAATTTTATGCCAAAATTTGGCAAAACTTAACCAAAATCTTGGGGCCAACATCACCCCACACTATGCTCTTAGTCCATCTTAGAATAAGTCATGTTAGTGTCCTGTATCAAAAATTTGGGCCCCAAATACTTGATATCCTTCTTCAAATTATCCCAATGTGATAATACCTTGATCACTTCTACAATTATTTCTTCTATATCCCCCATTAATTTCTTTATCTCCTCAGGATTGATGGAGGTCTCATTGGCCTGTTTGACATATTCACCAAGGGATGAGATAGCATCCTTCTAGATGTCTTTAAGTTTGGATACATCCTTATCAACCTATCCTTAGAGGGTTTAAAATTTCACATTCATTTATTGATGATGTTTATTGATTATGTCCTCCATCACCTCTACATCCCTGAATACTTTAGTGCACTTGACATGGTTTTTTATTAAGAGTGCAGAATCATCTAGTTGAAACCTCTAGGCTTATTCATATTGGATCCAAGCCTTTAATTCTTTATTTGGACATGATAATAACACAAAAAATTCCATCCAAAATGGGGATAAACTCCCCTACCCTCTTTATAGAGTGTTTGCATATTTTGATGGTTATGGTGAACTATTTAGCTAACTCCAATCCCTCTTCTCTTGGCATAGGTTGTTCCTTGCATTTCTTGAGTAGCAATTCTACCAAAGCCTCCAAATTTATTATGCCATCCCTATCAAGAGGCATGCCATCTGCTAACATCAATTCTTCATTCAAAAAAAATTTAGAGAGGTTAATTACCCTAAATTTTGCCTCTATGGCCTCTTGGATCTGATATTTCAACATGGCCACTTCCTCATCAAGTTTTTGTTTCTCTACAACTTCTTTATTATACATGCTCACAATATTGGCATGTTTCCTCTCAGCAATACATGCCTCAAGATATGATAAAAATTTATGGCACATGATATCCATTCCTATCTTCAAAAAGGCACTGATTTCTAAAAAAGGGGAGATCTTTTGTGGATCTACCCATAGTGGTTTTGGCAGCACTAGTGCATCTGGACCCAAGGATAGGCTGCCTTGGGGCAGCTCAAATTTGTACTTTACATTATACATATCTAAAAGGAAGAACACTTTCTTTCTTGTTTCTAAGGTTGCCTCATTAGGAGTGAAATGAGGCCAAAGATAGAGCATCTTGCTTTGGATTCTAAACTAATATCGCTCACATGCATTACCAGTTACATCATCTCCATGCTCTTTTATAGTCTTAACCAGTCCATTCTCTTTACTAGGATCACACTCAAGTTCAACCTCCTCATGGTTACTAGTGGCCATTATGATCAGTTCTTCACCATCCCCCTCTTTTCCATATAGTGGTTCAACATTAAGCAACAAATCATCAGAGTCAACTCTATCCTCCTACATTGGGGAAGGATTTTTATCAGAATTAGAACCTGAGCTATAAACCTATACCTTAGGAATTTCCTACTAAGGTGCCTAACTTAGGGTATATTTTTGGGAAACTCTTAAATTAGAATCACTTGGGGGAGATGGTGGTGGAGTTACTTTAGGGAGAGAAGGAGGAGGTGGAGATGGTGGAGGTGGAGGTGGAGAAGGTGGAGGAGAAAGAAGAGTAGGTTGGGGAGATGAAGAGAATGGTGGTGAAGAGTTTGGAGGAGATGGAGAAGTGTGGGAAGGGGATAGAGAATGTTAAGGTGGGGAAATTGAAGGGTACAGGGGAGGTGTCATAGATGGATGGGATGGCATGGACCTAGATAGTCGAGGGGTAGGTCATGGTGCACCATAGAATAAAACCAAAATGTTGGGGTTTATTTGATAAATCCAACTTCAACACTGAATTCTAGCCTAATGAGCTAGTGTTTTGGCCCTTTCATACAATATTTAGGTCTTGCACACTCACCCAAAGTGTATAGTGAAATACTGGTTCGTGAATTTTTTTTGGCACAATGTTAATAAATTTGTTAATATCCTTCTCTTTATGGAAATTAAACAGGGATTATATAAATGCAAAGATAGACTACCTTGACTCTTTGATTTATAGATTCAATTAATACCACTATGTGGAATATTGTCATCTCATATTACCATTAATTAATAAGAATAGAAAATAAAAATAGGAATGAACTCATATTTAATTATAATTACTTAACTCACACCATCATTCATAATAAAACACATGAAGTTGATAAAACTTGTTATCTCATATATTAAGGTTAATCATCAAAAAACTAAAGTTTCATCACAAATTCATCCCCAAAATCCCCCTTGTAGTGATTTACAATAGGGGTATTTATACTTAATTTTCCCTAACCAAGTGTTTACAATCATTAATGTCATGACGAATTGGCTAATGAACTCTCAATAGACTAAGAGTCATTATGTACAACAATTATTTTTTCCTAAATACCTGGGCCTCTGTGCCCACTATATCCTCACTCTATGTTATATCTTTACTACCATGTGTTCCTCTTCTTATGGGTTGGTGTAAAACTTCCTAATAATAGGGTCATGGTGACCCATATGAACCATTATCTTAACTTATCCAGCTTCCCATGCCCTCCCCTACTCTTCTGCTTATGTTCTAACTCTTACATCCTTAGGTTCCTCATAACTCATTCCCCTCTAATTGGGTCCTCTCATATTGGTTTATCCATATTGTTGTCCTTTGTACCCCATATGTTCTACACCATGGTGCTTTTACACCTATCAGATATGCACCATGGTTCATCTATGCCATGGTCCTTTAGCATCATGATGATTCCATGCCAAAATTGGACAACACTTAACCAAAATTATGAGGCCAACATCACCCCACAGTATGCTCTTAGTCTATCCTAAACTAAGTCACACTAGTATCCTCCACCAAAAAATTGAGCCTCAAATATTTGATCTCCTTATTCAGATTATCCCAATGTGATAATGCCTTGAGAACTTTTGTAGTTATTTCTTCTATATCCCCCTTTAATTTCTTTATCTCCTTAAGGTTGATGGAGGTCTCATCGACCTTTTTGAATTGTTCATCTAGGGATGCAATGGCATCCTTCTAGATGTCTTCAAGTGTGAATACCTCCTTGTCAACTTATCTTCAGAGGGCTACATAATTCACATCTAATTGTTGCTGATGTTTATTGATTATATCCTCCATTGCCTCTACATCCCTGAATTCTTTAGCATACTCATCATGGTATTTTATTAAGAGTGAAGCATCAGCCATCTATTGCATCTAGGCTTCTTCAACTTGGATCCAAGCCTCCAAGACTTTATTTAGATGTGCTAGTTGCATAAAAATACCATCCAAAATGGGGATAAATACCCCTACCCTCTCTATAGTGTAATTTCAGATTTTGATGGTTATGGTTAACCATTTAGCTAATTCCAATCCCTCTTCTCTTTACATGGGTTTCTTCTTGCATCACTTGATCAGTAGTTCTATCAATGCCTCTAACTTTCCTATGGCATCCTTATCAAGAGGCATACCATCTACTAGCACTAGTTCTTCATTAAAAATTATTTTGTAGAGGTTAAATAACTTGATGTTTGCCTTTGTGGCCTCTTGGATTTATTATTTCAACATGGTCACTTCCTCAATGATCACTTATTTATCTATAACTTATTTATTATACATGCCCATAATCTTGGCATATTTCCTCTTAGTAGTATGCACATCAAAATCTGATAAAATATTTTGGTGCATGATCTCCATGCCTAGATTCAAAAAGGTGGCACTTTTTAGAAGAGGGGATATATTTTATGGATTTACCCACATTTGTTTTGGCAATGCTAGTGCATCTAAACCCAAAGAAAGGCTACCTTAGGGGAGATCGAATATGTGTTCCTCATTATACATATCTAAAAGGAAGGCTACTTATTTTTTTGTTTCCATAATTTCCTCATTGGGAATAAAATATGGTCAAACATAGAGCATCTTGTATTAGACACCAAACTAATATTGATCACATGCATTGCTAGTTGCATCATCACCACACTCTTCTATAGTCTCAACTAGTCCCTTCCCTTTACTAGGGTCATGATTAAGTTTGGCCTCCTCATGGATACCAATAGCCATCATGCTCAGTTCCTTAGCATCCCCCTCTTCACCATATAATGGTTCAACATTAAGTAATGAATCATCAAATTCAAATTTCTCCTCCCACATTGGGGAAGGATTTTTCTTAAAATCAGAACCTAATCTATGAACCTATACCTCAAGAATTTCTTGTTGGGGTGCCTATCTTGGGGGATACTATTGGGTATCTCTTAAAGTAGAATCACTTAGGAGAGATGGTGGTGGAGTTAATTTATGGGTAAAAGGAGGAGGTAGAGAAGGTGGAGGTGGAGGTGGAGGTGGAGAAGGTAGAGGAGAAAGATGAGGACTAGGCTAGGTACATTAAGGGTGTAGTGGTGATGAGCAAGGAGGAGATGGAGAAGTGTGAGAAGGGGATGGAAAAGGTTGAGGTGGGGAAAGTGAAGGGCATGGGGAAGGTTTCATCTATGGATAGGATGGGATGGACCTAGATAGAGGATGGGTAGGTTATATTACCTCTACAATCTTCTACTATTTTTGTGGTGCTTAAAGCCCACTTATACTGTTACCCACATCTGGCCACTTTTTCTTCTTTAAGGGTGTCATTGATGGAATTTTATCCTTGGGGTCCCCACCTTATGGATCCTTTTGAGGGTGTATCATGTAAAACAAGTTTTTAATTTACTCCCCCATCATCATCTGCTTGACCTTGATGTCAACCAGGCCTATCTCCCTCTTCTTTGTATAGGCATTCTTGCCTAGATAGACAAACATTTAATGGAGAGTGTGAATCTCCAAGTCTATTCTTTCATATTGTAAGATGATAGGATACATGTCATAAATATTATTGATAAATTATATGAAGTACCATACTAATAAGGCATATGGTAACTTGAGCCATATAGAAAGCTCTCTATATGGGTTCATTCAGATACATGCAAGGGAGAAGAGCTACTTCATGATAAACTAGGCTTTCTCTATAGGTAAAGGGGGTAAGTCCTTGGGGATATGCCACTCATCCTTGAACACCTCCTTCATTCCTTCACACTAATACCTCATCTTAACCTTTTATGAGGGGGTGATGTGATCGAGGAATGTGAAATCCTTGAAGCATTTAGTAGGGGACTTGTACATGGGAGGGTATACCCACTTCAACAATCCTAAGTTATAATATGGCACACTAATTTTATCAAAAACCAACAAGATGGGCATTATTCCCCATGGGAACCTATACTTGGGCATCTAATGGGTCTTTTCCACATCTTCAATAATATTCTAATCAAAGTACATAGCCTAGTTATACTTTATCCCCTATGTGACTTGATGGGTAATATAGAGGTGCACCATGTCAACCTCTTTCCAAAAATTGGTCCATATAATATTGGTCATGATGATCTATGTTGCAACCCAGAGGTTAAGATCCTATATTTTTTTTATGTGTATGACATAGCCCTACTTCTAATACAAGAGCATCATGGTAGTATTTTAGACCTCCTTGATGTCTACCAAGTCATCAATTATGCTCAACCCTAAACCCTATATCCCCATGACCTTTTTAATCCTCTCAAGCATGATACTCATATTTCACCCATAAAATTAAATATAGTCCTCATGGATGATGCAAGAAGGAATTAAATTGCCTATGTGGGTTTACCAAAGTATGGTAGATTGAAGAGTTGAAATAACCCTATAGCATCCATCTAGTTGAAGATAGTGAGAACATACACCACTAAGTTCTTGGTGTTCTTAGTCTTGACCTGATAATCACTTTGGAGCTCAACCTCATTCCTAAGTTGGTAATGATTGTAGTAAAATATGGTACAAGTGGAAACCTTGGAGACCTAGTTCTTCTTACATAACATTGATTCTAGATATTTCATTTCTTTAATTAATAAGGATGGAGGTGGGGACACTTAAGCTTTCTATATCAAGGATTATTGGGCCTACTTTACTTTTTTCACCATACTTTCCTCTTCTTTTTCTATGCATTGAACTTGTTCTTTTGGTGTTTCTTCCCTTATTAGAACCTAGTCTTTTCCACTCACCTCCTCCTCTTCTAGTATTGTTCACAAGGGTTTAGTTCTTTTGGCCTTTTTGTAGGCCACATCACCCTTCAAGGAGCTCTAAGTTTAATGTGCATCCATCCAACATATCCAAAATAATACATGGTTGTAGATGTTTGCTCCAGCTTTTTGAGCTTAATCACCCTTCAATGGTGGACCTATAACTTGCAAATTTTGGTACTAGTGTTTTTCTCTTGAATAAAACTTGAAATATATATTTTCAACTTGGTAATGCCCTGTGTAGGTTATTGTGGAGATGAATTCACTTTTCTCAGCTTTGGGTTTGATTATCTTAGATTTGGTAGTTGCTTAGTCTTCAGATCTATTAATCTTTAAGGTAAAGTGTAAAATCAGGTTAACTTACACATTTATAGGCTCCAAGAGGAGTTCACCATCATTAATTTTTTCACATCACCCATCACTTTGTGTCATTAATGCAAATCCTTAATGGTTTTCATGTTTGGATCCTCACTTTTGTCAATTAATTCATTTAACGGTATGTGTCACATCACACCATTGGCCCATTCCTTATCATAACTCTTATTTCTACATTAATGGCACATCTTATCTCATGCCTTTATTCAAAGTGGATGACATTTATGTCCCATGCTTAATCATGCATCATTGATCCAATTCTATTATATTGAATGTGGATCATTGATCCACTTCTGCATATCTTGAATGCATTATATTTATCTGATGGCTTCCTTGGTCATGGCACTTGGTAGCCTCTCTCTTGTTTTTAGGATTCGATAACCTTTTGACCTTGAGATCACCATTAGATCAGTTTTATATGAGTGAACACAAGCCATATATCTACTTGGCCCCACTAAATTGAGTTCATCTATGTGCCATTAGATCTAGATTCTACTCCTATGATCATGCCACTTATCATTGGCCCATTAAATATTAGGATCCTCTAACTTTTTACTTGATGCTCACTATTTATATTTGATGCATGATTAAACATACTTTGTTAGATATTTGGAGCACTTAAATTCAAAGGACAATTTTATGAGGCTTAAATTTAATGTTTGCATTCCCTAAGATTATTATGCACCCATGTACCTTGTGTGCCTCTATAACCCCACATGCCTAGGTAACTTGTGAACTTTAATTACTACGTATGACTTCTTACCCAACACTAAAATGAGTCATGGTCCTCCACAAAAAGAACATATTTAGAAATATAATTACAAAAAGGAAAATTTGTGCACAATAAAGGAAACAATTTTATTAAAAGTATTAAATCCTAAAATAATGGCATAAGCCTTATTAATTACATACTTTAGCTATTCTAAAGTGAAATATGACCAGCATTAGCTTCTATTATAGTTCCCAGGAAGGAACTGACCATCCATCCTTTGTAACCAACACACTCTGATAGGTCTAATGCTATAAATAATAAAAGGGTCATCCCAATATATGTGAATCTTTTTAGGGTGGTGCACAAACTTGGAATCATATAATAAGACCTTCATTCCTAGAGAAAATGTTTTATTCTTTATATGAAAATCATGCCATGCCTTTTACTTGTGTTTTTCCACATCTTGGCTCTAATGAACAAGGAAACAAGTTTTGTCTAGTTGTAGTAAAGTGTCTAGGTGTGATTTCTAATATGAATCTTCATCCAATTTTCTTACTCACACTATACATAGAGATGGTACCAAAAACTCTTCTAGTAGGACTGCCTCCTTGCCATACACTAAGTTTAATGGTGTGCTTTGGTTTTGGCACTTGTAGGTTATGTAGTAATCCCATATTACTATAGACACCCTATCATCCAAATTAGTGAATTGAACATTATATATCTTTGTCAGTGTGGTACCTAAGATCTTGTTGAAAGCCTCAGTAGTTCTATTGGCTTGTAGATGGTATGGTGTTATTTTGTGGTGCATCATCATAAACTCAACCAACATGATGCAAATTATTTCATTCAAAAATTGGGTTCCATGATCACTGTTGAAACTCAAGGGACATCCAAATTGAGTTATGATATTATCCTAGATGAACTATGCAATAATAGCAGTAGTACAATCCTTTGTTAGTGTAACTTTAGCCTAGCATGTAAGGTAGTTAGTTGCTACAATGATGTATTGAGAACCTATTCATCATCCTGCTAGAGTGATGAGGCCAAAAAATCAATATCCCACTTTTCAAAGGGTTCCTGAGAAGGAATGGGTTATAGATGAATAACATCTCTTTAGTTAGGTTTTCCTATGCACGTCACACTACCTAGCATATGTTTTAGCATCTTGGAAAAGAGTTGTCCACCATAAGCCAGCTAGAAAAACCTTTCACATGATAGCCTCTCTATTATAACTTCCACCTAAAATACCTTCATGAAATTCATAGAGTACTTAGAGGCACTCATGTTTCATTACACAATGTTGAATAAATTCATCATATCCTATTTTGTAAAGATCACCTACTATAAGTTGAAAGGGTGTGGTGCAAACCATTAGTTACTTTTTATCTTATGAGGTGAACTATCAGGTACAGATCCAATGGTCAATAATGTTGAAATATCTTATAGATATTTAGGTACTTGTGTAACATGAAAGAATTTTTCATCAAGAAGATCATCTTCTATGGCATGCAATGGTTCTTCATTCTTGATTCATGACCCATCATTTATAAATCTAGTTCGGTTCTGCTTGTTGGCTTATGGTGGCCAACTCTTTTCCAAGATGTTAAATCATATGTTAGGTAGTGTTTCTAAAGTTGTTATTTTTTTGGAGGACCATGACTCATTTTAGTGTTGGGTAAGAAGTCATGGTTAGTAAGTAAATCATGCAAATTACCTAGGCATATGGGGTTATATAGACGTGCAAGGTACATGGGCATGTAAGCTTCTTAAGGTGTGTAAACATTAAATTTAATCCTCATAAAATAGCCATTTGAATCCAAATTCTCTAAAGATATAATAGATCATGTTTAATTATGCATTGAATATCAACGGTGAGCATCAAGTAAAAATTTAGAGGATCCTAAAATTAAATGTGCTAGTGACAAGTAACATGATCTCAGGAGCATAATCTAGATCTAATGCCATGCAGATAAACTTGATTCATTAGGGAAAATTATATATATGTCTTGTGTTCACTCATATAAAATTTATCCAATGGTGAGCTCAAGGTCAAAAGGTCAACAAATCTTGAAAAAAAGTGAGAGGATGCCAAGGGTCACGAGTATAAGCATCATAAATATTGTAATAGTTATACACCTTAGTGTGTGTAGCTCACTATAAAAGAGGACAAGAGCATACATCATGTTTCTCATAATATATTTCACATTTTTGTTTAATTTCCATGCATATGTTCTTGTGTAGACAATTGCTTCATATATACCCTTCAAATTTGTAGTCTATACACCAAACACCACTATGTGTTTCATGTGAATTATTGGCTATCAAATTCTCAAGTTGTAATGCCATTGAGACTATTTGGACATCCATAAAGGGACTGATACTATTATAAATTATTCTAACTATGTCAACATTGAGAGCAGCTTCTAAAGCCTCACACAAACTAGTGAAGGTCCACTGTGATAAGGTTTGTTAGAAGGGTAGTAACAATCCTCCCACAAACCATTGTGCATGCTGAGTAATGTTAATCTCAAATGACAATTTATATAATAAGGTAATAAACATTACATCATACTCATGAACACTCTCAATAATTCCTTGTTTTATGTCCTTCAAGGTTGTTATGCTTTGTTTCTCAAATTCAAGAATGTCAAATTCCTGAAGGAAGGATATCTTAAGTTGACCATAGTCAACCACCACTTGTTGAGGGTCAAATTTTTGATACCATTTATGCATTTGATCCAAAATCATATTCTTAAACTATGTGGCCTTACACTCAAATTAGGTAATGCCTCACACACTCAAAATTATTTCACATTTATGTACATGCCCAACTACATTCTCCATACCCTGATATTCTAGTAAGTGTGGTGTCATTTCATAATACATCATTGTCAATTGAGGTGCTTGAATGGGTGATTTTTGGGAACTTCCAACCCCAATCCCTTGAATAAGAAGTATGCTACCTCATAAACCACCTCTTAGTCCACCTCTAATGCCTCTATTAGTAGTGATTATGGTATGAGGTGTAGTAACTAGTTGACTACTCAAATTAGGGCCTATATTTTGTACTTAGGCCTAGACCACCAAGCATCCCAAGTTGTGCCATGGAATTCCCTTAAAGAGGGAAATAAAGTGTTAAGTCTAAATGAGCATCAAAATTCTTAGCTTCAATATCCCTTATCAATTTAGTCTCTGATTCCAAATTATTTTTATCCCAATTTCATATGTTTACTTCATCTAACTCAAAAGTATGAGTGTGCACTATGGTGGGGGAGATTGGTTGGTTCAAACTTGGTTCCTTGGTTCCTTCCATCCAGTTTGTTTCTCCTTCATAGGATAGAAGTGGCATATAATGCAGTACAAAATTGATGGGTTCCTCATGTATTTCCACTTCCCTACAACTCTTAATAGCACTCCTTGAGTTCTCCTAATCTCTTCTCATGTCACTAACTCCTATAATCCTTTACTGAGCTTCATCATACTTCCATTTCTATAATTCACATTAACTGGCTACCATTATAAACCCACAATCTTATACCAACTTCTATTTTCCCCTTCCAAATGTGTGGCTCATACACAAGAGGATTTAGCTCTCTATTGGTATAGTTTCAAGTCTAAGATCAACAAATAGCTTCTTGATTTCAAATACAAAAAGCCTAATATAATGACCACATGGTTCTCAAAGGAACTTGAACTTGGATTATTTAGGACAAGAATAGGTAGTTATAGAATATTACAAAATGTATCTATTCAGAACTCCTTTCCACTAAAATTTTACTACTCATGTCCATGAGGCTCCAAGTTTTACTAAAGCTCTTTGTTGTTCTAGCATCCAAGACTATCTCCTTCTAATATTCCCTGATCATGCTTGAGCATATGCTAATAACCAAGTATGTAAATGAACTGTGACCTCTAAAAAGAAGGTTTCATATAATGCATTTTATAGGTTCTACTATACCCACTATCATGTGAAGATTCCTGGCTCAAGGTAAGGAACTACAAATTTATCTTCAACATTTTTAATCCATTCTTCTATATTTTCAAGAGTAATACACTCAAACCTTTTCCATGACTATGCTTCAAGTGCTTTAGGTCCTAGCAATGGAAACAAAATGTTGGGGTTTCTTTGATAAATCTAGCTTTGGTACTAAATTCTAACCCAATAAGCTAGCACATTGGCCCTTTCATACAAGATTTAGGTCTTTTACACTCACCTAAAGCACTTAGCAAAAGACCGGTTCCTGAAGGTTTTGTTTCATAGTGTTAATAACTTTGTTCATATCCTTCTCTTTATGTAAATTAATTAGGGATTATATAAATGTAAAGATAGACTACCTTGATTCTTTGAGTTTTAGATTCGATTAATATCACTATGTAAAATATTATCATCTTATATTAGCATCAGTTACTTCTAAATGAAAAGAAAAATAGGAATGAACTCATATTTAAGTCTAATTGCTTTACTCATGCCACCGTTCATCATAAAACATGCAAAGTTGATAAAACTTGGTATCTCATATATTAAGCTTAATCATTAAAAAGCTAAAGGTTCATCATAAATTCATCCCCAAAATCCCCCTCACTATTGTTACAATAGGAGTATTTATACTTATTTTTCCCTAACCAAGTGTTTATAATCATTAATGGCATGATGAATTATCCAACAAGCTCTTAACATACTAAGAGTCATGGCACTCAAAAATTAGTTTTTTCCTAAAGACTCGAGCCTCTATGCCCCTTATATCCTCACTCTATGCTATATATTTGTTGTCATGTGTTCCTCTTCTTGTAGGATAGTGCAAATCTTCCTACTAATAGGGTTAGAGTGACCCATATGAACAATTCTCTTAACTATTCCTACTTCCTACTTACTCCTCTAGTATTTCACTTCAATCTTAAGTCTTACATCCTTGGGTTCCTTGTGACTCATTCCCCTCTGACTGGGTCCTCTCACACTGGTTTCTCCATGTCATTGTCCTGTTACACCCCATATGTTTTATACCATAGTGCTTCTATGCCTATCAGCTACACACCATGGTCCTTTTGATCTATGGTCCTTCAGTGGCATGATAGTTCCATGTAAAAAGTGGACAATACTTAACCAAAATCTTTGGTCCAACAAAGAGCTCTCATAGTATTCTCATATTATGGATAAAGAGACAAAGCTCAAAGAGAAGACCAAGGTGATGATTGAAGCCAGTGTTCAGATATGTATGGATCCAAGTGAACATATTGCTATTGTTGAGCAAGCTTTAGGAAAAGAACATCAATTATCAGTGCCTACTGATGAGGTTCAAAACTACAAGATCGATTATTCAAATGAAATGGTATGTCAAGATTTCATAGTTTCTCTATGTGTTGTCAATTATATCTTAGAATAAAAGGAGAGCGATATAGAAAAGAAACCAGTTATCATAGTTTAGACTAAGAAGTCTTATAGCTATAAGAGGATCCTAGTGGTTACTGGGGAGATGTGGACCACTCCTGGCTTCACTTTATTTTAGAGCATTATGGTGTAAAGGATATCTCTATCTATGATTTTTAAGAAAATACTTTCAATGGAGAAGCAATTATTGTTGTGGTGTTCTTTAGATAGTCCTAAAAGCCTAGAGATGAGTATCTTTAGTTGGAAGAGGTATTTCTAGGTGGAAGAAATGTTAAAGTGATGTCAAAATGATGTCATAGTTGTATATGGTTAATTTGTAAGGTTAAATTGAAGGTTTTCAAGTGGAAAAAGAGGATTTGTGTTTTGTCAAGATGATATTTTTACATAAAAATGTATGTTAACCTTATTATAACATGCTCTAGGTGTTTTTGTGATCTGAAGGTATGTTGAAGTCAAATTAGATATTTTTGTTTGCTCTCGAGTTTCCCAGTTTGTGTTTAAGAGTATACAGGTCCTAAAATGGGTTATAGGATGTATGGATTCCCAAAGATGTGGAAGATCAAATATTTTTCTATAAGTATGTAATGGGTATCTCCTGGTGTACAAGAATTTTTAGAGGTGGATGTTGACTAGAAGGAGGTTTGTTGACTCTTTTTGTTTTGAGATTCTAGGGTTTTGGGATATGATAGAAAAGTGGTTTGAATTATGATTTGAGGTTTGAGGCTTATTAATAGTTTGAATGGGCCAAATGGGTTTCCAAATCAAGATTCATATAGATTTGAAGGTTTGTGGTTTTTAATTTATTCATTTTTTGTCAAGATGTTGGCCTAATTGGCTAGTAGGTTTGTGAAGGAAGTATATTAGAAAAGATGATCTAGTTGTTAAAAATTAGTGTACTTGATGGGACATATTATAATTCTCTAGATATGAAGTTTCATTTCCTAAAGGTGCATATACTAAAAATTGTGGCTCTTCAAGTTCCAGTTAAGGCTACAAGGAGACTAGATAGGCCTAGTAAGAAGAGTGTTTTTTTATCAGTTTATCCAAAATAACATGGGATTAGTAATTCAAGAAGAATTATTAGGTTGGTTTAGATTATGTGTCATATTTTTTGAGTGGCATGAATTTATATTGGTGGTCTTTGAGGTGGCTTGAGAGAAGAGGCTAGTAAGCCTATGTGGTGATTCTTCATGGTGTATAGAGAACTAAATATGCTCAAGATGTGAAATGGATCATAAATATTAGGTGGAGTCCCTCTCAGATATTTCTTGGTAATTTATATCATATTTTATTATTTTTTGTGTTCTTTCTTAATTGGTTACAGTTTTTGGTTGAAGAGTGTGTTGGCATGGAGCAAGAGGAAGTTGTCAAGGCAAGAAGAGGTATGCTCAAGGAAAGGGGGAGTTTGTATCATATTTATAAGTTGGTCCTCTCTTTTTTTTATTATTTTTAGGTCCTTAGGATCATTTTTTACCCACTTTTTCATTGTCTCAAAGGGGTAAAATTTTCCTATTGTGGAGTGCTTAAAGAGAGAAGGAAGGTGAGTTTTATATTGGTATATGATGTGTGTTGACATCAATGACAAAGGGGGAGATTATTAGATAATTGTCAATGATGTCATAGTGATGTCATGGAGGTGTCCTAGTGAGTGGATGAAGTGCCTTGATATTCTAAGTGATAATGACAAAGTGTGCAATGTGCTTATCCTAGTATGATTGAAGTAGGCTTGGTTGATATTATGTTTTGGCATGGATAGAGATGATTAGGGATGAGTATGGAGTATTGAGAATGTTTAAAGGGTCATATAAGAATTTTATATGATTTTATTACTTATGTACATGATTTTATTTCATCTTGTTGATAATTTTTTTCATCTAGACATTTTGGGTCTAGTGGCAGAAAATTTGAGTGGGTAGTTTGTTGGCATCACCATTGCCACATGTGGATGAGTTAGGGAGTGTTGGTTATATGGTTGTGATAAAAGTTATGCCTAGATTATATTAAATAATATCAATTCATGTAATAAAGTTTATTCAAAATATATTCATGTGCAAATTTGGGCTCCCAAGTAGTCTGATTATGTTTTTTCATACTTAGCCAAATTTGCATGTGATAAGAAACGTTGAGGAGGCATCTTTGATGATGTTATATCTTGCATGTGTGAAGGTGTTGGGATAAATTGATCATATGGGTTTGTTTATTTTTTATCATAATTTATTTATGATAAATTTTATAACATGCACTAAATCACATTGAAAGATATGCATGTGCAAAATTTGACCTTCCAGGCAATTCTTGGCATAGTTGGCTCTATGGCAGAGAAATCTAAGTGAGCAGATTAAGGGAGTTATATCTCACATATGCAAAGGTTTGAAGATCAGTTTAACCAATAATTGGATTTTTATATGTGAGGATATCATATGGTCCAAATTTTATATCATTAATCTACGTGAAAAAAATGTTATTGAGGTCCAAAATTAGCCTTCCAGGCATATTAAAAAGGTCCCCATAGTCAATTTTACATAAGGTAAATTTTGAGAAACTCTCAAGGAGATCAATGGAGCACATTTAATCCAAGATTTTAAGAAGATTGAGATTTAAATAAGTTATTAATGTTCAAATATTGAGTAAAGGTAAAGGATAAATATTAACGATGATCAGGTGTTTGTACAAATTGATCAAACAATGTGCATTATAAGATAAAGACTTGGCTAATCTACAGAGATCGACGGTGCATGATATGAGGTCAGTATTTTGAGGTTTAACATTTGTTAATGGTTCATTATGATTTAAATTTAAAGATTCATATATTAACATCAATGGTTTGTGTTTGATCTAAATCATTAAGGACACGAGATGTAAGAATAAGGTTTGAAGTTTAACTGTGACCGTTGGTATTTGAATATTTGAATTTTGTAAAGGAAACACTAGTGTTTTGTTTTTGATCCATATCTTTCGATCTATGGATAATTTTACCATGGTTTAAAAATAAAATTTTTAGAGGACTGTAAGGTACATCTATAAATATCAATTTTAACATCTAGAAGTGTCTATAGTCAAAGTTATGAAGGTTCAAAGTTGACTATGTGCTCATGCATGTTCTGCAAGTAACCTGAGAAGGAAATTTGAGCTTGTAGTGATGTTATTTCATGATGAATTAGATATTGGGGATAATTTTAAACTCTATAAGGATGCTCTATATGGTTTTTTTAGTTGTGATCAATCTATATTGAGTATGAACAAATTCTTAATAAGTTGACTATGTATCCAGTCATGATGTTCCCATGCACCAGGTTAGTGTTTGAGTTATTTGAGCATACATAGAAGTGATAAAAGTTGACTCTAATCATTTAAGGATGTATAAAAGGACATAATGAGTATAACCATGTATCTAAAAGTGGTCCTATGTTTTTAATTTTCTCAGATCAGTGTCAAAAATGTGAATAGGTCATCATAGGACCTAAAAGGTGGATTAGGCTTATTTGAAAGAGAGTTGTGCTTAAGTGTGACCCATGTAATATGCCTTAAGGGTGAAGGCATGTATCATGGATGACAAGGAAATATTGTGTAATTGATCATTCATGAATGTTATATATATATTGAAACCAAATGTGTTGGTTTCTAGACTTTTACAGAGAGTGTAAGTGCAAGGTGTATGTGACAATAGTATGTGTTGAAGTGAAAAAGAGAGGATAGGTTGTATGCATATTGATAATTTGATTTGAATAATAGTTTTTTACAATGTATATGACCTTTAGGTCATATTTATAATGTCATAATAGTTCTATTTTAGTTTGAGGATATGCAAAGAGGTCTGAGTGTGCATATGATGATAGTTTGAGTGAAGGAGAGAGATTGTGGCATGCCTATGTGAGAGGCATGTATGAGATAGAGAGGGAATTTGTGTAGTGGTTATTTAAATAGAGATACATTATCAAGTGTTGAATACATCAGTTCTAAGGTGGATGTGTTCACATCAAAGGAGGGTCTAAAGGAGTTGATCTTCCTTAGGGATAGTTGCTCCTTATAAAATAGGTGTTTCACTAAAGGCCTTTGGTCAGGAGGATTTGATCAAGGTTTTCTATTCTAAATGATTTAAACAGTCTCTTGTTTGAAATTTTTTATAAGATAATTAGTATATGTGTTGTAGGTTTGAGAGTGGGTTTTTTTCCCCATGAGGGTTTCCCATAGTAACTATGTGTTGTATGTTTGATCTTGTGTATACATTGAATTATTGAGCTCCATTGTTAATGTTTCTTGATCAAGTTGATATATGTTTATTATCTAATAGTTTGAAAGGATTAGAATTGAATTTGAAATATTTGGGCTCACTAATTCACCCTCCCTTTCAATGATTGTACCTCTAAAAAAACACATGATGTATTGATTGGACAACCCTTGCTTAGTCAGATGAAAAATCCCAATTAATAGTACACTAGTGTTTAAAATTTATCATTAATAATAAATTTATCACCATCCAAGGCACTACATATGAACCTCACTCATAATCTCAATATAATATTTTGCCTAAAGAGTAAATAAATAATATAATCATAAGAAATAAAATAAGTGTACCTAAATTTAAAGTACCTACTCATTCATTTACAAAAGTTATATTATTTCATCTTTTTACACCCCTTAAAACTAAAACACCTACTAAATACCCAATCATAATTTGACATGCAATTTGGATAAATAAAAGTACAACCTTACAAGAGGATAATTCAACTATTTTTAAATACAATGATTATAGTGGCTATAATTATAATGATGATAACTAGTATAGTGTCAATAATTATATTGATGCTGAAAATGATGATGGTGATGAATTTACCTTCTTGGACTAATGAAGTTACAAAACATCTAGATATTGATCATGAGGATATGACCACATCAAATTATATATAATATGATAACCTCCATGGATTCATTGGTTAGACTTTCCTTATAAACCCAAATCCTTACACTTGAAAAATCTATTTGTACATAGTTTCCTTTATGTTTCCATTTGCTTGTCTTGACCCTAGATTTTTTTTCCTTGTCTTGCATATGGTTTTTGTAAAATTATTTTTTTTCCCTAGCCTTTGACTTTTTCAAATTATGCCATCTATTTTATTTGAATTTTGATGTTACCTTCTTCTTCTATATCTTAGGCCTTTTCCATTTTCTATCATGATTTATATGTCATTCTTCTAGCCTCTTCTTTTGTTTGATTATGCTTATTTTTTGGTTACTAGTCTTTACCTTTTCTTGATGTTTCCCATCCCAAAATCATGTGTGATCTTCCTCATGATGACAACATAATACATATCAATGAATTATACCCTATTACCCACATAATTATAAATGAATTAGTAGGTTAATAGATATCCCTCCCTTCTTGATTATTCTTACCTTTTCCCCTTGACCTTCATCTTTCTTAGTTTCTTTTCATTATGTGTTTCATGTCTTTAGAAATTTATTTATGTTTATCTTTACATATAAAACTAGTTCCATAACTTAATATATTATGATTAGATTCCTATAGATAGAGATCAAGTATTATTTATGCACATCCTTCTAATGATGTTATTGAGTTAGATTTAAGATATGTATATCTTTACATATGATTATGGATTCACAATTACCTAGAAGCATCCTTATGTTCACACTAGGGCATCCTTTTTCTTGCCCAGGGGATCCTTAATCTTACTAGCAGTGCTTCAAGTTCCATATTTCTTAGTTGTGTTTATCATATTTAGCTTATATTTTGATTATACATTTATTTACACTAGAATTTATTATGCATTATAATTAACTCTAAATAAAAATGTAAACTATTGAAATCTAATCTAGGATGATATATATAATATAATATAGTAAAATATAGATTTCAATAGAATTTGTAATATTTTTAAAATTAAAAATGATGGTCATATTTTTATGCAAATTGAAAGTAAATGCAATTTTGGTCATAGACCTTTGATTAGAATCTTGCACTTAAGGATGACACTCATAACAAGATTAATTTCAAAACTAGGTAGTGGGAGAGAAGGATCAAGAAAAGAGGGTCGAGGTGGAGAAGGTGAGGATGATGATGACTAGGATCGTGAGGGTTAGGAGATGGGGTTATGATGTGGAAATGATCGATGGTTACCAAATCTGGTATTCAAGGAGTAGACCCAAGCAGAACTTGAAGACATTGATGTGGAATGGAATTAACTTAGTTGCATATATCCCTAGGTTAAAGGTTGAATTTTTAACTTAGGATTTTTCATTGAATCCCCTTTGGATCCCCCTTATATGATTGCATGCCTAGAGCTAGTTGAATATGTTTGACAACCTACCGATCAAAATGGTGGACCTATCAAAGATTTATGGCCTATCTATTTGACTTAGAATGCATGAACTTTTTGTGTTATGAAGCAATTGGTATGGAGAAAAATTGGTGTACTACATTGAACTTAGTCTTCTAACCTTGGTAAGATCATGCCCCTTGATGTGACCCTGGTGTCCTAGTGATGGTGTGATGTTGGTGTCAAACTTATCAGAAGGGTTTGGTGTGGTATTTTGAATGGGTATGGAAATTATCAACACAAGGGAGGTCATTGTTATTCTACTAGTATTTTGGTCTTTTTCAACATGGATGCCCATTCATGGTCCTTTGACAGGGTGGATGATGGAGGATCCCACCCCAGATTTTTGTTTTAGGGTAAGATGGGTATTAGAAGAATCCACTTCCATGGGTTGTTAAGTGAAATGGATAATAGAAGAAGCCATGATTTAACCCCTCTTATTTTCTTGAAAAATGGTAAATTTCATTTTTTTTATTTGGGCATGGTAACTTTGGTCTTACTCAAAGATCTAAACTCTGTGAAAGGACTTTTGCTAGATCTAGGAGGACCTTGCTTTTTTTTAGATTCCTTTTATTGTTTAAGAGTGGATGTTAGAGGAGTCCACCCTTGGTTTCATCTAGCTATGGGATTTCATGAAATCATATCGGTTACAAATGAATCCTTTTTGTGGGTTGTGTTATGCTATATAAAATTTGTGATTCTTAGTGAGAGGAAAAGCCCACTCACTATGTTTTAGTTGTGTGATGGTTGGGAGGATGACTCAGGTGGTAGGAGACCTTATTTTTTAGAAGGTCTTCTATCTATTAATATCCTCAAAAATGACATGATGAAGGGTGTTAGCTCTTTTAAATTCACTATTTTGAAGAACCTTTATGTACTAAAGGTTAAGGGATCCTTAAAACCCCTAGTTATGGGTACCTTAAAACCCTCATGTTTAATGGTTTTAAAAGTCTTAAAACCCCCTTGTTATGATTTTTAAATATTGTGTATCTTAGTGGGAAGATCATCCCACTTATTATAACTCAGATGTGAGGAAATTATGTGGATGACCCAGAAGGTAGAAGACCTCATTTTCTATTCAAACTCATGTTCTATAGTTTATTTCTTGTTGTGTTCACCAAGTTGTGAATCTTAGTGGAAAGAAAAACCCACTCATTGTAACTCTATTGTATGGAGTCTATGTAGTAGACCTTGGTGGTGGAAGACTCCTTCTCTGGTGGATCTTCTAGTTTGTAGTGCCCTTAGAGAAGACATGAGAAAGGGAGATAGTTCCTTAAGATTCACTATTTACCAACATATTCGTGTACTATAGGTTAGGCGACCCTTAAAACCCATAGTTGTGGGAACCCTTAAAAACCCTCATGTTTTCTAGTCTCATCTTAGTCATGGGGACCTTTACTTCACTTTTTAAAGGTTGGGGGAGCCTTCAAACCCTCTTTGTTGTACTTGCAATTTATGGGACCCTTAAAACTTCTAGTTGTGGGAATCCTTAAAACCCTCGTGTTCTCTATTCTCATCAAGGTTTTGGGTACCTTTACTTCACTTGTTAAATGTTAGAGGAGCCTTCAAACCGTCTCTATTATACTTGTTTGTTAAGGGGATTCTTTACCCTCTTTATTGTACCTAGATGTGGGTCCAATTGCCAAACCCATCACTTACCTACTTCATATCTCTGGTTTCAAAAGAGTTTTACCCTATCAAAAAAAAAATTATGGTTAGGGTTAGATAATTATCCTTTTAACTGATTTGTTTTAGACTATATTAAATTTATGTGAACTATAATTACCTAAAAAGACCTGAAAACATAGATGTATTATAAAATAGTGACTCATTGTCTATTGGGACAAGTCATATGAGGAAAATTAGAATGAAATGCATTATTATCTATGCATTATGACTTTGTCCTATCAAATTTTGAATTGAATTTGAAAATTTGGGTTTGTTTACCTACATCTATGTGGGACCTATTTCTATGTGGACCATGAATTGATGCACATAAGACTTGTAAAATTAGAATGCTAATATTGCACAAGCACACAAAATGAGATCAAATGTAAAAGGGAGAAAATTTATAAGTGGGAATGGTTGAGTTATCCTCAAAAAACCTTATTGATTGAGTGTTTCCTACATATGCCAAAGGGCCTTAGGTCGATGGATTTATCCCTTTATGGAAGATCATATGAATGAAACTAGAAAAATTGATTGGAATGTTTGACAAGGGATACCCTCAACCTAAAATTAAAAAATTAGACTTGGTAAAGGACTATAAAATTGAATCAAAATTATAATAGGATATTTACTCATAAAATAGATGTTTTTGAAATCATAAAGATAAGTGCTTTGTAAGAGAGTCCTAAGTCCTTTAAAGTGTGACACTTGGTGTGATTTTATAGATAAATATCTTAAATGTGTTTTGCAATAGACCTAGTGATATGCATGGGAATTCAATTAGGAATCATGTCATTTTAAAAAAATAGTCATTAGAGCACAAGAGACAAGCCTAAAATACCAAGTAGATAGATAGATAGATAGATGTTAGGTTGTGGAGCTAAAAGCTTCATTGTATGCAAACATGGAGGAGGTTTCTGAGGTGCAGAGCAACCGACGTCGGTCAGGCCAACCAACATCAGTCATATCCAATGCACAAGAAGCTGTCAACATTGGCCATAATCGGTCGATGTCAGTCATCTCCAGATAGACAGTGACCGATGTCAGTCACTTGTGTGGTTCCAAAACTATCAGTTTCATCAACAATTTGTTAATGAACCAGTTGTTTGCATGTTAAAAGCTAATTTTAGTCTTAAGCTGCGGTTTCTAATTATTGTAATTGGAAAGTCTAATTATTTTTTGCATGGGATCTATATAATAGACTCATGGGTTGTATTGTAAAGTGTGCTAGATAGAGAGAGCAAGGTTAACTCCTTTAGAGGGAAGAGAGCAAGGGTAGCTCCTCATAGTGCCATAGTGCCAAGTGTGTATGATCAAGTAGATCTACGAGAGAGCAAGATATGGTATAAGATCCATAGGGGTGCTAGTTTGGAGAATCATAAGGGTTCTTCATGTGTGTATGATCTTGGTTGGTAGGTGTGTAAGGCCAGGTTGATTTGTGGTATAGCAAGATCAGGTGAGATCTACATGTGTAAGTAAGATCCAATATTTTCAGGTTGTTGCAAGATCAAGGAGATCTACTTGGAGTGTGTTGTGTACTCAGACCTAGAGTACTTTGAGTACTCGGTTGGTACTGGCAGTAGTGTTACTGACTGGTTGGAGGTGAATAACAACTCTGTGTTTGAGTTGTCTATTGTGACCGTGATTGAGAGAGAGCTTTGAGGGAAGATTATTGAGAGTCCTAGAGGTGTGGGAAGCCTTAGAGGTGTAAGAAGAGTGTGGCACTTCTTTATTGTAATTTCCTTCTGAAAGATTATTAATATAATTGGGTATTGTCTCTCATATTCTATGTTATTTCTGAATTTCTAAGTTACTTGTTACTTCTGGTTAAATTCCGTGTTTAGTTGCTTATACAAAAGTAATCAACTGTGTTCTTTATGAGTTGGGGTCCTGACAAAGTGGTATCAGAGCTTTATGTTCTAGATTCCTAACAAAGTGGTATCAGAGCTCAGGTTGCTGGTTTCATGCAGTGATACCACTGACAAAGTGGTATCAGAGTGAGGTTAGGTTCAACTAACAGGTGGTAAGAGCTTGTTAAGTGTTTGTTGATTATAGGTCACTCTCAGGGGTTTTTGATTGAGTGGGAGTATAGCAATGGCAGAAGAAAGTATGGAGGAATTCAAAAGCAAAAATGGTCAATTACAGAGTTATCAAAAGAAAGAGCAGGTAAAGAAAGATTGCTGGTTGATAGAAGATCAACATGAAGGAGCATGTGTTGCAGGTATTATTGCACTGGTTATTCTAATATGTTCCTTGGATAAATTAGAATCTTGGTTTATAGATTTTGTTGCCTCTTTCCATGCAGCCCTAAATAGAGTATTTTTCCATGTTAAGGTCCATGGAGACTTTGGAAGGATTTACTTAGGGGCTGGTGTGCCTTGTCAAAGTTTTGGCAAAGGGGAAGTGCGGCTGAAATTGCAGACAGCCAACACATGGGTGTTGAAGGATGTCATGCAGGTCCCAGTTCTAAAGATGAGGCTAATTTCTTCAAGAAAGTTGGGTGATGAGAGATGCATAGGAACTCTCACAGTGGATGCACTTGAATTATCTAGTGGTAAGAAAGTAGGTACTCTTTATCTACCTACTTGTATTACTGATTCTTCTTCTATTGTGAAGATGTGGCTTTGTAGGCTTGGTCACATGAGCAAGAAGGAGATGCATGTTCTTAAGAGGAAATCAGATGTGTTTGACAAACTTAAGAACTAGAAAGCCTTGGTGTTTATGGAGGAGATGATGGATAGAGATCAGTGGAAGGGACTGAATAACTTTGAGCAGGGCATTTTGGATAGGGTTTTGATCCAAGGTGAGCTCACGGGTAAAAAGTCATCACTCATAGGAAAACACAAGTATCGACATTGGTCAAGGATAACTGACATCAAATAGATAGGTACCGATGTCGGTCATGTGTAGACATAAAAATTTGGTGGTGTTAGGTAGGGTGGCTACCAACATCGGTCAGGGAACTGACGTTGGTGACCAATGGACACCGACGTCAGTCAGGGAACTGGCGTCGATGATCAGGTTGGTTTGACATCGATTAGGTACAGACCAGGGTCGACTAGGAAATGGATTTTGGGCAGACAGCGTGCTGTCAAGGAGTCTCAAATGCCCATATGGAGGACTAAAAGGGTAAGTAAGCCTCAAATTTGTTATTCCCCTTCTTTATACTAGTTGCTCACTACAGAGCAGGAAGGATCCAGGAAACAGTGGGAGCATGGTATGAATGAGGAATTTGATTCCTTGGATGCAAAACCAAATGGGAGATTTGGTAGATTTGCCAACTAAAAAGAAAGCACTGAAAGATGAATGGATTCCTTGGTTAAAGAAGAGAGAGGATGGACACGTGAGACAGAAGGCTAGGGTATATGGTCTTGAGGAAGCTGCAAGACAGTGGTACAGGTTTAACAGGTGTATGAAAAAGCATGGCTTTAGTCAGTGTCATTGTAACCATTGTGTTTACTTTACCATGTTAGATAATGGTCATGACATTATCCTATTACTGTATGTGGATGATGTGCTTGTTGCAGGTGTATACATACAGGGATTTGTTGAGCTAAGGGTAAAGTTAGTTCAGTGGTATGTCATGAAGAATTTGGGAGTAGCAAAATTCTTTGGCATGAGTTTTTCTAGAGACATGGAAGGTCATAGGATGATTTTGTCTTTGGATGATTGTGTGGATAAGGTAGTGGCGAGGTTTAAGATGCAAGATGCAGAACCAGTTTACACACCTATGGATGGACAGTTCATAGAACAGGGTCCCCAATCACATGTGAGGTTAAGTACATGTGTACTAGACCTATTTTTGCCCCAGTAGCAGGTGTTGTCAGCAAGTTCATATCCAATTTGAGAAAGAAGCACTGGAGAGTAGTTCAGTGGGTTCTCAAGTATCTGAGAGGGACCAGTAGCAGGTTAACATGCTATGCAGGGTCAGGGACTTCTCTACATGGGTATGTAGGTTCAGATGTGGCAGGTTACTTGGATGATAGGCAGTGCACCATAGGATGTGTGGTGGTTGGTCTTCAACATTGAGCTTGAAGAGGGATACAAGCCAAGAAACAAATTAGATGATGTACAGGTACAGGTATAGGTGCAGTTGTTTATCTCCAAGTGGGAGATTGTTAGGTTGTGGAGCTAAAAGCTTCACTATATGCAAATGTGGAGGAGGTTGCTGAGGTGCAGAGCAACCAACATCAGCCAGGCCAACCAACATCTGTCATATCTAGTACACAAGAAGCTACTGACATTGGTCATAATTGGCTGACATTGGTCATCTACAGATAGACAGGGACCGACGTCGATCACCTGTGCGGTTTCAAAACTGTCAGTTTCACGAATAGTTTGTTAACAAACTAGTTTTTTGCATGTTAAAGGCTAATTTTAGTCTTAAGCTATGGTTTCTAATTATTGTAATTGGAAAGTCTAATTATTATTTGCATGGGATCTATATAATAGACTCATGGGCTATATTGTAAAGTGTGCTAGATAGAGAGAGCAAGGTTATCTCCTTCAGAAGGAAGAGAGCAAGGGTAGCTCCTCATAGTGCCACAGTGCCAAGTGTGTATGATCAGGTAGATCTATGGGAGAGCAAGATTTGGTATAAGATCCACAGGGGTGCTAGTTTGGAGAATCAGAAGGGTTCTTCATGTGTGTATGATCTTGATTGGCAGGTGTGCAAGGCCAAGTTGATCTGTGGTATAGCAAGATCAAGTGAGATCTACATGTGTAAGTAAGATCCAGGATTTGCAGGTTGTTGCAAGATCAAGGAGATCTACTTGGAGTGCATTGTGTACTCAGACCTGGAGTACTTTGAGTACTCAGTTGGTACTGGTAGTAGTGTTATTGACTGGTTAGAGGTGAACAACAACTCTGTGTTTGAGTTGTCTGTCATGACTGTGATTGAGAGAGAGCTTTGAGGGAAGATTACTGAGAGTCCTAGAGGTGTGGGAAGCCTCAGAGGTGTAAGAAGAGTGTGGCACTCCTTTATTGTAATTTCCTTTTGAAAGAGTATTAATACAATTGGGTATTGTCTCTCATATTCTATGTTATTTTTGAATTTCTAAGTTACTTGTTACTTCTGGTTAAATTATGTGTTTAGTTGCTTATACAAAAGTAATCAATTATGCTCTTTATGAGTTGGGGTCCTGACAAAGTGGTATCAGAGCTTTATGTTCTAGATTCCTAACAATAGATAGATAGATAGATAGATAGATAGATAGATAGATAGATAGATAGATAGATAGATAGATAGATAGATAGATAGATAGATAGATAGATAGATAGATAGATAGATAGATAGATAGATAATGTGCTCCTATCTTCCTAGTGTGCACTTATCCTAAAAAGATAGAGGTATAAAACAAGAGTGACAATAAAGTATCTACTAAATAGGGATAAAATGGAGGTATATAAAATGTTCTTAGTAATTTCAATACTTTGAAGGCTTTCTTAGATATTTTAGGTTATTAGAATGGTGAATTGGCCAAACAAGGTAAATATGTGCATACCCCTTTTTAATGCATGTGGATAAGTGTTAAACAAGTGGTAAATTAAGAGTGATCAAGTATCAATTTCAGGAATTAGTGAATATTATTAAGCTAGAAATATTATATTCTTCAAGCCTCATAGAGTACTCTATAATGATTGAATATATGGGAACTAACAAAGTGGTTCATTAAAGTGCAATCAAAACATTGAATGTCACTAGCCTCTCACAATCTTCAGTTGATAAATTGAAAATAAGAGGTGGGAACCATTACATGGCTTGATAAAGTAAAACTAAGACATCAAGTGTCACTAAGATCAAACATGGTCAACTTGTAAAATATGGATTACACCATTTCAAATCTAGATTTAAACTATATATTCTTAAAAATTAAAACTTGAAAAAGAGATCTATAATATAAAATTTAGTAGCTAGATCATGAATGCATGACATACCCCTGTACTATATATAATACCAATTTTATCTTTAAAAAATTGTTTGAGATATTTTAATTATCTTCTCACAAGGGTATTTGTGATCGAGTAGTTATAAGAGTGGAGTGTATAAGAAAGTTGAATACCCCCATAATCTAAAAATTATAATTTCTTCATATTGTAAATTATCAATCTAAAATCTATTGCTTGTGAAATCTTGGAGATAATAACATTATGATTCCTCCTTTTTAAGATGAGGTAAATTTCCTACAAATCACTTCTCTCAAAATAAAAAGTGGGAGCATTTATGAAATATATAATCATGTAATAGCATTTTTAATATTTTAATTGTATTGGAATCTTAGAGACATAACATTGAAGTTTATGAAGAGATAAAATATTTTATTTCATCATGTAATTTGAATATAGCATTGAAGTAGTGTATGAATCATGTAAATAACTTGCAAGTGTTGGATATGTATTATAAACATAGTATTTTTTTTAAAATGAAGCATTGAAGCACATAAGTAGTATATGTATGATATGTATCATGGAACTATGTATATATAAGAGATACATATTATTACATGATAATAATCATGACACCATATTATCTAATAATTATTATGTAAAAAAAGTCACACAATGTCATGTAAGAAGGCTCAAAGGCCACATACAATGGACATGTAAAATGTAGCATAAAATTAGAAAATTTGCATAAGTGTCACACATAAAGCCCAAAGGTTGAATATAAAGGACATGTAAATGTTGCATGAATGTAGATGGCCAAAGGCCACACATATGTGGCATGATGATTCTATACAAGCAAGAGGGTGTATGTTGAACATACACAAGGCCAAAGGCCATATTCAATAATCAAGTAAATTAAGTCATGTTATGTAATGAATCAAGCATGTAGATAAAATGAGGATAGCATATTTAGATCATATGTATTTACGTTCATTTTATAAATTAATATATTCATCATGACACATGTAAAGTATGAATGAAAATAATACATTTGTTTTTCTTATAGTTAAACATTGAAGAGAGGTTATATATATAGATACAACCTATAAAAGTATTTGTATAGAATGATTATATGCCCCCATTTGAATAAGGTTGTTAGGTAAAAGTTTGTCCCAACATTAAAACCATGTAAAATTATGTCTTATCTTGAAATTTTATTGATATCTTTATATGTGTTCTATTATGTGATCAAAATTGTATAAGAGGTCCTTGTGACTATGTTGCATTCAAAAACATATATTTAAAATGCACAAGGATAGGTCTGCAGTAGGAGGATAGGTGTGTAGTGAATTTTTGTCTATTTGGTGTGAATTTATCTAGATTAACTATATATAAAAATTTCTAATCAGGATAGCTTCATCTATGTATGACTATGTATGATTATTTCTTGATTCTATAAAAATGTCATGTTTTATTGATTGATATATTTATATGTGTTATATTATATGATCAAAAGTTGTACAATTGGTCCCTATGACTATGTTTCATTTAGAAACAAAGATTTAAAATGTACAATGATAGGTTTTTATTAAGAGGGTAGGTGTTTAGTGTGTTGTTTTCTATCCGGTATGACTTTGTCCAAATTGGTTGCATACAAAAAAATTTGATCAAGATAGCTTCATTTATGCATGAATATGTATGTTTATTTATTAATTATGTAAAAATGTCATGTTTCATACTCAAATACCTTATGATAAGCATTTTTCATTTAAAAGGTAATTAAATGTGCTATATACTAAACATAAATATAAAAGATGTGCAAATATGTAATATAGCAACATGAGAATTTGTTTATAGGTCCTAATTTTATATGTCTCCAAATATTTACATTATTTATACATTTAGGAATACATGAATGTTTTTGTTTTTTGTGGTCATATTTTAAAAGTAAAATATGAATTAGTGAAAGTTGAAAAAGCTTTGAAAAATAAGGTAAGTAATAAGGGTTTGAAAATGGGAGGGGAATATTTGAACAACCATCAACAAAGCATTAAAGCATAGCATGGTAATAAGGAAGATGGGTACTAATCCCCCAATATTTTCATGTAATATAACATAGATGACATGCATGGCCATGTGAACTCATGTAAAATTATATATATGTGATCATGAAAGTTATAGGTGAGAGATAAAACATGTATATATGTGTAATAATGAGAATTTGACTTGCCATGAAGGATTTGCATTGAAACTTAGTAAGATAATTATCTTGGTTTGTTTGAATTGTGTTGAAGGAAACAAGGGAGAAAGTCCCCCAAAATGGAAGATAGATCCAAAGGCTAGAATAAAATTAGATTAAGTATAAAATAATAAGCAAAAAAATTAAAGAGAAAAGAAGTTATGTACAAGTAGGTATTATGCAAGGAAGCTAATCAAGGGTATTGGCCCAACTAGGAGGTCCAGATGAAATTATATAATGTCTCCACCCATTGATCCCATCAATGGGATGTCTATATGAATATAGATGAGGATGATCATAGGTATACTCATCTACATGATGTGAAGGAAATATTTCTTGTGAATATTAAGATTTCCAACTATATATGCCTTTGAATCACTATCATACCAATATTGTATATAATCGAGATCATAATCATCAATGTAACCATCATAATAAGATAGAGTGAACTTCTTAGGTTGTGTTTGAGAGTATGAAAAAAACTGCACCATATATTGGAGATATCTTCTTAAAATTTAGTTCATTACTGTCAAAAAATTACCTCTTTATTATAAACTAAATAAGAATTATGTAACTATTATCAATAAAATTTTCACCCTAAGTAGGTCTACTCTATCCTCCTTAAATTTGATGTAACATGGAAACAACTCTTAAGTTGTGGGTGACCTATGTGAGAGATGAGTCTCTAAATTGAAGGGATAGCTCCCTTGCACAACACCTACAACTAAAAAATAATCTACTTGATTTGAAATAAAAGGGATATAATTAGATTAACACTAATAAAATAGAGTTGATGCACCAATATTAACTCCATAATCCTACTTGAATATGCACTATGAAAGGTAATTCACAAAAATGATCTCAACACCCAAGGTTCTCCTAACAAAAGTGTTTCAATATGAAGGTATAATGTAATGTGTTTCTCAAGGTAGATGAATATAAGGTATAATAATAGACACTAATAGTATTATTCACACTTAAAGAGACACAAAACAACCATTTACACATCATGTGACTTGATAGAAATCATATTACTTACACAAAACATGAAAGAGAGATGAACACAAGGAGAGATAACCATCACTTACCATTAAACCATGAACTAATTCACACACTTAATAAAGAATTTGATAAATTAAAACCAGATTGAAATATTTTATTTAAATTTAAAATCAATAGTTAATTTATCAGGAATTCTCCATACCAAATGGGGATACATTACAAGGCCAAAAGTGGCAACTTATATAGAGAATTGAGGAAGAGAAGGAGAGAGGGTGAAGAAGAATAAGATTACAAAGTGTCCACATGGAAGTTAAAAAAAAGATAGAGTTATAAAATATTTAAATGGGTCCCTAAGTACATATTTATCTCATCTAAAGATTCTCCATCATCCAAGTGGCATGGGAGTTGAAAACTTAGCTTGACACCTTGCACAACTCTTCAAAACTACCTTTCTTTGCATATGAGAAGTGAAAAAATGACTTTTAAATCAAAAATTATCCATTATATAATATAATAAATATAATTTTACACCTATCATTCATTTATAAACTCCTCTAGTTTTACATTTTAGTAGCAATTATCATTCATATGCCTACGTGTCTTAAAACACCATCTCCCAAGCCTAACCTTGTCCAAGTGGTTCAAAACTTGAGTTCATCTTTTTAAATTGATTTTATTTCCATGAAAGGAATTAAAATACATTATTAGACTTAAATAAATCCATTTTAGTTCCTGGAACAACTCCCAAGACTATATTTTGCTCCTCAAGCTCTCATTAGGCCTATTTTCCTTATAGCGCTAAAATCATGTAAACCTCCTCGTGTAGGATAGTTTAAAAATGGTATTGAAAAAATAAGGAAATATTTTAGGTCCCAGTATTTCTTTACAACTCCATGTAAATTTTTATATCAAAACTTTTAGTGTAAGTGCCATTTATGCCTTTCTCTCTCCTTAATTAGGCCTTAATTAAGCTTCCTTGCCTATAAGCCTAATTTTCTACTCCAGATCTGCCCCACACATGTAAACCACAAAAAATCATTTGATTAACTTTCCTAAGGATATAAAAAACCTCCATGTCAAATTTTAGGTCATGAGACCCTGTGGAAGTGTGAGAACCATGAAATGGCCTTGAAATATAGTCTCATTTTAGGCATGTTTGAGTCTACCTTGAAAAATGAGATTTGTTTGATCACTTACATAATGTCCATTATGGATATTTATAATTTAATACATGAAATACATCCCAAATTACCTCTTCCAATATTTTTAAATTTTTTAGCTATCTAAAACCTTGCAAAATACCAAAAAGCCTTATAAAATAGTGCATTTATTATAGTCCATACAATCGCAAGTACATATGAAGTACACCTTGAGAACTTAACTAGAATAATAAACAATATATAGGATGTTTTATGATCAAATAAGGTCATTTAATTCACTTTGGAGACTCATATCTCTCAATTGGTCATTACTAGGGTTTTAGGAGGGTTTTAGGCATGTTTTGTTATTAAGGATTATTCATAAAGAAAAAATCATATTTATCTCTCTTAATTCCACAATATTATATTTATTTAACCCCTAAAGCACCTAAAAACACCATTTTATCCCATTAAAAACCTTATAAGATATCTAAGTACAATATGGTGTCTATTACGTTGCAATCAAGCTATTAGAGAGGGGTCTGAGCTATTAACCTTTCTTCATGAAGGTGATGGACCTAAACAAACAAAGAATTCCATGATATTTAATTATGAGTACCTTTTTACCTCATTTTAAATCCATTTATCTCCATTCCTTAGGTTAAGGTCATAACAAGTGAGATAAAATTGGTTTGGAGTGCAGTCAATCATCTTGTGAAGCTCAAGGAGGTTCCATACCTTTAAGTGCCACTTTTCTTACTCCCTCTACCTATGAATGTCCTTATATTATATATGAAATAATATTACACTCATAAATTTAATCATACTCTCATGTCACCTTTGTCAAATCACTTTTCTTATGATTGTACTATAGATCTACCTATGTATGAATTATGACCTATAGACCTAGATAGAATTTTAAATATTTTCTTCACTTTAGGTGAATCTGAGGGTTTTATGGAGTTTCATTGTCCCTATGAATCCATTCTCAAATTATTTACCTTCTTTCATGTTTCTCACATACCTATAACTCTCTAAATCAAGTAAATGTCTCTCATAAAAGTAGGTAGACCTATAGATGGTCTTGAACTATGTATGCAGGGGTTTGAAGCTTTGTTTAGTCATGTTTTATAAACCTCCTGTACGCATTTTAATATATTTTACCTTAGATGATTTCATTACTTGGTTAATTTTTCACCCAAACTAGACTCCAATGCTCCTTTGGCATGTACTCCATCTTCTCTTAGACTTTGAAACCAACCTACTCACCTTGTAAACTATAGGTGATTACATTGAGGTGTTCTAACTATTATTTAGGGTTTTAAGATCTTTACTAGAAAATATTGAGCAATTTCAAGGTTTTTTCATAGTTTGATAGTTTATAACTCTTTCATTGACATATTTAAGACATCATGCTTCCATAAACATATAATCTCATTATCGTACCTATCTAGGCTTGGTTGTAGGTGTTCATTAGGATGGTCTAAACATTAATTATTCTATTTGGTATTTTCAGATATATCATGGACACCTTGATAGTATCCAAACCTAATTTAAGTCCTTTCACTATTATTCAAATTCCATTGACCCTTTATAACATTTTTAGACCTTGATTTCTTCCCTCCATATGTAAACCTATGTATGAGCATTAAGTCTATAGAATCAGTCATGTTAACTCTCCTTTAGTTGTCAAATGGTTTAGGTATCTTCATGAGTTTTTTTCATCTCCTATTCTTTAATTGAATTCATGTTTCTAACTTTGACTTTTTTCTTATTTTGAGGAAAATTATTTTTTAGTCCAAAATGAGGACCTATAGGTCTATCATATGTAGGTCTTCATTTTGCTTGCATGGGCTGAAAGACAATTTCCTTTAGTCCTTTGACACTTTTGTTATTATATCAACTCTTTTATCATCATATATCACTTATCAATAATCCTATTTACTTATTTTCAAACATAATGTCACTTTAAATTTGTCCATTCACCTATACAGACTGTGTATATAATCAATTCCTATACAAAGCTTATGTATTGAGAGTTGGGTCTCTTTACTCATTCATGCCTCTTAATGATGCCATAGGATTATAAAAAGGTCATGTGAATGTTTTAATTGGAACTCAAGGTATTTTCACTTGTTTTAACACTCTCAAATTAGACATCAGACCCCATGAATGTTCACTTACAGGTTTGCAGACTTATGAGTGACTAAAGCACTTTATAGCCTTATTTGAGAGTATAATTTGATCTTACTTATCATTACTTAGACTTAAAAATTTCTCAATATTACTTTCTCATTCTTAATTGGTTTCTTATTACCATTTAGGGTAAACATGGCATTCAAACATATGGAAGACCATTTATGCATAGACCATGATTTTCAAAGAGCAAGACACTTGGAGAATGCATATAAGGATTACATTACAAGAGATAACACATTAATATTATAAAATTGATGGATCCTCCATGAAATTTTAGGCACTTTTAACTTATAAAGGTGACAAACATCTCAAACAAACCAAAATAGACTTGCAGTAGGATGATATGCTCACACACTTGAGACACCTTCCTCCTTTGAATAAAACACCTTATGAAGTTGAATTCCTTGATTAAACTACCATGAAAGGGGTAGTTTTATCCTATAAAATCACTCCACAAAATCATTTTCCTCCATAAAATTTTGGCATGAAAAAATAGGAGAAAAACCAAACCCATCTTGAATGGACAAGGCATAATGACCTACTATCACTCTTAGAAATTATTCATAAATGATATTCCATGAATATGTAAACCAATTCCACTATATTTAATACCATTAGGACCCCTAAAATTTTTGAAAGTTTTAGCTCCCAAATTTCTCTTTCCTATCCATACCATGCATTTGAATTTTTCCTTTTTGAGCTTATGAAGGCAATGATGGAGGAGAGAGAGTGTTTGATGCATCTGTCAAACTTAAAACTTGATCTAAATCCTAAAAATAACCTTTGTAAGTACAAGATACTTGATAAAATTGTTTTCATATGAAAAAATATCTCTTAAGGTAGTATAAGTTCCCAAAAGTTCTTTTAAAGGAGTATTTTGCTTGGTTTAGGTGTTGAACTACAAATATTTTAGGTTCTAAACATTATATGACCCTTCTCTAACATCAGATACATTTTTAAACTTCCTTAATTTTTTTCATTTGGGATGGTATGTACAACTCTACAAATTAAGATAAAAGGATATAAAAAGGACTTTTTGGCACATATCAACATTATAAGAGGTTAATGCATAAATATATGACTTTAAAGACACATTATTAACCTTTTATAATTACTCTAAACCATTTCATGACCTTGACCACACTTCACAAGACCATGACTCATAAATGACCCCTAGGACTAGACAAATACACATGAGACCAAACTTTGGACTAAGCTGGACAATGACTAATGTGGCCATATAAGGACCATATATGACCATTACAAGATATTTTTAAGACCATATAAAATATTTAATAACCCTATTAAAATTTTCAACTTGTATGGGTTGACCATTTTTTATTTGGGGCCAAAAATTGGTCAACAATAACCTTGTTTGAGTATTAAGAAGAGAAGTAATTTATTCTTTGACATCTTAAATCAGAGATGCAATAATATCTTTTGTATTTTTGAACTTATCTCTTTTCTTTAAATATGTGATAAATCTTTCATAAATGTGTATTTTTTCTTATCTTGAATTTTTTCTTACAACTTTACTTTTGGTATTATTGTTTATCTTGTTGTAACCTTTATTGCTCTAATTTTGCTTTGTACAATTGTTCCTTCTCATTATATTCTTTTGATAAATTATATTTTTCATCTTTTTCCTTTTATAATATTACTTATTCTAATTTTTCCTTTTTAAATTATTCTTGCTCTAATTATTTTTTCTTTGAATTATCCTTTTGTATCCATACTTCTTACTTTTGCTTCTTTTGCACTAGTTGTGATATTGCCACTTGTTCTTATTGGACTTGTGCTTTAGGATATGCAATCATAACATTAATGGGTTGTTTGATTTTTTTTATCTATATAGTATCATTGCTATCAATTATACTTTGTGTTTTCTTCTTCAAAATCAAACAACTTTATTTATGTTGTCCATGCATTCTATGATATGTGAAATAGTATTTTAATCTTCTTAGAAGAGATATAGAAGGTAATGTAATAAATTTATTTTGAATCATTTATCTTATAGACTCATTTGAACTCTTATTATTTTTTTTCACACTTATAGGATCACTATCTATATATGTATGTTGTTTTTAACTGTTTAGTTGAGATGGTATCTTTGGAGGCATGAGATAGCTAGGAGATGTATATACATGATTAACACTAACATGTCCTAAATTTATTTTATTTTCCCATGATATGATATTTGCACTAAAATACTAATTTTTTTATTTTAATTCTTATATTTAGTTTCTCATAGTGATTATTTTATCTTGAAAGTCTTCACAATGGCAAAAGTTAGGAGGTTATGATTGAATATGCATATTGCTTTCAATTAGAGCTTGACAAGTGTTAAAAGAAAAATCAGGGAGTGTATCTTTGGTGGCATGTAAATATATATCCATGGTGGACATTGAGTGGGATGCTAGAGATTATTCTAAAGAGTAAATTAGAGGTGTCATCAAGGAAGGATCTAAGGAAGGATCCAAAGAGGAATCTAAAGATAAAATTGAGGGGGATGCTAGAGATTATTCTAAAGAGTAAATTAGAGGTGTCATCAAGGAAGGATATAAGGAAGGATCCAAAGAGGAATCTAGATATAAAATTGAAGGAGAGTCAAGAGGTACAACCAAAAAAGATAAAGTGGAATCCAAGGAAAAGTCTCTAGGTTTGAACAAAGGGGAATCCGAAGAGAAATATAGGATAGAATCCAAAGATAAATCTAGGAGTGTAGGTAAAATAAAATACAAAGAAGAAGCTAAAAATAATATAAATGGGAATCTATAGGTATGATCAAAGGTAAATCCAAAGAAGAATCTAAAGAGGTTTCTAGAGAAGGTTATAAAGATGAATCATGAGGTATGTCTATGGGAGAATCCAAATGAGGATCTATAGGTTTCCAAAGGTAATTGTAGTCACCTTGAATATTATATGCTACTTAAAGATCAAATCATCATCATCATCAATAATTTTTTTATTTTAACATTTTGTTCATTCATCTTTATCATAGATAAAAGGTAAAGCATGAATAGAAAATAATTCATCAATGGGACGAATACTACTAACATATCTACTATGACTATCCATGAGATATATAATGAATTTAAATACATTGAGTGAAAAAAATGAAATGCTTAAAAACTAAACAAGTAATCTAGCATGTATAAAAGTACTAATGACTAATCATATAATTTAAGAAAAAATAAAGGATAAAGGGTGATCTAGATAAGGGTTTGAGTGATTTGTAAGCTCTTAGATATACTTTTTCATTAATTAATTAGTGTTATAAAAATATTTCATAGCACTAATTATATAGTTAGAACCATCCTTATATCCCAATAACCCTAGTTTCAAAGGTAAGTTGGAAGTAACTTCCTTGAGCAATATGCTCCTCTCAAGTGCATCACAAATCAGACGGGTAAAAAAAAGATTCATATTAGTGTAAATAAGGGGATCCTAGGTATTTCTAATATATCATGAGGTATAGAGAAACTAAAATATGTGTTTAGTGTTGTACTATGGCTATGAGTATTGGTTTAATCCCATCACCCCATAATGTCTATAAACATAACATTATGTAGCCTTTCATGATAATCACTAAATAATTTTAAAACTACCAAAATAAAATTTATAAAACAATAAAATCCATAAAAATAAATTAAAATAAAGTCAAAATATTTTTTAATAGGAAAACAAGAAAATTCAATCTGAAGTCAAAAGAAAGAGCCTTTTTGTCAGTGTTTATATGACATTACAAGACACTTTTACAATATCGGATTACTCTAAAGTCAAAAAAATTGTATTATTATGTTATTAATAGTATCCAAGGTTGAGTATTATATTATTTCAGTGTTAGGAATTTACAAATTTAAACAGAAACCCTAAGCAAAAAAATCAACAAGCAACAAGCAGTGTTTTGACTATAGTGGGTTCACCAAAATATAGAATTCATTGTGAATTACAATCAAGTCTAAATGGAAATGTAACTATTGAAATATGATTTAGGATGATATATAAAATAGATTATAGTAAAATACATAGATATATAATTGTAAAATATTCTAAAAATAAAAACTAGGGTTAGAGTTATATAATTGTCCTTGCAACTTATTTATTTCAAACTGTATTAACTTTATATTGACTATAACTATTTGAAAAGACCTAAAAACACAAATTTACTATAAAATAGTAATTCATTTTATATTGGACCAAGTTTGGAGGAGGTGAACAGGAGTGTGGTGTTTTTTTTATGTACTATGACTTTGTATTGTCAGATTATGTATTAAATCTAAAAATTTGGGTGTGTTTATTTGTGTTTGTATGTGACATGTTTCTGTGTGAATCTTGAATTGATGCACAAAATACCTATAAAATCATAACCCTAATCCTATAAAATCATAGAAAAGGAGATCAAATGTAAAGTGTAGGGGGGGCACCTTAGGCTAATGTAGTTATCCCTTTAGGGAAGATCATATGTATATAACTACAAATTATAATTATAATGTTTGACAAGGGATGCCCTAAACTTCAAATAAACAATGTTAAACTTAGAAAAGGTATATAAAATTGCATTAGATTACAATAGGGATATTTACTCAAAAAATAGATGCTTTTGAAATTAGAAAGATAAGTTTCATGTAAGAGAGTGATAGGTTATTTCAAGTGTTACCATTGGTATGATTATATAGATAAATATTTTGAATGTTTTTGATAAATTATCTATTTATGTGTACAGTAAAATCATTATAAAGTGTGTCATTTTGAAAATATAGTCATTAAAGTAAGGGTGATCATTCCACACTATTATATAGGGGCATAGTTTACTCATGTCATAAAAGGATAGAGGCTTATGAAACAAGAGTGAAAATAAAGTATCTAATAAATATGGATAAAATGGGAAAGTCTAGAAGATGTTCTTAGTAATTTAAATACTTTAAAATCTTTCTTAGAGATTGAAGGTTATCAGAATAGTGAATTGGCTAAGAATGGTAAAGACATCAAGGACAAGCATTATCAAGCATTTACTGATTAAAATTTATGGTCTAAAATATCATGATCTAGCATATATATTGTAATCCTAGTATTTTTATTCATTGTTGTTTCATGTTTTTTATATGAATGTTTTTCATTGATTATAAAGTGTTTTATGTGTTTACTATATTTCTTATTGACTGGGGTACCTACTTTGCTTGCTTTCTAGCTTATATGTGTTTTTGTGATTTTTATTTGTGTGTGTCTCTTGTATTTATAACAATGGATGTTTTAGTTGATAACTTTGTATCCCATGTTTATGAGCCTATTATGTACACTATGATCTCTTTGTCTTTTTGGTATGTGATATTTTTTGTATTGACTTATTTGGGTGACATGATTGTGCTTATTTACTCTATATTACATTGCTTTACTTGCATACTCTATGTGTAATATAATTTTCCATTTCTACTTCAAATGTGGTATGTTTTTTGTGGGCTTGGTATGCTTACCTCACTTGCTTTGTTTACTATATGTTACTATGATTGGTGTCATGATTTATATCAAGCACATTAATTCTTGATTTTAATATGCTTGGTGTATACATTGGCATGATTCCTACCATGCATATATTGAGGCATACTATTGGATTATATTATTCATTAGGGGCATGATACACCCATGTTACATTGATTAAACATCACTTACATTCGAGCATGTTTTCACCATGTTTACCTACTTATATATGGTCCATATTAGGGCATACTATTATTTGTGCCTTTTATGCTTGTAATGGGGCATGTTATTTCCATGTGTATCTAACTTATATCTTGTCCACATTGAGGATTAAAATTTATTATACCTACATCACTTACATATTGTCCATATAATGGAAACCTCTCATTCATTAAGTTGATATTACTTACACCTACCTATATAGCAGTAAACCAGTATTAATTTTAATCAAGGATACATAAGTCTAATTACCAACCATAAATGTGTTATAAGGATGATATATTTTAATGATTATACCAAAATATGTGATAAATGTGCTTTAAATTATGTTTTCATTTTACATTTTCTTATCTTACACATTATATGTGTAATCCCTTTATTTTGATGTGTGATAGATAGGTACATCACATGTTTCAAAGGTGAGCATATGATCAGCATATTATATCTTTAGCTACATGATAATACACTAAAAATATTTTCCCTCACATATTGAGAGTTAGTCAACATACATAATACATATATTTTCCCACATATTTGGAGGCGATCACCAAGTATTCATTTTATTTCCACCATATATTTGGTGGTAGTCCCTAGGGATTCTATCACTAGATTATATATTTAAGGTAGTCACCAAGGATAGTTCAAATTCAATAGACATGGTGGCACAGTTCGCATACTCCCAAGTGTAGTTATTTATAGTTATTCCTACTTTCTTTTTTAATGTTACTTGGTGATTTAAATAACTCCTTAATTATTAATTTATATAGACATTTATCTACTTGAAAATGTTTCCCTTATGTTTACAAGGGAATGGATGCTCACCCCAATATATTCAGTGGTAGTCAAGATACTTGTGAAAATTTCAAGGAGACATGGTTTCTTTTATTTTGTAGGTTTCAAGAGCTAGACTCTATGATAAGGTAACCTCTCTCCTCCTTTTACATTTTAGATCATTATCATATTTGATATTAACTTCAAGAAATATTTATAGGTTTTAGCTAAAGCTTCCTCTTCGATCCCTACCAAGTACAATTTTTTTTAAATTTGATTTGTAAACAAACACGCACATACATCAGAGTGGGGCATTATATAGACACATATTTTTGGTATAGTCCTAGTTATTATTTATGTAAATAGTGTAAATAGTGGCATACACAATCATGTTAATACATTTAATGAATTAAAAAAAAATATGGAAGCTTCCATAATATATTACTCTCTGATATTTTTTTTATTGCAATATATTGGAGTGAAAGCACCCCTTATACCAAAATTTGAAATAAAGGACTTACTAAAAGAGAAGAGAAACCACACTAGTTACTTGCATCTCATAGATAAGGATAAGGGTTGGTATATTTTTATTGCACTAGATTTTTTATTAGATTGTATGAGTTTTGATTTCCAACTTTTCAAACAAAAAGGGTCTACTAATACATATCCCTTGTAACTACATTTTTCTAAAGTCTTACAAGGTTACTTGAGTTGATTAGGGTTGTAAAAAAAGAAAAAATTGGGAGTTATACATACCAATTAAAAAGATTAAGGAAGTTTTTTTACAAATGAAAAAACTCCTTAAATTACATTAGAATTTTAAATCATCTTAATATGATTGAACACAATTCCTATAAGCATACACTAGCCTACTAGGATCGAACCAATATGCTCTTGGTCTATGCTCCTAGTGATTTCTACACCTTTCCGAATCAGCATCAATTTTTTGGTTATCTTTGGGACCACTTCTAGACTTGTTTGCCCCTGATTTCAACATTCAATAATACATAAATAAATAACAATTAATGTATTTTCTAAGAACTCTCTTTGTAAAATTCCACACATTTAATTCATTTCAATTTATGTAATTAGATATATACTTATTGTTATTTTGTTTTATTGTTTTCAAAATTGAATTACAGATTATTTTTTTGGTTTAGTGTATTATCCCTTAACCTAAAACCCCTTTAACACACTATATGAACTTAATATATAAGCTTGGTATTTCATAGGGTAAGCCATTTATTCTTTTCAAGGATAATCAACATGTTATTCACATTCCTCACAATAATATTGTAATTGAGAGAACAATGCATACTAAGGTTCATCATAAATACATCAAGTAATTCATTCAAGAGTATCAATAGGATTTCGTATTTTTAAGATAAGATAAATAAATGATGGAGAATAGAATTAAAAGGATTATAATTATATAAATTGACACAAGATCTTAGATATGTGAAGTTGGAGGACAAAAAATGGCATCTTTTTTAAAAAGAGGAAGCCTTGTGTTTATGATGAATTTTAATGAATATTTCAATTAACCCTAATTCACATATTGGAATAGAATAATTTAAAGTGTTGGAAATATAGTTTTAACCAACAAACTCAAGATAAATAATTTAAATAAATGAATCAACATAAATGAATAAGGCTAAACTATGCAAATGGAAGATGAACTTATCTTTTTAATTCTTTAGTTAACTAAACTAAAGAAATAATGTAAATATAGAGAGAATGCATGAAACCCATAAACCTTCCATAAGTTATTTATGAGTGTTCTGAAGGATCAGTAGAAAAAATTAGTGACTATTGATATTGTCCCTATTGGTTAATCTTGTCTTTTTACATAAAAATAAAACTTCTATAATAGTCAAGTGTAATAGTGGAAATTAAGTCTTATTGTGAATATTCTACCCTCAAAACTCTATGAAATACTTGCATGTACCTTGTTGAAGATGAAAACCCCAGCTCTATGACACAAGGAGACAAATGATATGGAGGATTAAAAAGAAGTTAATGGTTAGAGTTTTGATATAACTCAACAACCCCTATGTTTAGTGTTTCATAAATACCAATACTCTGAAGAGATATCAAACCTCCATGTAGTTCTCCCATCTAAGTTATTTGTATGAATGTGCTCTTTTAATTATGTGAATGCATCTAGAATTGGCTTGAATACTTGATCATGTAGGATTAGGGTTCCATAAAACTAGATTGAAACCTGCTTGAGGATTATTTAAAGGTTTGGAACCTGATTTGGAAAGAATATGAAAAAATTTCTCAATGTACACGTGTTAATAAGCCTTTTGAATTAAAATTGTCAATTTTGTAAAAAGCGATTTGCTTGTGCAGCTTGCCAAGAAACTATGCCTATGTCAATTTTTTAAAGGTTTGGAACCTAATTTGGAAAGAATATGAAAAAATTTATCAATGTACACTTGTGTTAATAATCTCTTTGAATTAAAATTGTCAATTTTGTAAAAAGTGATATGCAGCTTGATCAAATTTGCAGACCCAAACATATGCCTATCTCTGACAAGAGATGTCTATTTTTCATTTCAGGTTACATCTTAATTTATACATGTTTTGAAGGTGTGAGGAGGATGTGTAAGGTCACCAATCTTGAGGGAGATCTAGTGGTTTGACTTCCATGATTTACAACAATATAGAGTTCAAGGAATTACTATTTTTAGACTGCACTATTAAAATTGAAATTTGAGGCCCTTCCATTGGGTTTTAGGGGGTCAAACATTAGTTTGGGAAAATAGTATCAAAATATACAACCATACATCTTTATCAATAGTATGCCATGTACATAACACACAAATTAATATAATTTTTATTCTAGTTATATTACTTTCTCTATTCTCCATCTTGTTCGATATTGCTTCTGCATACACATGCAACCCATCTAGATCCTCATATAGAGTGTTTTCCCCTATCCTACACATACTCGGTGGATGATCAAGGATAAAACAAACCCTTTGAAGGAAAAAAACTTATTCAACACATTTATAGAAAAAATTTGTTTCAAGCCAAAATTCTACATATAAATATATGAGCAAAGAGTAAATAGTTCATAACCACCATCATACTAAGTAAAATAAAAGGGATGCTTATTATTACAAGCATTAAAATTTACAATTAGCCTATGAATATTCTATAATAGTCAAGTGTAATAGTGGAAATTAAGTCTTATTGTGAATATTCTACCCTCAAAACTCTATGAGAGACTTGTATGTACCTTGTTGAAGATGAAAACCCTAGCTCTATGACACAAGGAGACAAATGATATGGAGGATTAAAAAGAAGTTAATAGTTAGAGTTTTGATATAACTCAACAACCCTTATGTTTAGTGTTTCGTAAATACCAAATACTCTAAAGAGATATCAAAACTCTAAGTAGTTCTCCCATCTAATATATTTGTATGAATGTGCTCTTTTGACTATGTGAATGTGTCTATAATTGGCTTGAATACTTGATCATGTAGGATTAGGGTTGCATAAAACTAGATTGAAACCTATTTGAGGATTATTTAAAGGTTTGGGACCTGATTTGGAAAGAATATGAAAAAATTTCTCAATGTAGACTTGTGTTAATAAGCCTTTTGAATTAAAATTGTCATATTTGTAAAAAGTGATTTGCTTGTGCAGCTTGGCAAGAAATCCCTTATATACACTTATGGTGTATATAAGTGTATATAAGTTATTTGTATGAATGTGTTCTTTTGACTATGTGAATGCATCTATAATTGGCTTGAATACTTGATCATTTAGGATTAGGGTTGCATAAAACTAGATTGAAACCTGTATGAGGATTATTTAAAGGTTTGGATCCTGATTTGGAAATAATATGAAAAAATTTATCAATGTAGACTTGTGTTAATAAGCCTTTTGAATTAAAATTGTCATATTTGTAGAAAGTGATTTGCTTGTGCAGCTTGCCAATAAATCCCTTATATACACTTATGTAAAACATAGCACACAAATTAATATAATTTTTTTCTTGGTATATTACTTTCTCTACTCTACATCTTGTTCGATATTGCTTTTGAAGACACATGCAACCCATCTAGATCATCATCTAGAGTGTTGTCCCCTATCCTACACATACTTGGTGGATGATCAAGGATAAAACAAACCCTTTGAAGGAAAAAAACTTATTCAACACATTTATAGAAAATTTCTATTTCAAGCCAAAATTATACATATAAATATACGATCAAAGAGTAAATAGTTCATAACCACCATCATACTAAGTACAATAAAAGGGGTGCTTATTATTACAATCATTACAATTTATAATTAGCCTATGAATATTCTATGATAGTCAAGTGTAATAGTGGAAATTAAGTCTTATTGTGAATATTCTACCCTCAAAACTCTATGAGAGACTTGTATGTACCTTGTTGAAGATGAAAACCCCAGCTCTATGACACAAGAGACAAATGATATGGAGGATTAAAAAGAAGTTAATGGTTGGAGTTTTGATATAACTCAATAACCCCTATGTTTAGTGTTTCCTAAATACCAATACTCTGAAGAGATATCAAACCTCCATGTAGTTCTCCCATCTAATTTATTTGTATGAATGTGCTCTTTTGACTATGTGAATGTGTCTAGAATTGGCTTGAATACTTGATCATGTAGGATTAGGGTTGCATAAAACTAGAATGAAACCTATTTGAGGATTATTTAAAGGTTTGGAACCTAATTGTAAATAATATGAAAATTTTTCTCAATGTACACTTGTGTTAATAAGCCTTTTGAATTAAATTTGTCAATTTTGTAAAAAGTGATTTGCTTGTGCAGGTTACCAAGAAATCCCTACACACCATACACAAATCTACATGCAACACCACATCTATGCAGAATGCCAAACTGACACACAATAGCACATCTATGTAGAATGCCAAACCAACATGCAACACCAAATCAATGTGAAACACTCATGGCACTCTTGGGGCCGTTACAAGACAAAACAATTGTTAGCATCTTGGGCATCTAGAGGTCAAGAGATGTAGGTGTCAGAAGGTGAAGAGTCATTCATTGAAGCTCAAATATTTGACTTCCATTATGGTTCTTGAGCCTTCATGACATGTAATTTATATATACATATTTGTAACATTAGTTTGGGCAAATAGTAGTAAAGTAGATAACCATACATCTTTCTCGAGAGTATGCCATGTACATAACACACAAATTAATATAATTTTTGTTCTAGTTATATTACTTTATATATTCTCCATCTTATTCGATATTGCTTCTACATACACATGCAACCCATCTAGATCCTCATCTAGAGTGTTGTCCCCTATCCTACACATACACGGTGGATGATCAAGGATAAAACAAACCCTTTGAAGGAAAAAAACTTATTCAACACATTTATAGAGAATTTATGTTTCAAGACAAAATTCTATTTATAGAAACTTACTATTTTTAGATTTCACTACTAAATCTAAATTTTGGGGCCCTTCCATTGGGTTTTAGGGGGTCAAACATTAGTTTGGGCAAATAGCAGCAAAGTAGACAACCATACATCTTTCTCGAGAGTATGCCATGTACATAACACACAAATTAATATAATTTTTGTTCTAGTTATATTACTTTCTCTATTCTCCATCTTGTTTGATATTGCCTTTGCATACACATGTAACCCATCTAGATCCTCATCTAGAGTGTTGTCCCCTATCCTACACATACTCGATGGATGACTATGTGAATGCATCTAGAATTGGCTTGAATACTTGATCATGTAGGATTAGGGTTGCATAAAACTAGATTTAAACCTATTTGAGGATTATTTAAAGGTTTAGAACCTGATTTGGAAAGAATATGAAAATTTTTCTCAATGTACACTTGTGTTAATAAGCCTTTTGAATTAAAATTGTCAATTTTGTAAAAAGTGATTTGTTTGTGCAGCTTGCCAAGAAACTATGCCTATGTCAATTTTTTAAAGGTTTGGAACCTGATTTGGAAAGAATATGAAAAATTTTCTCAATGTACAATTGTGTTAATAATCCTTTTAAACTAAAATTGTCAATTTTGTAAAAAATGTGATTTAAATGTGTCCTTATAGCAATTCCATCAATATGACCACATGCTAAGAAGCCTAAAAATAAGGAGGATGGCCCTAGGGAGGGATTAATTGAAAAAATGATCATTGGTAGGTCAAAAATAAAATAATTTGATAAGGACAAGATCAACATTCATTGTTTTCCTTATTGTTCAATTATGTCTCCTAAGGAAATGTGCTAATATTTAGGTCTGGGCTAAAGCATACATATGCATTTAAGTTTTTTTAGTAGTCATAACATTTTTATGTGTGATACATTATGGTTATAAGATATAATAGGTCTTGTCTTAGGCTTAGGATGGGGTAAAATAAAAAAAATAGGTACTAATTAAATACATAATCTGATTAATGATAAAAATATGTAAAAATTGACATGATCAAATATTCATAACCAAATTTATGTTACTACATTTTCCCCCCATGAAATTAATAGATTAAAGGAAAGTTATACCTTAGTATATAAGACACACTTTATCTTTGAGCTACATAATTCAATCATGCAAGGCACCGTATAGTTTGACAAACCATGTATGACAAAGGAAAGTGAAGTTGATTTAAAAATCAATCCCATATCAAAGAAGATAAATCACACTAACCATTCCACTTATTAGTACATTTATACGATTTGGGTCATGACCAATATGGAACTTCTAGACCTAATTAAGGGCTATCTTACCACACAATATCACTAGAGAGGGTTCTAAATCCTCTATTCAAGTAATATCACACAATAACCCTAGATAAATACTATGGCTTTCTAATAAATTAAATGACAAAGTAAATTAAAACTAATCTAGTGCTCACCAAATCATGTGGCACAAATGGGGATAATAAACATAAAAATGAAGATGTAAATAAAAACTCTACTCTAGTCAATGTAGAGGTAACCCTAATACAGGGAGATAGAAATACATTCAAAAGCCATTACTTATGCTACTTATATCTACCAAAATATAGGAATAAAAGTTAGTAATACTTACCTTGAAGATGAACCCATCGAGGCTCAATCTCTCTCTTAACCATTGGTGTTTTACAAGTGTTGGTTTTGGTTTATAAGGATCATAAATATAGGTAAGATCTAGGCTAGAAGACTTATCCTATGCATCCAAGACATTTCTGTAAGACAATATTCCTCTCTCCAATTGTAAACCCTAAGCAATGAATCCTCAAGTATAATGGTGGAAATGTAGATTATAAGGAAGCATAAACGAGTGATTATTTATATCTCTCTCTAATGAAAATGGTAAAAGGGATGTGTTTATATATTTGGATCTAACCCTAGATCCTTCCAAATTTTTAGCCAACACAATCATCCTAGTTGACCCAGTTATTTAAGAAAAAAAATAGTTAGGTCCCAGAATAAGTCAGATGGGTCAACTTTATCTATAATGTGTTCATTTCTAAGAATAGGGTCAGCCCATTTGATTGTGTTCAATGGGTGAAAAAAAGATATTTTGTCTTAGGTAGGGACTATTTAGGGTGGTGAATTGCTTGGAGGTGTCAAATCTTAGGTAAATATATACGAGAGGTTTGTGATGATTTTAAGTGGTGGTATAGGGAACAACAATATTACAAGGCACCAATGGTCTACCCACCCATTTTTTATGCACCCCTTAAGGCATGCACTTAGATAAATTAAGACTTTATAGATTCCTGTAAGAGAGAAAGTATCAGTAATTAACAAAGTTTAAAAATGTTGTGTGTATACATATGCCCCACTAGAAGCTTATCATGTGTCACATAGTTGAAACATGGGATGGTGCTTACGGAAAAGAACATAGTAACACACAACACTAAGCTAAGTAAATTACAATGTTTTAAAGCATAAAATAATTGAAAGTAAACGACTAAAATGAAATATCTAAAATATATAGGTAATATATGTGTACCTTAACTTACCTTTATCATTGAATGGTTATCTGTTGTGTTTGTAGTTTTGATCATGGAGGGCACAAAGATGAATTTGGACAAACCTTATGGATAGAAAATTTAAATATAAAAAATAAATAAATGTAGGAAAGTCAATATAATTGAAATGCGTAGGTTTGATGTGCTTGGAAATTTGGTAAGATAGGGTTATAATGCTAATTTAATACCAAATGACCAAGCTAAAATTTAGAGTAAATTGGGTAACCAAAAATTCAAGGCTACTAAATGAACAAAAAACTCAAATAGGCATACCTTATGTAATAAAGGTTACAAACCAAATCAAACTAAGGATACATGAAAAATAGAAATCTAACATCAATGTGAAAGTAGTAAAAATCCTTGAATAAATATGGGAAAGAAATGGTAAAACAACATTGATGAGTGAGCAATAACAATCCTTAACCATCAATTGAAAAAGATAATGAAATAGAAAATAACATTGGTGAGTGAGAAGTAACAATCTAAACTCACTTAACAATGGAAAAAGGACTAAAATATAGAAATGGATGTAGTTGTTCAAAAAAATTGGAATGAAAGTTTTTCAAATGAAACCAAGGAAATTCTAAAAAATGTAAAGCAATGGTGTAAATAAAATAATCCATAGTTACTCAAGCATATTTTTTTATTCTAAAGATAGATAAAACCAAAAGAAATTAGTGCTAGCATGTTTTAAGATGTGAATAAGAGGGATTATAGAAGTGGGAAAATGGATTTGAAATCAAGCTTTCCTATCAAGGGGGGCATGAAATGGGTGATGGGGAAAATGAAAGAAAAATCAAGTTAGAGAAAACTCTTTATGGAAGTCAAGACACTATAGTTAAATTTGTCAAAACAATAGGATTTTCAACATTAAGGAATCTGAATAACTTCTCCTAAACACACAAATATTTGGGTTATCAAATGAAGTATGAAAATTAAAATAGGCATACCTTTCCACAACATGTTCCCAATTCCTCAGGACCCCTTATAGATCCATCGATTTACTATGAATATTGGGTACTTGTGTGAGAAACTGTAGATTTTTTTTTTAATTCTCCTATCCTAATCTCCTAGCCTACCTCACCCCAATAGACCTCAGCTCTATATGAGGCCAACTATGTAGTTTGATCTTCGATTGGAAATAAGAGATGTGTTATGAATCACATATTTTAGTGTGATGTTGACTTTTGATTTTATATTACCATTTGTTTAAATTATTTGGCTTTTAATTTTTAGTGGATTTTTATATTCCTCCTACATACAGATTCAGAGAACCAAAAATGGATTCTAAAAATGACTATCATTTCAAAATTTTGGACTTGGTTGCTAAGAAAGAGGACTTAAAGAGCATGATGTCTAAGAGTCTTGTTTATTCATGTGAAATGAAAGTGTTATCTTGAATTTGACCTTGTTTTATCCAAAGTGGAATGAGAAGAAGGGAAATCAAGGGGGAAATGAATATGAAACAATTTGAATTACTTCAAATCACAAAAAATGTGATAATGTGAAAAGGGATATAGTGATAGGTAAATATGATTCCTTATCATAAGAATGTATGTAAGTTTATGGAAACACACTAGCATAGTTTTTTGTGTAAGTTTTATCCACCAAAGAAACAAAAATTGAGGCTGAGAATATGGGATCACAAACTTATAACCATATCTTAACATTCAAAAAAGAATAATTAGTTTATAAAAATATTAGGAAGGCAAATGTAGATTTTATGAGGAAAGCATGGTCTTATCCATGGTCTTACATTGCAATTCATAAAATCCAAACCCAAGTGGGTGTAAGAAGTTAAAAATGGTATTTATGAGGAATGGTTGGTCCTATACATGGTCTTACAATGCAACTCACAAAAGACAAGAAAATGAAAAATATTTTTAAAAATTAAAAACTTGTGCTCAAAGAGAAAAACATGAAAATGTATGAAAGAAAAAGGTATTCATGAGGAAAACTAAGTCTTATCTATGGTATTACAATGTAACTCATGAATTAAAGAAACCAATGTACCCAAGGAAGTGATGTAAGAGCATTAACTTACCTATGTATATTTTGAAAATAAAAGTCTATGTAAGTTGAAAAGCCTTGACTGTGAAGGAATATAAGTTGTATTATGTTTTGTAAAGAATTGAAAAAGGTAATAAGTCTTATTAGGGGTATTGATAGTGTCTATAAGCCTTGGGAGTAAAATTGTAAAGCCATGGACCCTTGTATAATGAACCCAAGAGGTCAATAACATGATGAAAAAGTCTTATACTCTTATGTAAATATGGAAGACCTCCTCATAATCAAGAGATGCTACATTGGAGAAGGCAAGATTGGAATATTCCATGTTAAGACATGTTGTTGAGAAAAGCTTGGTTTTCTCTCGATCCAAAAGACTATGTTTAAGGTTAGTTGAGAGAGAATAGGATTCAAACCTATCAAGGAGAGGTTTAATAAATCCTTCTATGTGCATAAGAAAAAAAATGAGGATATGAGGATACAAGGAGAAAAAAAGGTCTATAAGTAGGTTTCTATGAGTGTATTGATGTTTGATTAATAAATAGGTGTTTGATGGTGTAACGAGCTCCATTATAATTATTTAATATGTGAATGAATGATCTTTAAAGGTTTGAGAAGTTAATATGTGAAATACTCTTAAAGGTGCTAATGTATGACTATCTGAAGAGGTTTTAGAATTTTTTGTAGTAGTAGGCTTGATATAAAGAAAAATAAGCATGTTTGAAATTGCATAATAACTATTACCCAGATTCGCTGAAGGATCATTTATTTATTTCTATTGGCTAATCACATTTTAATGATGATATGAGATGTTTTGAATGCCTTTGTGTTATGATGCTCACGTATTCTTAAATAATTTTAAAACTAATATATTTCCTCAGACCTTATGAATATGCCCATGTAAGAAAATACAAAAATCTATGTGTGTAGTTGAGGGGTCTAAATGTGTTCTATAATGTATAAAGGATAAATATAAATAAAGAAGATTAGTTTGATGCTCTATCTTTGTCTATATCATTAACATGGTCTAGTTAATGAATAAAAAAATTATTATCATATGAAAAAGGGCGTGTGGTAATAATTGAATAATTAAAAGCAAACATGGGTTCATGACAAATCAGTGGCAAATTGATTATTATTATTACACATGAATTATAGTCTAAAAGAGGATGAATTTGGTATTCATCTATGGATCGATTGGGTGTTTATAAAAATTCTTGTGATCAAATACAAATTTATTAAAAATATACAAGTTGATTTCGCTCACAATAGAATCCATTGAAGGTGGTGAAATCCAAACTTATGTAATACTGCTCTCTCTCAGGAATACACATGAGTTAAGATTTTGAATGTTCTATGAAAGTTGTCTAATGTGTTTGGAATGATGAATCATTGGGTAAAAGATAAAGAAATGTGAGGAAATGATCAAAGAATAGAATATTGGATCAATATAAGAAAATAGTTTGACATTGACTGAAGATCAGATGGTTGGTAATGATGATGGAAAGGATAGTTTAGAATGGAATAGAGACAACACTATTTTTGATAAATTTGATAGATTCCCTAGGCCACATGGATTTCTCTTTGGAGGTTGCATCAGCTATGCACATGATAGATGGTGTATTGGTTGTGGTAGATTGTATTAAATGAGTTTGTGTTCAGACTGAAATAATTCTTTGATAAACTCTAGGAGAAAAGATTAAGCCAGTTCTTACCATGAACAAGATACATAGGTGTTTTCTTGAGTCATAGTTGATACAGAGGAAGCTTATCATACATTTATATGTGTGATTGAAAATAAAAATGTGACTATGGCTACCTATGAAGATATTCTTCTTGATGATATGATGGAAGTTTGTGTTCAAATGAAGCTTCTATAGATTCAATGTGTGTTAGATCCATTTACATTATCATTAAACTATAACTAAGGGTTGTGTAAAGATTCTTTTAGAAGTTCATAGATAGAATTTTGAATATTTAAGATTATTTTTTTGTAAATAGAATAATTCATAAGTTCAATGTTGATGATAAAATGGGACATAGATAAAGGATTAGAAATTTGTAAATTGATATAGTCTAAATATTGAAATAAAGGAAAGAACTAATTTTTAGATTAAAAATAAGTAAAGTGTATGAAAATGAACAGTGAAATGCATACAAAGAGAAAAATCATGAACAAAGGTAAACAAGAGTTAATAATCAGATTTGGAATCAAATTACAAGAACAAACATGAGTAGAAATTAAAATATCATGAATTTAGGAAAGTGACTTTTGATTATTATTATCAATTTTTGGTATTAGAGCATAGGAAGCTCTTGAAAAGAAAATTTTGGCACTTGCTAATAATTTCTTGCAGAGATTAAGATCTTTTGTGAAGTTGCAAGATGTGGAGATCAAGCTTGCAAGAAAGAAAGGTAATAAGAAGTTTGTGAAAATTTATTTAAAAATCTTAAGGACCGATTGTGTTTTAAAGTGATTTGGTTTCAGGGATTGCAAAGAAATAATTCAAGGAAACCAAATCCTAAAAAGGCTTAAGAAGAAATTGAAAGCCAAGAAGGCTTGAAGAAAATCTTGTGAATCTCAAAGAGAGAAGATCATATTGAATGATCTTATAGGAAAATCCAAGAAGAAGTCTTGGATAGTTTACCAAAAGACTAAATTGAAATAGAATCAGGTGAGGTAAAAGATGGAGTATAAATAATTAATAAGAGTGTTAAAGGAGCTAGCTAAGGTAAATTATTAGCTTAAAAATCAAAAAGAAAGGGAATTGAGAATAAAACAAAGAGAGGAAGACTTATAGAGAGAAATGAATAAGATAAAGCATAGAATAGCATTGGTAAAGCTCATGGTTGAGAGCATGAAGAACACATGATTTGGATGGGTAATGAAGAAGAAGTTAAAATGGCTAGAGAAAGTGATATCCAAGAGAAAAAAGAATAAAAATAAGTTTTTATGTATGTAACTCAAGAGTGAGTTAAAGAAGCTCAAGATGAACATGTATATGGAATAAGATATTCAAGGGGTAAATTGGCCTCAAGCTTTTATATCTAACTTTTATTTTGATGTTATGAATGTAGGTACACAAGTAGTGGAGGATCATAAAGTATTTGATCCAAATCATAGGCTCATAAATGTAGAATATGATGGAGAGAAGGCTAAAGACATAGCATTAACACTTGAAGAAGATCTCATGAAGGAGATAGAAGATATTGAACAACAGATTGTAAATGATGGAGAGTTTCTCATTGAACAAGACAAAATATTTGTTTACTAAAATGAAGAGTGGCTATTGGAAGAAATGGTAGCCTTGGATCATGCCATAAATAATGATAAAAAGGACAAGATTTATCTTAAAATAGAGATATGAGAAGTTGACAAATGGGTTGAGACCATTGAATATCAAAATGATGGAATTGATGTTGTGTGGAGAGAGACCTAAGGGTCTTAAATTTGTGTTTTTAATATTTCATTGGACTATGTTTGTACAAGTTTTATAGAAGAATAGATGAAGTACATAGAAAAAAGATCTCTATCAAGATCTCAAGATAATACGATATAAGCTGACATCCTCAATCAAGGGGATAGACATCTACAGAAGAAGATGGAAGAGAAGAAGAAGCAGAATAACATTACATGAATAGAGATGATAGCAAGAAAGAAGAAAATAAAGTGTGGTAGCCAATAACATGTCTGTATCTATGAGTGGACAATTGAAGGAGGATAGCAAAAAAATAATTTCAGCAATGAAGGGCAATTCGAAATATATTTATGAGCAGGAGCTCATGAAACATTTTGAGCCCATGAGTTTGATGCAAGAGCATCAACTTGCCTATGTATATTTTGAAAATAAAAGTCTATGGAAGTTAATAAGCCTTCACTATGAAGGACTATAAGTTGTATTAGGTTTTGTAAAGCATTGAAAAAGGTAATAAGTCTTATTAGGGGTATTGATAGTGTCTATAAGCTTTGGGAGTAAAATTGTAAAGGCATGGACCCTTGTATAATGAACCCAAGAGGTCAATAGCATGATGAAAAATTATTTTACTCTTATATAAAAATGGATAACCACCTAATAACTGAGAGATGCTATGTTGGAGAAGGAAAGATTGGCATATTCCATGTTAAGACATGTTGTTGAGAAAAGCTTGGTTTTCTCTCAATCTAAAAGACTATGTTTAAGGTTAGTTGAGAGAGAATAGGGTCCAAACCTATCAAGGAGAGGTTTAATAAAGCCTTCTACATGCACAAGAAAAAAAAGAGAGAAAAAAAATGAGGATATGAGGATACGATGAGAAAAAAAGGTTTGTAAGTAGGTTTGTACAAGTGTATTGATGTTTGATTAATAAATAGGTGTTTGATGGTATAGTGAGTTCCATTATAATTCTTTAATATGTGAATGAAATATATTTAGATGTTTGTAAAGTTAATATAGTATGGAAGACTCTTGAAGGTGCTAATGTATGACTATTTGAAGAGGTTTTAGAAGTCCATGTAGTAGTAGGCTTGATATAAAGAGAAATAAGCATGTTTGAAATTGCATAATAACTATTGCCCAGATGCGTTGAAGGACCGTTTATTTATTTCTATTGGATAATCATATTTTAATGATGATATGAGACATTTTGATTGCCTTTGTGTTATGATGCTCATGTATTCTTAAATAATTTGAAAACTAATATATCTCCTTGAACCTTATGAATCTACCCGTATAAGAAAATACAAAAATCTATGTGTGTAGCTGAGGGGTCTGAATGTGCTTTATAATGTGTAAAGGATAAATAATAGTAAAGAAGATTCATTCAATGCTCAGTATTTGTCTATATTTTTAACATGGTCTATTTAGCGAAAAAAAAATTGCTATCATATGAAAAAGGGCCCACTGTAATAATTGAATAACTAAAAGCTCACATGGGTTCATGACAAATCAATGGAAAATTGATTATTATTACACATGAATTTTAATCTCCAAAAGGATGAATTTGGTATTCATCTCTGGATCAATTGGGTGTTTATAAAAATTCTTGTGATTAGATACAAATTTATTAAAAATATATATGCTAATTTTGCTCACAATAGAATCCATTGAAGGTGGTGAAATATGGACTTCTATAATATTGATCTCTCTCAAGAATAGGCATGAGTTAAGATTATGAATGTTCTATGAAATTTGTCTAATGTGTATGGAACAATGAAGCGTTAGGCAAATTATAAAGAGATGTGAGGATAAGATTGAATAATAGAATATAAGATCAATAAAAGAAAATAGTTTGATATTGATTGAAGATCAAAAGGTTAGTAATGATGATGGAAAGTATAGTTTAGAATGGAATAGAGACAAGACTATTTTTGATAAATCTAATTTGCTCCCTATGCCACATGGATTTTTCTTCAGAGGTTATAACAGCTATGTGTATCACATATGGTGTATTGGTTGTGGTAGATTTTATTGAATGAGTTTGTGTTCAGACTAAAATGATTCTTTGATAAATGTTAAGAGAAAAGATTAAGCCAGTTCTTACCATGAACAAGATGGATAGGTGTTTTCTTGAGTTGTAGGTTGATGGAGAGGAAGCTTATTAGACATTTGTGATTGAAAATGCAAATGTGACTAGAACTACCTATGAAGATCCTCTTCTTTATGATATGATGGAAGTTTGTGTTCATGTGAAGCTTCTATAGATTCAATAACTATGTGTTAGATCCATTTTCATTATCATTAAACTATAATTAAGGACTGTGTAAACCTACCTATAGAAGTGCATAGATAGAATTTTGAAATTTTGACATTATTTTTTTGTAAATTAAATAATTCCTAAGTTTAATGTTGATGATAAAATGGGACATAGACAGAGGATTAGAAATCCATGAATTAGTATAGTCTGAATATTGAAATAAAATAAATACCTAATTTCTAGTTTTGAATATAAGTAAAGAGTATGCAAATGAACAATGAGATGCATATAAAGAGAAAAATCATGAACAAAGGTAAACAAGAGTTAATAATTATATTTGGAATCAAATTGTAGGAACAAGCATGAGTAGAAATTAAAATATCCTGAATTTAGGCAAGTGATTTTAGATTATTGATATCGGGAAGGGGTTAAGGTTTGTGTATAAGATACATTGTTGTAAGGGTGAGAACATTGGAAAAAATCCAACAAGAAGTGTTAGTAGGATAGTATATATAATTATGAAAATAAGGGAGATATTTAAGCAAAATATTTCTTTAAACATTGTGTTGGTGGGTTCTTTGAAAACATGGCCTTCATTAGTTTTTAGACAATAAATTCTGGGACCAAGAATGTCTTTTAATAAATAAGGTCCCCACCATTTTTGGGAATATTTTTATTCTTTATCATGGGTGTAGTCTAATTTGAGGACTAGATCACCAACATTAAATGTGTGAACTTTAACCCTTTTATTATGTTTTTTGGTAATGTGAGCCTTGTATTGATAGTTATATTGAAAAATTACTAAATGGTGTTCATCAAAAATATATAAAGAATGAAATCTATCTTCATGTAATTATTCATTAGGAATGATACCATGAAGAGATATACTTAAATATGGGAGGTCTATTTCCAAGGGTAAGATGAATTAAAAACCATATACTAGTGAGAATGGTGCTTCCCCAATGGCAATATGTATGCTAGTATGATGATTCCCCAGTGGATATAAATGAAGATGTCAATTAATGTAATTTTTTTGAATGGTCTTTTGTAATATTTTGTTGATAATTTTTTTAGTGGCCTCTGATTGGCCATAGCATTGTGGGTGGTTAGGTGTGGAAATTTTGGTGAAAATTTTGAGTTTAGCACATAATTATTTCATGTCATTATTTTTGAATTTTCCACCATTATAAAAAATGATATTATGGGGGACTCCAAAGTAATAAATGATTTGGTTAAGGATATATTTATAAATAGTAGTTCCCGTGGCAATGACAAGAGGCATGACTTCTACCCATTGGTAAAATATTCAGTAGCAGTAATGATAAATATATGACCATCTTATGATCAAGGTAATTTACCAATGAAATATAATCCCTACATAAAGAATGGCCAAGGAGACTCTACTATTTAGAGCTCAGTTGGTGATGAGTAGATTGTATTGTCATAAATTTGGCAAGGATTACACCTTTTAGAAAAATCAATGGCATCCTTCTCTAAACTAGGTCAAAAGTAACCCATACATAAGCATTTATGTATTATAGCATGTCCTCTATAGTTACCATCACAAATGTACCCATGTGTTTGTTTGAGGAGAGTAGGAAACTCTTCTTACATCACACATCAGATTAGGGTACCTTATGGATTATGGTAATAAATGGTGTTCTATCAAAATACATAATGTCTTGTTTACATATTCTAGTCTTTTCACAAGAATCCATGTTTGGAGGGTAGGTTTGATGTTTAAGGAATTGGATTATGTTTTTTTACCAAGGGCTTTGTCTAATAGTGATAGCCTCAATGTGAAAAATGAGTGAATCATTTGTTTAGATAGAAGAAAGTGATTTTCTTATTTGGATAAGAAACTGGGAATCATTAAGTACTTCATAAAGATGAAATAAAGATGTTGAATAAGCAATATAACTAGATATGGAATTTTGATCTCTTCGAATTGGATCAATGGTAAAAAAAGCAAACTATCTGGAAAGTTTGGTAGCCATTTGATGATATGCAATTATATTTTCACTTTTACATTGATAATCACCATTAACTTGGTAGTATATGAGTTGTGAGTCATCCAAAGTGTGTAGATATGGGATATCTAAATCGAGTGTTGATTTCATGCCTAAAATTAGGGCTTTATATTTGACCATGTTATTAGTGACATCAAATGTTAATATAAATGCCAAAGGGATGATCTAAACATGTGGGTTTGTTAGAATACATCCTACCCTAGCTCTTTGAAGGCATTTGGCACCATCAAAGTGGAAGTTCCAAGTGTATTCATGTAAATCAATGGTAACTTTTGGGAGTTCTTTGATAACTACTTTCAATTAAGTAGTATCATGAATGATATTGGTATCTTCTTGATTATTTTCCTCTAAATCAATAGTGAAGTTATGGAAATAATATTTAAGAGAGATATCATGGTTAATACCTTCAATATAAATAATGTTATCATCAGAGAGGTTATCTTGAAGTTGATTTGTAGATGGTATAGGTGCCACCACAAGTTGGTTGGTGATGGATTGCCCTTTAACATATTTTTATGTGATAATGTGAATCTCAAATTCCATCAAGAGGACCATCCATTTTCCAATTTGATCTCCAGGTAGGAATGATTTGGAGAATAAATGATGAAGTGGATTAGAGTGGACAATGAAATAAGTAGTTTGATAAAGTATATAGTGATGGAATTTTTTAGCTATGAAATAAATATCAAGGCAATCACATTCTATTTTAGTATAATGTTTTTCATAGTCAATGAGGCCTTGACTAATGTAATAAATAATGTACTCTCTACTAGTATCATCTTGTTGGGAAAATATTTCCCCAATTGATATAGGGGTAGAGGAGGTATATAATATTAAGGGGCAGTCATCAGAAGGTGATCGAAGAGTGGGAGGATAGATAAAATATTCTTTAATGTTATCAAAAGATTTTTGGCATGAATTTGTCCATTCTAGAGTATTACATTTTTTTTAGAAGGGAATTGATAAAGTAGATACAATAAACCATTTTTAGGATGAATATTTAGATTGACCAAGGATTTTTGAGGTAAGTGCATTTGTTAGGAATGGAATGAGAAATGGGCATGTCAATGATAGCATTGATTTTGGTCAGATCGATGTTAATTCCTTGAAGAGAGACTAGGAACCCTAAAAATTTACCAAATGTGACTCTAAATACAAATTTGTATGGGTTAATTCTAACTTTATATTTGATTAGTTGATCAAAAATGATAGCTAGATCAATGAGGTGCATTTTTCAATTCTTATATTTTATAATGAGGTTGTCGACATAGGTTTCCACTATCTTATGTATAATATAATGGAAAATGTAAGCCATTACTTGTTGATAGGTGGCTCTATAATTTTTAAGGCTGAAAGGAATTTTTACATAGCAATAGGTGCCCAATTCCATAGTAAATGTTATTTTGTGTTGGTCTTTGGGGGCTATGTGAACTTGATTATAGCTTGGAAAACCATCCATAAGTGATAACATTTCATATCCAGTAGTGGAGTCTATGATAACATATATTGAAGGTAATGGGAAATTATCTTTTGGACATGTTACCATGGAATTTATGATAACATATATTGTTTTAAGATCCACACTAGTAATGAAATTATTAAAAGAAGGATATTTTCATTTGAAGTTTCCAAGTTTATGATATTGCTATGGAATTTGAGGTTTTCTAGCATGAAGTAACTCAAGTATGGCTTCATCACTACGGATCATAGGTAAGGGTCCATAGTATTCCACATCAAAGTTGATATTAATGGTTTTACTATCATTACGATCATATTTATAATTTATTTGTCGTACATCTATGGATTTATCAACTAAGGTGATTTTAGGTGTGGGTGAGATTGTAGGTTGAGGTTGAGTGAATTCAACCAGATTTGTAATAGGTGTGATAGTTGTGTTGTAGATGGAGGTTCAATTAAATTGAGTTGGGCAGCCTTAGTGGTATCTATAGGCTCATGAGAAGGAAAAAGTTGGTAGATTGGTTAGTAGTGTATAAGATATAGGAGGCTCAGAAGTGTCCAAATTTTATAGATTTGAGATTTGTTTAACTACCCATGGTGTATCTAGAAGTGGAGGATTAATAAGAGATACATGATGACCTTTAAGTTTTGATTCATTATCAGTATATATATGAATGACATAGACATCATAGTTGAAGGCATGTATTTTTTCTAATGTTTATTAATAGTGTTTTATGTCCAAATATCATGATTGAGCTTGAGCCATGATATAGTTGTCATCATAGGTGTGGAAAATAGTGCATACATTTGTCTCTAAGGTATAATTAGAAGTGGATTCACTTATATCACTAAATTTTCAAGGTGACATTGTTAAAAGATATTGAAATAATCTTACCACTCCATATTCATTACATATGAAGTCATCTTCTGTTGAAGAAGCTTTGTGTGCATTCTATGGAGGAGGAATTTCAGTGATCTCATCAACTAGAGGGATGGTGTGATTACATGAAAGTAAAGAGGGAGGAAGCCACTCTGAAATGTAATGAGGAAAATTAGTGGTATTACAATTGTTTTGTAATATATTTTCTCATCATCATTAGAATCAATGAGAGTGACCTATAAATCTAGATTCTTGTTAACAAATTCAAGTAGAGGTGCACTATTAATTTTTGGAATGGTTTTAATCTAATACTAAGATTTGGGGTTGGGTAGTTAGATACTCCATGGATTAGGGTTGGCCTCATGGTTGTAGTGTTTTTCATTATGGATAAATTTAATATATTGACTACCTGAGGAAGTAATAACCCTCATACGATGTGTCCATGGGAGACCTAGGAGCATATTGTAGGATAGTGGTAAGTCAAGGACCATGATCTTGGTACATATGGTCTTGGGTCTAATAGTGAGAGGGATCCAAATACAACCAAGTGGTTTGTGATTTGTCTTATCAAATCCTCAACATGTGAGATGAGTTTGTTTAAGGTGATCATTAGTATACTCAAGTTGTTGAATTAACCAAAAGAAGGTGACATTAATTCCCAACCCTTCATCTAATAAGACTTTTTGAATAAGGGTGGTATTAATTGAAATTTTAAAGAAAAGAGGTGGATTGTCAGCTCAAAAATGAATTTAATTGTTAATCATATCTTATTCAAGGAATTATATGTAAGTTTTGGAATAATTACAAATAGTTTTGATAGTATGTACTTATGCTAGTCAAGGGTCTTGAGTAGATTGTTCCACCTCAAGGGAAGGTAGTTTTTCAATGTCTTTTAATTGTTACATTAAGAATTTTTGCAATGATATTAAGAAGTATGAACTAAATCCATGAGGGGTATTTTAAAAGGCATTGAGTTGAGCTCTTATAATAAAATCCAATGAGATTTAGAAGATGAAGAACCAATACAAGGTTTGAGAGGTGAAAATTTTTTGGTGGGAAGAGAAGTAGTTTGAGGTTCTAGTTGTGGGAGTGTTTCCTCATTTGTTTCAGAAGTTATGGTGGTGGTAGTTGTGGTGTCTTTCAGAAATTGTTCATCAAGTGATGGTTTTTTTAGCTTGGTGATGGGATATTTATGGGTAGAGTTGCATCTATAATTAACTTTGGCTGCATTCACATATTGAGAATTGGTATAATGTTGGTCATAATTAGTGTTGATTTCACCTATATCTTTGTTTGAGTGTTATGGGTTAGAGATAGAAAAGGTTTTTGGATGTTAAGAGGATGAAGTCTTGGTAACTTGTTTCTTTTAAGAGGCATTAACATAATCATGATGATATATTTTGATCATAGCATCATGATTGATGTATTTCCTAACATAAAATAAATAACAAATGTGTTAATCCCACAACATGTTTTATGAGATTGACCCACATCGGCATGAAACCAACAAAATTTGTTAGGATCATGCCATATAGGTGGATTATTAGTGTAAGTGAAAAGTTTAGAAGGAGATAATAACTACTTCATTTGTTGAACTATGAATGGTGCATGGGAAGCTTGGGGGTTATTTACTTTGGATACTCCTATTTTAGTTTCAAGAAGATTACTAGAAATGGCATTAATGGAGTTTTGGGAAGATCCCTTGATAGTTTAAGTTTGGGTTCAAATTATTTCATAAGGAATTCTTGTCTAGCTTGATCAATTGCATCATTTATATTTTGGGGAGAAAAATTTTGAACCTTATATTGAAGGGAAAGTTTTAAGCCAATTATGAATAGTTTAAATAAGTTATCATTAGTCATGTTATGTTCAAATTTGATATCCAAATATTTCCATTGTTTAATGAAATCATGAGCTGATTTAGAAGAGGATTTTTAAGCATTGATAAAATGGTTAATACAATTTTTAGGAAGATCATTTTGTTAAAGTTCCTTAATTAGAGGATTAACTAAATCCTCAAGTTTCCATAGGGAGTGTTGAGGGAGTTGTTTATACCATTCTAATATATCTTCTATGAATGTTTTGACTAAAATTTTGGTAGTGGCAAAGGTATTGGTTTGAATCCACTCTTGGTATAGATTACCAAATGCTTTAAAGCAAGATGTAAGGTCTTTAGTCCAAGCATACCTAATAGTTGGAGAGATATTACCAATATTAATAGAGACTATGATAGGAGATAAAGGTTTATTTTGAATATTTTAGAGCATATTATTATGCATAGGGGGTTAGGGGATGATATTTCCCATGGCATCTCTAAGAGGTGGAGGGATAAAATTTTAGTTATTTTGGGGTAAGATAATAGGAGGTTGGTTAGCCATGTTTAATAAATGATGTTGCATTTGCATCATTTGAGAAGTGTTAGATGTTTTCATAATGTTCAATTATTACACTATTTATGCAAGAATTTGATTGGTGTCAATTGGTGGATTGGGGTTATTAATGTTTAAAGGTGGATTGTTAGGATTAGTATGATAAACATTCCCTAAATTGGTATTAGGTGATGGGTTTTTGGGTGGAGGATTTTTAAGCAATAGGATGTTGGTGTTTAAAATATTTTCTATAGGGTTATTCATAAAAATTGTGTCAATTATCCTTATAGTATAATAAGGTGATTTTGAGAGAAAATTGTCTTGAGAGGTGTGAAATGGATTTGATCCATTAGTGTCATCAGTTGGGGTAATTTGGACCATATTTTAGTCTAAAAGTGAAGGGTGAGGAGAGGTGCACCAAGAGTGAATATGCTTTTAGGTTAAAAAGGTAGGAAGGAAATAATACTCCATATATTGTCTAAATGGATTAAGGTCATCTAAAAATATTTTAATAGGGGATTTCATGATGCTTGGAATAAGAAAATAAGACCAAAGATAAAAGATAAAAGGTTAAAAATAAGAGCAAATTTGACCAGATACAGAACAAGATTGGCTAAGAAGGATCTCAAGATAAAGAATTGAATCAACCAAGTAGTACAGATTTGATTAGGTTAACTAAGTTTGAAAGGAAGACCAATAGAAAAATATAGAAAATGACATAGTCAAATCAATTGAGTGTGTTATGTGTGGAAGCATATGAATACTAACCTATGAGAGACTGGGTCAAATAGAATGATTGTGTTCTATGGGAAAATGGAAACTATCAGAGACATAGTAGGTCAAGTCAATAGTGATCTGAGAGTAAAGATAGATTTTGATAGGTATGAATTTGAATGATCTAGTGTTATTTTTTTGAATACTTTAAATAAACACAGAAGAAATTGGATTGATCTAGTAAATCCAGTTATGGCACATAGCATAAAATTGTACCAACACTGATCAATAGAAGTTTTTCAATACAACATACAATTATCAAAGATCAAGCAACAAAAATAGAAATGCTAATCTATGTGGTCATTCTTGACTATTTTAAATTCTAATTTTAAAAATTAATGTGATAGGGAGTTAGATTTAGAAAGGAATGAGAAAGGAAATATAAGGATGGTTTCAGGTTGTTAAGGCTGAAAGGGATCTATATTGGTGATGGCAATGGTTTGGTATTGCGGCCAAACCCCTCAATTCACAATCCTATAATGATAAGGGTGTCAGGTGATTTTCCAATATATACCATCAACCATGTATTTATACTCAGCCATAAAATTGAGTTAGCTTCCACCTTGGTGATGAGATCCAAGTAGGTAGGCCTTGGGTAGACTTTGTTTAGTAATTGTTTATATTATGTGGTTTGGAAGTGTGTGAGTAAAATAAAAATAGTGTGACTAAATTAATAAATTAAAACTTATTATTTATATTATGTGTGTTACTCTAAATAAGTAATCAACAAAATGAAATATGATTTAATTATTGGTAATATGAGTTTATTCCTTTATTTAAAAAGTACAAAGTCAATTCAATCAATTGAGTATGTAAATAGTATAAAACATAATTGACTAGGTTGATTATGTTTGTGGAAGTAAAGGGCAGAGGAACACAATTCAATGAGTCTAATGAGTCTCTTAGGTAAGAAGCAAATTATAAAACTAAGTTGATCCGGTCGATAGAGTTTAATGTAGGGTTATAATTTTATAGATTGAAAACTATGAAAATAGGACTAAAATTAAAGAAATAAATAATTGAGTTGGTGGGAATGAACTTGATGAGTTTAGAGATGCTAAATTTTTTGTTTATATACTATGTCATCTAGATGAATATTTTTAACCTACTAACTGAGTCAACTGAGTCGAAAAACTTGTATGTGAAGAAAAAAAACTAAGTGAAGCTGATCAATCTAGTTTCTTGTGGTTGAAGATGACCTATAAATTGAAAAACATAATCAATCAAATTGACTATGTGTCAAACCTATGCACAGGATGTTAAACTAAGCTGATAGATTTGATCTAGCAATGTAAAAATGAAATAAATAATAAATAATAATAAATGAAAGTGTGAAGGAAAACCTATAAGGGTTAGTTCACATCAACTTCACTAGAATGTATCATAAAAGAAAGTGAATCTGATCTACAAATCAATCATAACTTAGAAAAGATAAATCACACTAGCCCTTTGGCTTTTTAGTACATTTAGAAAATTAGGGTCATGACCAATATGGTCTGCTAGACCTAACTAAGGGGTCTCTTACCACATAATATCACTACAGATGGTTCTAAATATTCTAGTCAATCAATACCACACAATAACCCTAGCTAGATCCTATGGTTTTCTAATAAATTAAATGACAAAGTAAAGTAAAATTAATCTAGTGCTCACCAAAGCATGTGGCAAAATAAGGGATAATAAACATAAAAATAAATATATAAAGAATAACTTTACTCTAATTAATGTAGAGGTAACCCTAATCCATGAAGACAGAAATACATGTAAAGTCAATTATTTATGCTATTATATCTACCAAAATAGAGGAATAAGATTTAGGAATACTTACCTTGAAAATGAACTCGTCAAGGCTCAATCTCTCCCTTAACCAATGGTGCTTTGTAAGAGGTTGTTATGGTTCATAAGGATCATAAAGATAGGATAGCTCTAGGCTATAATACTTATAAAATCCAAGACATTTCCAAAATACAAGATTCCTCTCTCCAAGTGGAAACCCTAAGCAATGAATCCTTAAGAATAATGTTGGAAGTGTTAGGATTAAAAGCAATGCAGAATATTAATCCTCCTCTGAGTTGCACTAAAATTATGGATCTTTATGAAATATAAAACAAAAATACTTGAAAATCAAAACTTAAATATGGAATTGGAAATTCAAATGCAAACCACACAAGAATAATGTAGACACCAAGGTTATGTGGTTCACCCAACTCGGGTTACATCCACAGAGAAGTTTACAACTCTATATTAAACTAGCAGCACCTAGAGAATACAACCTATAACAACACCGGTTACACACTATCCTCACACTCTCACAACCTCCTTCTTCAATGCTTCAATATTTTACAAAAATTCAATCCCATGCATAAAACCAAGACTAAAAACTAAGTCTTCAAAGCCTTCAACAACTCACAAAATGAAGCATACTTTTGGCTAAGTAAACACCCTTAGTTAAAGCCAAATTACAATGGAGAAGAAACAAAGTAAAGGGGAAAAGACATGAATAGTGAATAATTTTGACCCATTCCTACTATTATATTAATAGTGATTTGGGAAGACATCATGACAAGCATCTTTGACAAAAAATCCAAATGGTGCACCCCACTTCCAAACATGCTTTCACCTTGGGTCAAAAGATGCCCAATCAAGCATAATAACTCTCATGTCTTTTTGAAATATTTTCAAAGATTCCAAATCACCTTTAAATATTTCCCATGGAATAATATCATAACTCCACTAAGATTTTAGACCCATATGTAAAAGATAAAAGAAAAATTAAGATATGATTCTCACCCACTTATCTCTAATTGCTCCCACATGTACCAAGGGTCAAAATCCATGCCCCACATTTACTTTTCCAGAAGTAATCCATGTGCTTGAGGAAAAATTCATTTCATTTCCTCTCTCCACCTTTCCACCATGAAATATGCTTTATGTGATTCATACCATGCCATATTGAAACCACCTCACTACCCAGTCACATGGGTCCCACCATGGGCCCACCACTTGGGCCCCACTAGTGAATAGTGATTGTGTGAATAGTTAATTGACACCTAAAAATTATCCCACTTGAATTTAGTAGTCCAAAAATTCTTTTTTTTGTTATTCCCACTGCACAAATTTCTCATCCTGATCTTCCTCGTCCTTGAAGACCAATTGAAGTTGAACAAAATTTCAACTTCACTATTGCTACCACCTTGGTCAACATATCTATAGGATTATCATCCATATGTATCTTCTCCAACTTCAGTTTCTCCTCTTCCAACACTATCTGTATGAAGTGATATCTCAACTGCATATACTTTGTCCTAGAATGAAATGTTGAGTTCTTTATTAAGTGTATGGCACTCTGACTGTCATTTAAAAGTACTCCTTTTCCTTGTTGGTATCCCAACTCCTCCATCAATATTTGTATCCATATCATCTCTTTGTTCACCTCTATAGCTAAAACATACTTAGTTTTTGTGGTAGAAAATGCCACAACTTTATATAAAAATGAGATCTAACTCATTTTTGTATCACCCATAGTAAATATATACCTAGTAGTTTTTTTCCTACCATCCAAATCTCCTACCATGTCTGAATCAACATATCCCCATAGAATAACATCTGATCCACCATAACATAACATTGAATCTATGGTCCCTCTTAAATACCAAATAATCCACTTAAATACTTACTAGTGATCCTTTCTTGTATCACTCATGAATCTTCTCACCACTCCTACTGCATGTGAAATGTTGGGCCTCATACACACCATATCATACATTAGACTTCCCACCACCGATGAGTAAGGTATTTTTCTCATGTGAATCTTTTCTTATTTTGTCTTGGGACTCTACTCCTTTTTCAATTTGAAGTGGCATGATAAAGGAGTCCCAACAGGTTTTGCATTATGCATGTTAAACCTCTCTAAAACCTTCTTGATGTACTCTTCTTGTGATGATGTCAATGTCTGATTATTTCTATCTCTAGATATCCTCACCCCAAGGATATTCTTAATAGGACCAAGATCCTTCATAGAGAAAGAATCACTCAACTATCTCTTGAGTGCATCAATATGTTGCATGTTAGATCATGCCACTAATATATCATCTACATATAATATTAGAATAATAAAGCTATCATTATTGAAACTTTTGAAGTACACACAATGGTCAAAATGACATTTAGAATAACCATGTTCTAGCATGAAATTTTCAAACTTAAGATACCATTGTCTAGGAGCTTGTTTTAGGCCATATAAGTTCTTCATCAATTTGTACACTAGTTTTTACTTGCCCTTTTAAAAACCTTGTGGTTTTTGCATGTATATCTCTTCCTCCAAATCCCCATAAAGGAATGAAGTCTTTACATCTAACTATTCTAGATGTAAATCTTACGTTTCAACTAAACTTTGAATAGTTCTAATTGAAACCATTTTAACCATAGGGAAAAAGATTTTATTAAAATTAATACCTTCCTTTTGTGCAAATCCTTTTACCACTAGTCTAGTCGTGTACTTCATCTTGTCTCCTTTTTCCTTTAGCTTGTAAACCCACTTATTCTACAATGCCCTCTTACCTTTTGAAAGTTTAACCAAATCCCATGTTTGGTTTTCCATGAGATTCATACTCCTCATCCATAGCCTAATCCTATTTCTCCTTGACATCAATCTACACTGCTTCTTCAAAACTTTCTGGCTCACTACTTTTAGTAAGTATTAAATAATTAAATGAAGGAGAAAATCATTTACGGGTTCTACTTACTCTTGTAGATATCCTCATAATAGGATTTTGGGGTTCTTGTTGTTGCCTCACATTTTGCTTTGGTGCTTTTGGGACATTTGCATTTATGATGTCCTCTAACACTGTATATTCTTTCTTAGCTTCCTCTTGCTTGTTATCCTACAACTGATCTTTGTACATGAATTTTTCATTAAATATTACATCCCTACTCTAGATGATCTTCCTTTCTTCTTCATTCCACAACTGGAAACCAAAGTCATCAGTACCATAGCCAATAAAGGTGCATTTATGATATTTTGCCTCTAACTTGGTCCTATTTTTTTAATTAATATATGCAAAAGCTTCATAACTAAAAAATTTCAAAAAAGAATAGTCAACCTTCTTAGCACTCCATGTTTCCTCTAGTATCCCACCATCTAAGGCTATAGAAGGTCCTCTATTAATCAAGTACATGGATGTATCAACCATGTTCACCCAAAATTACAATGGTAGCCCTGCATGTAATTTCATGCTCCTATCATGTTACATGATTATTATGTTCATTCTTTCTGGCAAACCATTCTACTATGGTGTTTTTAGAACCATTCTCTACCTTTGAATTCCATTTTTTGAATATTAATCATTAAATGCCTTGTTGTAATACTCCCCACCATTGTCTAACCTAAGGCACTTGAGCTTAAAACCTATCTCATTTTCAACTAAAGCTCTCCATCTCTTAAAATTATCAAATACATCAAATTTTCTTTTGATGCAATAAACCCAAACTTTCTTAGTTGCATCATCTATGAATGTGACATAATATAAAGAACCACCAAGACATGATACTTGAGTGGGTCCCCATACATCCGTATACACAAGTTCTAACTTCCTTATCTTATTTGTTAGTCCAACGTTCAAAAAATGCACCCATTTATTTTTTATATATATACAGTGCTCACATAGGTCCAAGTCTATATCTTTGAGACCTAGTAATCTTGAGTGAAGGATTTTTATTCATTTCTCACTCATGTGGCCTAGTCTATAATGCCATAAAGTTGCATCTACACCTAAAGTAGATAAATCACAAGATGAGTTAAAACTATGGATAAATATAAAGTACCCACCTTCTCACTTTTGGCCACCACTAGAGAACCCTTTGTGACTTTCCATGAGTCAACAGTAAAAGTGACAATGCACCTTTCACTTCCCAACTATCCCAAAAAAATCAAGTTCCTCTTCAAATTAGGAATGTGTCTCACATCCTTGAGCAACCAAGTGTTTCTATTCTATAGTTTCACACCCACTACCTTTTCCAACAATACTACAAGGTTCATCATCACCAAGATATACATTTCCAAAATCACCTTAAACATAATCTCTAAAATAGTGTTTGTTAGGAGTGGCATGAAATGAAGCACCAGAATCTAAAACCCAAGATTCATGAATGTTGTCTAGAGAAAGAATCAAAGAATCTTGTAGTGTCTCACCTACTAAATTATCTTCACTGTTACCTTGATTTTTCTCTTTGTTATATTTGTCATGAAGATCTGAACATTCTTTCTTTATATGACCTAGCTTCTCACAATGCCAACACTCCATCCTCCTAGCAGATTTTGACCTTGAACATTTTCTAGATTTCCCATAGTTTACTCTTCTTATTTTTTATCTCCCTCTTGTCTCCATGGATAAAGCATTTCTAGATGTGGAAGTCTCAACCATGCTTCTCCTTCACATTTCCTCACTAAGGATCACACCTACAACATCCTCAAACTTTACCTTTACATTGTTTGAGATAGATATGCTCACCACTATGACCAAACTATTCTAGCTTTTAGGTAAAGAACACAAAATAAGGAGAGCCCTAACTTCATCATCAAAATCAATGTTAACTGAGTCTAGTTGACTGTTCATAATATTAAAATCATTCAAATGGTTAACTACTAAGTCATTTTATTCTATTCACATATTAAACAACTTTTTCATGAAAAAAAAATTATTAGAGGCAGAGGGTTTTTCATACAACTTTCCCAAGGCTATCATAAGACTCTCAATAGTCTTTTCTTGGGAAATGTTAAAGGTCATCATTGAATCAAGACATAGTTGGATGATTCCAAGTGCCTTTCTACCTAGTAATTCCCAATCCTCATCTGACATTATTGATGGTTTTATTTTTCTTCCACCAAATGGTAAGTAGAGGTCTTTCTGGTAAAAATAATCTTCCATTTGCATCTTTCATAACCCAAAGTTTTGTCCATTAAAATTCTCCACCTTTGACTTGCCATCTTCTACCATAACTCCCACTCAAGTTAAAACACCCTTTAGCTCTCTGTAATTTAGAAAACCAATATAAAAACCTTGCTATGATACCACTTGTTAGGATTAAAATCAATGTGGAATATTAATTTTCCTCTAAATTGCACCAAAATTGTGGATCTCTACGAAATAGAAAAAAAATACTTACAAATCAAAACTTAAAGATGGAATTGGAAATGCAAATGCAAACCACACAACAAAAATGTAGACACTGAATTTACGTGGTTCACCTGACTTGGGCTACATCCATGGAGAAGTTTACATCTCTATATTAAACCAATAGCACCTAGAGAATACAACTTGTAACAACACCTATTACACACTATCCTCACACTCTCACAAGCTCCTTATTCAATGCTTCAATATTTTACAAAAATACAATCCCATGCATAAAACCAAGAATAAAAACTAAGTCTTTAAAGCCTTCAACAACTCACAAAATGAATCATACTTTTGGCTAAGTAAACACCCTTACATAAAGTCAAATTACAATGAAGAAGAAATAAAGCAAAGGGGAAAAGACATGAATAGTGAAGAATTTCGACCCATTCCTACAATTATATCAATAGTGATTTGGGGAGACATCATGACAATCATCTTTGACAAAAAAAACCAAGTGGTGCATCCCACTTCCAAACATGCTTTCACCTTGAGTCAAAAGATGCCCAATCAAGAATAGTAACTCTCATGTCTTTTTGAAACATTTTAAAAGATTCAAAATCGCCTTTAAATCTTTCCCATGGAATAATATCATGACTCCACTAATAATTTTGACCCATATGTAAAAGATAAAAGAAAAAGTAAGATATTATTCTCACCCACTTATCTCCACTTGCTCCCACATATGCCAAGGGTCAAAATCCATGCCCCACATTTACTTTTCCAAAAGAAAACCATGTGCTTGAGTAAAATTTTGTCTCATTTCCTCTCTCCACCTTTCCACCATGAAATATGCTTTGTTTGGATCATGCCATGTCATAATGAAGCCACCTCACTACCCAGTCACATGGGTCCCACAACTTGGGCCCCACCAATGAATAGTGTTAGATGAATAGTGATTGTGTGAATAGTAACTTCACACCTAATAGGAAGAGTAGATTATAAATAAGTTAAAATGAGTGATCATCTCTATCTCTCTCTAATGAAAATGGTGAAAAGGATGTGTTTATATAGCTAGATTTAACCCTGGACCCTTTTAATGTTTTAACCAACACAGTTAGATTAGTTGATCCAGTTCTTTTAAAAATAAAGTAGTTAGGTCTTGAACTAAGTTAGATGGGATATCTTAGTCTATAGCATGCTCATTTTTAATAATATGGTCAACCCATTTGACTATGTTCAGTGGGTTACAAAAAGATATGTTGGCTTAGATAGGGGTTATTTAGGGTGGTGAATTTGTTTGAGGAGTGTGTAAGGGAGGTGTCAAAGCTTAGATAAATGTATAGGATAGGTTTGTTTTGATTTTAAGTGGTCATATAGTGAAAAATTATATTTCTAATCACCAATGGTATACCCACCCCTTGCTCGATGAACCCTTTAAGGCATACACTTAGAGAGATAGAGATTTGACAGGTTATTGCAAGAGATAAAGCATTAGTAATTATAAATTTTAAAAATATTATGTGTATACAAACCATAAAAAACACATGAAGTATTTATTTCATTTATTTGAAAAATTAAATTTTAATATTTGAAACTTTTCTTAAACTTTGACAATTTGTAATTTGAAGTGAACTTTGTTAAACTTGAAGATCACTTACATTTCAATAATTTGAAAATTGAAATGGGAGTATGGAATGAATACACATGTATGTGTGATATCCCTATTTATTTATTTTGGCTTTGCTTCATGATGATGTTTCCTTGAATCATTGGAAAATTAAGTCTCCCATGAAGTATTTAGATAAAATTATTTTTTCACTAAACCAATGGAGAAATTTGGGGGTGATCCAACCCCAACTTGAATTTTCTATTTTGAAATGAAAGTAACAGTTTTTGAACCTAAATTTATCTCTATGAATATTTTCAACCCCAAGATGTGAAATAGGTTGGAATCCTAATATATTTTCACACATAATATTGGAGTGCATAATAAATCCCAAGTCATGCACTATTCAACTAGACTTAATCAACCAATACATATGGCTTATAGATTCAATTTCAACACTATGGTATGTTATGGTATATTTTGGAATATTATTATTTTTAAAAACATGATCACAAGAGAATGGAGTACGCCCATGTTCCTACCATGTCCATAGCTAGAATATTGTGACATAAAACTTTATCATACCCTCATTGTACTTGTAGATTTTAAAATTGCATGTGAATTATCATTGTAAATTTCATTTGAAAGTTTGGAAATGTGTACATTCACTCTTTGAAACTTAAATACAAGTGCATATATAATGGCATATGCCCATAATATGTGCCAATAGCTAAAATTTATAACATTTTTTAAATTTGCAACCATGATTGTGTCAATAAATAAATTTTACTCTTTGAAAATGTATTATCTCATGTATGAGAATCCTAATAAAATTTTTCCATTTTGAGGTGAAGGAATTTTTCTTGAATAGTCACTCATCTCAAAATAAAAGTTAACTTAAAACATATGTAGTAAAGATGTTATCATTGCAAATTATAGCATATGGACAAATGTGTTATCATAGTAAGATTTCAATTTGTATATAACTTAAGAGGCAAGGCCTAAAGAATCAATCAATGAAGCTCATCAAATTCATAGGACTATTCAACATCTTTCCAAAGTATAAATTTAGTTCAAAATAGAGGTCGGGGTGAAAGTTTATGCCAAAATTATGAAAGACTATTTTTTGTGTCAAAATGTTATTTTTTATTCATTTTAACAATCATTAAAATATATGTAGAATAAAAAAGAACTTATAATAGTAAAGTTATAGATTTCTTTAATATCTTTCCAATAGTTTAAATAACACCCAAAATGGAGCTCAAAGTGAGAAGTTATGGTAAAATTACCTCAAATAGGAGATGTTTTGGTCATGGTATAACCTTATAGAGGGAATTTCTCTTGAAAATTCACTCATCAAAAAATAAAATTCAACTTGAAAAATATGTAGTAAAAATATTCATTGTAAATTGTAGCATATGGACAAATGCGTTAGCATAGTAAGATTTGAATTTGTATAGAACTTAAAAGGCAAGGCCTAAGAAATGTATCAATGAAACTCATAGAATTAGTATGTTAGTGTGTTAGTATATTAGGAGTTCATGTTATGGATCATGGTACTTACCAAACTCATAAATATCAACAAGCACACATGCAACAGGTACAACTAATAAAAAAATATGGAATAAAGAACTAAGGGACAAGAGCAAGGACATGTTAAAATGTCACAAACAGGATGTATACACATAATATTTTCAACATTTATCAAATACTAATGCTTTATATCTTATAGGAACCCATCAAGTCTCAATATCTCTAAGTTCACACCCTAAATGGTATATTGGGAAAGGGATGGGTATACCATTAGTGCTTTGCAATATTATTATCCTTTTTCCACTTGTTATCTACACACTTGTCTCCTAAAAACCATTCCCCTAAGCTTTTCCTCCTATTTTGCACCCTTCTCTAGTCATTTTCAAATTTCATTAGCCCTTTCCCTAACCTAAACCCCTTTTTGGAAGTTTACATAACTATATCAACCACATCAACCATGTATTATTATTTAAAAAATCTTACTAAGAACTAGGTCAACCATGGTCAATATAGTTCAAAACCTAGTTACTTTTTTCCAATTTTAGTACTAGGTTGACCAAGTTGACCTTGTCTGTCTAAATTTTTGGAAAGGTTTAGGGTTAGATCTACCTATATAAACACATTAATTTTTCCATTTCTATGAGAAGATAAGTAGTAAGATATATTATGCATATACTTATCCACCATTCTACTTGAGGAACAAGCTTATGGTTTCATACTTTATTTGGTGATATGAATCTTGTCTTATGGAGAAGTATTTTGGATTAATTGATAGGTTATGTACCCTAGAGATTATTTATCCTTATCATCCTTACATATCACAATAACCTCTTATGAATCACATTTTCCAAGGGAGAGATTGAGGCTCGACAGGTTCATCTTCAAAGGTAAGTATTCCTAAATTTGTTCCTCTTTTGTAAGAGTAGATAGATATGCATTTGCACTTATCTTCCATGCATCAGGATTCCATATACATTGACATGAATATATGTCTTCTATGCATGTTTAATTTTATCTTTTATTATACCCACTTTGTTTCACAAGCTTTGGTGAGCATTAGATTAGACTGTTACTTTACTTATTATTAGTTTAGTGAATATGAAAACATAGGACCTAGTTAGGGTTATTGCCTAGTTTTGCTTGACTAGAGGCTTTGGAACCCTCCCTAGGTATATTATTGTGGTAATATATCCCTTGGATATATCTAGTAGCTCCATATTGGTCAGGACCCTGATTATAAAATGTATCCCCAATCGAAAGTATAAGTAGGATCTATTTTATCTAAGCTAGGATTGATTTGTAGATCTATTGCATTTCCCATTTCATACATTCTGGTGAAACCGATATGAATCTAACCCTTATATGTTTTCTTTCTTACTTTCAATTCTATCATTTTATTATTTTTCTATATTTACAATACTATGTCAACCAAGCCAGTATAATTCTAACTCTTGTATATAGGTATAACACATAGTTGTATCAAATGACTATATTCTTTATGTGTAGGACTTCATTAGTTACAAGTTACTAGATTAGATGGGTCAAAATAGTACTCTTATTTAGTCCCAAATCAAAAAACTAAGTTGGGTAAGTCAACTTAATCTTCTAGTCAGCATCCAAATCAACAAACTAAGTCAGGTAGGTCGACTTAGTCTTCCCATCAGCATCTAGATCAACAAACTAAGTCAATTAGGTTGAATTAGTCTTCTAGTCAACATCTAGATTAAAAAACTAAGTTAGTTAGGTTGACTTAGTCTTTCATTTAGCATTCAAATCAACAAACTAAGTTGACTAGGTCACTTAGTCTTCCAATCAGTATCTAGATCAATGAACTAAGTCAAGCAAGCTGACTTAGTCTTCCAGTCAGTATCTAGATCAAAAAATTAAGTTAGGAAAGTTAAATTAGTCTTCTAATCAGTGTTTAGATAATAAACTAAGTCATAAAAGTTGACTTAGTTGTCTTATCTTGCTTCACCACATAGGGTTTTATAAAACTAGGTCAAACCAATCAACTTAGTTTCTAGAACTTGAAAGCAATATTCTAATCACTTCAGTAGAAAATTCACAATCCTCATCATCCTCCAACCTACCAAGGTTCCTATCTTTCCCTCTATCAATTCATTACTTCATCATAGTTCTATTTTATGCAAGTTTTTATTCTTCAAAACTATAATCCTACAACAAACTAAGTTGACCTAGATGACATAGTTTCGTAGCCTATCTTTTATCTAAAAGACTAAGTTGACCTAATAGACTTTGTTCTTATAGACTATTAGTTTCACAGAATAGTAGTAACCTAGTCAAATCTATTATGTACTATTTGCATACAATGTCATATGAACTGACTATGTACCATTCTTAATTTTGGAATTAATAATTTTTTACTAGTAATTAATTCACACTTTCAATTTTTGTTATTTACATGCTTAAATTAGCTCACATAGTCTAATTATGTGTTTTTTAAAATTGTCATTTAGTTACATAATTTTTCTCTTTTTCACACACTACCAAATCACACAATATTTAAAATACATTTAACATTTATCTTCCCAAGGCCTACTTGTATTTCATCACCAAGGGTGAAGCTAATTTGGTTTTTGATGCAGGAGCATCAGTGGCATAATACATGATAAGTTAATTAATATGGTTTAAAGTCATCTTGTGTAGGCCTATAAACCTTATGAGAAAAATATCAAGGGTATAATCTATATAATGACCTTAAAAGGTAATTACTATGTTTTAAAAGTCTATTTACCTATGTAAAAATGACAAATACCTTACCATGTCTCTAGAAAGAAGAATTCTACGTTAAAGAGGAAAAGTAGGCATATTCCATGATAAAGAGAAGACTTTGTCTTCTTATATCCTATGTTTATGCATTAATTGAGAAAAGATAGGTTTTAAGTCTATCAAGAAGGAACTAATAAAATCCTTTTACATATATATTAGGAAAAATGAAAAAAATAGAACCTAGAAAAGAGGAAGCTAAAGGAAGTTATGTAGGCAAGAATAATATGAGCTTGTATGTAGTGATTGAGATAGAGAGTTTTCACAAACCTTTTGGTCTATATAGGATAAACTTTCAGAAAAAGAAAGGGAGTTTGTAGTCCAAATATGGGTCTGTGTATTTGAAGAATATTTGAATAAAATTGTGTTATTAACGGATCTTGGAATATTATTTATGACATATAATCATGATCTTGAGTTCTTTTGAATCCATTTTTTGGTATTTAAAGTCCTTATTCATATATATGAGTTTGAAAACATAGAACTATATGTGTATTCATAGATATGAAATGAGGAAAGATGCATCATTTTGGGTGCATGTAAACGAATATGATTATCAAGGAAGTAAGTCATGTTAGTCCAAGATCTAGTCAATCTATTGAAAAGTATTTTATTGATCTTTAAATAAAATATGGACTCTTATTATTTCCTATTAAAATTTACAATTGTGTAACTATGTGATCATGCACTGTCACTGGAAAAAAAATTGACACTTCAAAGGTGGAAAGAGTGCTTGCATGAAATGGAATGCGTTGAAATAACTGAGATAAAAATAAGGGTGGAGATGTAATTCTTGAGCTGAGTTAAAGAAAATAAAAGAATAGAACTTGACATGGCAATAACATTAATGTTATTAGATGAAAGGTTACTATGAGAGGATTATGCAAAGACAATGAAGAAGGAAAATATCATTCATTGAGTAATTGACATCTCTCTCCAAAGGCTTGGCGATGAGTTTTCTAGTGTTTGAAATTGAAATGCTAGAGCTCTCAGGTATGCATAGTTGGGTCTTTGCAATTGATTTAAATAAATAGTGGCTATTTATTAATCTGGAATTTAAATCATAATAATATGGTGTTTGAAATGATTTATTAGTGGAAAAGAGTTTACATGTTTTGATAGGATAAGGGAAAACAAAACCCAAACAATGCAAGATGGACAAGGAATGTTTAAAGTATTGATAAATGGCAAGAATATGTTGGTAATCATTTTTTTTATGTGTAGAAGTTTGTTGTGAGTTTTAATGCTCAAAATTTTATTATAATCTAATTTTTTTAATATATAGGGAGGCTAAGAAATTAAAGAAATGCCCTGTAGGCTATTTATACGCATAGTCACAATAAAGAGGGATGGAAATGTGAGAGTTAAAATGGAGATGTTTTAGAAAGGTGGAGAGCTTATGTAGCTATTGAATGGTATTGAAACTTGTTTAATAAAATTTATTCCTAAATACCAATTCCCAGGTCCTATCAGTCCTGCATATCACATATGAGCAAGTGTTTTGTGAGTGAAAGCTTCTATGTGAATCAAATTGAAATAAATCTATCTATAAAAAAATCTTGCCAGCAAAGCTTGTTATAATTTGTATTAAGATAGTCCAGGGTATCCTTCAAGATATTTTAAGATTTTTAAGTTTGTCATGTGCATATCCCTACACAAATAGTTGTACAAAATTTTAAAATGAAGTTGATAGATGTTGGTGACATATTATATTCATTGAATAAGAGATTCTAAAGATGAATGAGCATGATTAAGCTAGATATAACAAGAAAACTAGTCCATTGACTTCAATAGCCATTAAATGCATTGTCAAGAAAATGAATAGTGATTCATTGCTCAAAATAAAGGTTGAGATAAATTGAGATGTTTTATGGAACCTTGACACTAGTTTTCTAGCTAAGTATAAACATGTGGTTAATATTATATATTGGAAAAGCACCTGACACCTTTATCGATGTGATATTATGAATTGAGGGGGTAGGTCCCAATACCAAGCTAGTACCATTGTCAATATAGATCCCTTTCAGCCTAAATGTCCTAAAAACATCCATCGATTACTTTTTAGTTCCCTATTTTCAGCCAACTTACCTATCACACTTAAAATAAAACTTTATAATAATCTAAAACACTCAAGATGACCACTTAATTAGCATTTACTTTTTATTTAATTGCTTGCTCTCTAATCATTATGTGTTGTATTACAAAAAATTACATTGGCTAGCATTAGTGCAAGGTTTTGTGTTATGTACCCTAATTGGATCATTCTCATTGATCTAATTATTTATGTTTGCTTCCATTTCTTGATTCAATTATATTGAAAAATATTTCCCTATTTTAGCACACTATCATTTTGTTCAACACAGTCTCTTACAGACTATGTTTTACACTATCTATAGTACTAAGTCAACCTAGTAGACCCTGTACCCTCTTTTTCCAGTCAGGTTATAATACTAAGTTAACCTACTCAACCTTGTATCCTTATCAGACTATTTTTATTCTTGTCTATAGTAATAAGTCAACCTAGCTAACCCTATACTCTTTTCTACCAGTTAGGTTATAGTACTAAGTCAACTTGGCTGACCCTATATCCTTATTAGACTATGTTTCTCCTTGTTTGTAGTACTAAATTGACCTATTTTACCATGTACTCTTTTTTTATAGTCAAGTTATAGTACTAAGTCAACGTGGTCAACCCTATATCCTTATCAAGCTTAGTATCATACCATATTTTTAGTAATAGATCAACCTAGTCGACCCTATATTCTTATCTATCCCTTGGATTACATAACATAGTCAACCTGGTCAACTTTGTATTCTTCTTATCTTTTTGTTTTTACATTAGATTCATCTTCCTTCATATTTCTACCTCATCATGAGCTTCCTATTTGAAGACAATACTGAGTTGAATTCCATAAATATTATGATCTTTACCAACCCTAATAGGTTCTCCCATAAGTAGCTTGTGGTTCCTACCCTAGATGAAAGTAATGTGCATATAACCACTCATACTACAAACTATGGGACCCCTCCTCATTCCTCTTCAGTTCGTAATCATCTTTTCTCATTTGAAGATCAACTTGAATTAGAGTATACCCTAGAAATTCTATTCTTCATCAATGAGTTTCCTCAACAGTGAGGAAAATATCTTTCTACTATTTACCATCTCGTGATAAGTGGTCAAGTCAAAGAGCCCCATTCACCTTCTCCCACATTCTCACATGGATTTAGTGACACCAAATTATTTGCTTCTCAACCTTTTCCTTCTATTTTGACCCCTTCTCATACCATGACATATTCCTCTTTGATTTCCTCCACCTTCATGCCTAGTATCTCTACTAACATGGTAGGTTCCACATCTAGTGGCCCTCTTAAAAGACCCACTCTTCTCAATTCTTCCACTAGTGTATAATTTTCTACCCATGGTAATCATGCCTCTACTATTGCTTCTTCTCATCCCTCTACTAGTACATCTTTTTCCACACAATTAATGCATGCTACTAGTGCCTCACTTATCAACAATTCTTCTCAAGCTACTACTAACACCCATAATGGTACCTAAACCGCTACTACCAGTTCTAATGCTTCATAAAATTTAATAATACCACTCAATCCCATCAACTTCTATTACAAAATCTTAATCAAATGATTTTGTTCCAAGATAATAATGCAAATAAAATGATGTAAATGCCAAATCATCTTATCCATCTTTAAACCTACCCTCAATAGGTTTCATGGGGAGCGCATAACCAAAATGCTCCCCCACCTCTTATTTAGGATTCTCATGGTAATATTATCCCTCAACCTCCTCTTGTTAACAAAATAATCAAACACCTTCAAAATGAGCCTCTTACACTTGAAATTGCTAATATCGATATAGAAGGCATCACCTGTACCATTACTTATAATGGGTCCACCAATTGTACTCTCCACTTAAAAACATTTGGAAATCTATATAAAGACTAGGTCAATTAAATACTTTTACCACTACCAAGGTATTAGCAAAAACTCTCATGATTGATGCTTTATATTGGTAAAACCAACTCAAATCTCATTCCATCACTAGTTTAGAATATTTAGTCAATGCCCTAGTCCAAGAATTCCAAACTAGTGATCTCCCTAAAAATACCTTGGCCCATTTTATCAATTAAATCAACTTGAGACCAAAATTGCACAAGATTTCATCAAACGATGGAAGACCTTGACTAATAAATGTGAACATAATATGCCAAATGATAACCTATTTCATCTATTTACCAATGTTCTTTTTTTGAAGTTGTAATATTGGGTCCAAACTCTCTCACCACAAACTTTGAAAGAAGCCATTAACCAAGTAAAGCTTCAAGATTTCCTTATGCATCAATTCAATCCATCCCAACCATCTATGGGTACTCACATGTTAATCAAAAATAAGAATTATCATGATAAAAATGATGGTATCATTGATTCTTATGATACCATTCATACTATTCAATTTATTATTCCCAATTAGGCTCTGAAACAAGCTTCCTCTCCCAACCACATCACTAATCCTCATTTATCTTCAACAAATAACATCAATGTTCATAAACCTTTATCCTTAGAGGAATTATAGAAACATCTACCAAGGCCTCTTTTATGATAACTTGATCCCACTCATCCCATGAAATTTTTATACAATCCTAATAAATTTTATTGGTTTCATGCCAGTTGGGGTCATTCTCATGAGACTTGTAGGCAACTTCATAATTTGGCTATGTATTTCCTTCTCTTTCCCAATTTTGACCATAATTCTATCATTTATAAATGTCAAAAATCTTATGACATTACCTTCAAAGTCCATGAAACACAAAATAAATCTCAAGCTTTGAACCAAGATAATGCTCATTTGGCCATCTATAAAGATCCTCTTCCAAATCACCAAGTCAACCTAGAAAAGCCTACCCCTTCTACCAATAATGTTGATAGTCTTCTTGACCCAAATCCTGAAAAGAATATGGTCAATATAACTAATATGCAAAGGGTTTTTGCCTTCATTGATCCTCATCTCATCCACACTCCTCAATTATCTCACATATTTTGTATTATCCAAGACTCTTCCCCAACTCACTTAATAAAGTTGGCGCAAAAAGAGCTTATATCTTTTGATGAACCAATTCCAACACATCCCTTAGATAACACTTCTCATACCATTTATACCACTCTTTCAACATATTTACCCATCACCAATGATATTCAAACTTATATTGACACTCCTTCCAATCTATCTCAAACCAAACCTTCATCAACCATCCCATCCTCTCAAGATAATCAACAAACATGTCCTTCAATTAAACCTTTTGTATCTTATCAACATAAATTCACATGAAATTTAGATCTTCCTCTGAGGACATCCTTCAACATTATGTACCTCTTTCCAATAGTCCTCTTATGGGTTATGGTGAGTGGGATCCTATTATAGAGCTTACTAATCTCCCATCTCAAATCCCATTTCTCAAACTTATGCAGACCTCTCCACGTCACCATAATTGTCTTATGCAACTCTTGTTCAAAATGAACATCCCTCATCCTCCCCTATCAATATGTGATGCCACCTTATCTAGATCATGAAATATCATTTTCCAAAATTACAAAGAGATGTCTATACATGTTGATGAAATAATGACCTTCTCTTTCCCTCAAATTCCCCATTGCTTTTATGATCCCTGATGAGATTTTGTTTCATGTAAATGATCTTCCTCTTTTTATCATTATCCAAATTGGTGATATCCAAGTCAAATGTGCCTTGATTTATGAGGGTTCAATAACTTGTGTTGCCTCTCTCAATTTTATCAAAACCCTTAAAAATTATGAATGTAATCTGAAGTCCACACATAGCACGTGTTAAGGCTATGATCAAAGGCACATGCCTCCCTTAGGTTTTGTGTGGCTCCCTATCACCATCCCACCTATCACCATTCATGTGAATGTGATTATTTTCAAATTTCCTCTATCCTATAACATTTTTATCAGTAGGCCATGGACTCATCGCATGAGAGCAATTTCCTCTTTTGCTTGCTAATGTGAAAATTTTCCTCATAATGAAGCAATCTATAAGATTCAAGGTGACACTAACCCATAGAATTTCAAATTATTCAAAGACTATGGTGTATTAAATATTCCCACCCTTGAACCCTTACCAATCATTCCATTTCATGAATTTCAATGGTTTAACTTTCCTATCAACTCCACCCAAAGTTACAATGGTCACCCCAAGCTCATCAAGAATATACCCCCTAACCTCCTATATTTTGATGTTTGAAACCTCAGATGCTCACCTTATCTCATTTATCATCTTCCCCCTTCTCTAAAACCTCATTCCCATCAACCACCTAGTGATGATATACTAAAACTCAACATTACATTCATCATAGGACATCAGATGATAAGGTCATCCCTACCTATGCCATCAATATTCATACACATGACTATGATGATGGATATACCTTATATTATCCATTATTATGAGGTCTTATTAAATCTTAAGATGCTAAAATTATTCATTATAGTTCCTCTTTACTTTAATCTTTACATATTTCTTCTAGCATTCCATCCTTTATCATTCCTAATTTTAGCATTTTTCCTCTTGTTTGCAGGGTAAAGATGGTGTGCACACATCCAATTTTTGAAAATCCTCATAGGAGCATGATTATGAATAATGTTATGGCTGGTCCTTATCACTTTACTCTATACCAGGACCCCTCTATATGGCTTATACCTAGGATGCTTGCAATTGTCCTTTAGCCTTATGTGCATCTCACCCCTCCCTCAACAAAGCTAAGTTTGAATTTTACTCCCACTCCCTCTATAGCTGAGTCTCTTCCATTTTTAGATCATATTTCTCCTTCAACCAAGTCTTTCCCAGTCTCTCCTCCAGCCCCACCTTCCCTTGGTGATGGTTTGCTCCTTTTACTATAGCTTGCTCCTTTGCCTGCTAAATGGGTTTATCAACCATATTTTTATATTCATAAATTTATTAATCATTAGACTAGATATTTTTCATTACACTAGCCTTCTTCAGCTTCTATTTCCACTCCTTCTATTAGTACACCTACAAATTCTACTAACAAGTGTATCCATTTCTTCCATGGCCAAAATAGTCACTCATACATGCATTATCATAATCTACAAAAATATATCAACACCTTGCATCCCACCACTCCTTAGCCCATAGACAAGGATATACCTCCCTTGAAAGTATTACTTGAATATCTTCCTAAATATGGATAGTTATATTTTCTTTAACACCAATCTGGTACATATCACACTAAATATTTCCACATTATTAAATGATATTTCAAGGATCATCTCATGACCATTCCTATGCCTACTACCCCTCCTCCCACATATCATCCTTGAAACAAGGCTCCCCCTTCTTACCCCATGGCTCCACCACCTATGGTCCCCTCTTCACCCATGATTCCCTCACTCATGGATCTTCCCTCACAAGTAGATCCATCTCCACTAGTGACTCCTTCACCTATGGCCCATTCTCCACTGATGAACCCTTCATCTCCCACATAATACATTTCAATTCCTTCTCCTAAGAATCCCCTACATGATAGGCATCATCAGCATGATCCTTCAGGCATTCTTACCTTTTCTAAAGAGGTGATTCACTATGAAATATTTTCTAAACTTTCCCTAAAGATTGATGAGACTTTGGCTATAGTCCGAGTTTGGCTTCATAGAGACTTATAAAATGTTTTGGATAATGTTTGTGGACAAATATATCTATATTTATGAACATAATCATGGAGTATTTTCATTTTTTTCTTCATTTATATTAGACGTGTGCTCCAACTTTATATTTATATATTTTATATCATTTGACATTGTGTCAAATTCTTAGTCTATCTTACATGATGACCTTTTTTTATACTACATGTCGCTCATGATGTCATTATTTTCCTTATGTTCTCTTATGGATTCTTTTTCATAATTACATACTACTTCATGAGTTTATTTTCTATGGTTATCTTTTTATCTTTCATGATTGTTTGCTATTTTATCTCTATAAACATGAGTAATTATTATTGTGACTTGGTTATATAAACCATAGTCATTCCTTATTTACCATGTGATCAATTAGAAAATAATCCATCTCATTATAATTCTTTTTACCATTCCACCTTAGATCTCCCCTTATTCACCTTTATTACCTTTCATAAACTAAACATATAAATGGTTAAAACTTGAAATAACATGTTGGTTCATATTTAAGCCTAAGTGTTCTAGTCAGTCATATCTTCGGATACTTAGCTTATTTTAGCCTAAGACTAAATCTCATTCATGTGTATCACTTTATCTCTCATGATTGGTCATTCCAACTCTGTATGGAGGAGGAATCTTAAAATCCATAAACATTCAAAATTCAAATCATTTAATAAAAGGCAATGATCTAAAAGGCAACATTGAAATTTTTCAAAAGTTAAATCACACTAAAAAATGTGATTCTAAGAACATATCCTTTTTCTAATTGAATATTAAACTCCATAGTTGTCCTCATGATAGATTTTAGGTCCATTTTGAGAATAAAATAATCATTTAATTCTACCTACTTTATCATGTAAGTACCCAATCTTCGCAACAGACTGACAACTCTATAAGGGGTCCTAAGAAACGGGGAACACATTGTGGAAAGGTAGGTCTATTTTGTTTTTGTTTTTCAAAATAACTAGCATGATTTGATCTTAATACCACACTTTTTTTACTATACATCTTTGTGCTTATAGTTAATAGTTATCCATTGTATATTGCTTGTCACTAGTCATTTAGTGTTTGTATATGTCCTTAGTGTGCCTCATGTCTCCTAAGGTCTTATCATAATATGTCTACATTATGTTTCTTACATTCCCTTTTTCACTCCCTATAATCTTAATATTTCCCCTTGAGAAATATTTTTTTGTTCATTAATCACTCCCCCTAGGGATTCCATTTATGAGTTGCAGTGTAAGACCTTGGAAAGGACCAGGCCTTCCTCACAAATTACCAAAATTTAACATTACCATTCCAAACATATCCTTTTACCATTTTTTCACATTTATTATACATCATAGTGTTCCCTTTATGAATTTAAATGCAAGACCATGGATAGAACCTAGCCTTCCTCTCAAAATTTTCTAATACCCAAGTCATAATGAAATTACATGTGTCAAATATGATATAAGATGTGACTTATTAAGAGTTACATGTCATCGACATGCTTCCCATCTTTATTTTGTATATTTTATGCTTAATTAATCTTTCACTTTTTATCTTCTTATCTTCTGATTGCATGTAAGAATCCAACCATTTTTCTTAAGTTTCTCATATTTCCCAGCTTGAATTAGTGTGATTAATTTAAGACTATTTTGCCAATTTTGTTTCTATTTTATACTTCCCAACATGATTTAGTATGATTGATTGACTTTATTGATTTTTTCTTATACCATTGGTATTTCACATGCTTTTTATTTTATTACATTATTTTCATACTTCCCAACATGATTTAGTGTGATTTTACTTGTCTTAATTTGGTGGCAATCTTTTTCGTGGTTTAAAAACATGTTTCCATCTTGTTTACCACTTTTTGGTTTATTATACTTAGTCATATTTTATTATTACACATTTACCATCATGATATAGTGTGTAGTACTTTTGTTTCTTATTAGTTATACTTTTCCAAGTGTTTTTTGCTTGTTTCTTTTTAACCATGTATGTGTACTACATAATGTTAGAAAATAAATCACTCCACATATATTTCCTATAGCATATACAAGAAAATCAAAATACATGTGCTAGAAATAAATATATCCATGCATCAATAACCACAACCAAAATATAACTCATGAGATCGACATCCGACTATCAAAACAATCTATCTTTGTATATCATGTGTTTTTATATAGAATATATAAATACATCGCTCTAGCTCTATGGCTAGGATCCATCATGCCTATCTCATGTCCTAGCCATACTACCCATAGATGCCTCATACCATCCCCTCTACATATTATGTTTTAATGAGGTATTCCATGATCTAAACCCTATTACATATCCCTGTAGGTTAGCCACCTAAGCATATACCTATCCCAGCTGGATCATGGTAGCCATGTATGGAGTTCTCTCCTAAGTTAGGGCCTACTAAAATTTTGATTCTCCTACTCCCACCCTTTTTGGTAGATGCAATCAATCTCTGCATGTCTAAAGTTGCCTCATGGCCTCCCCACCATTCTAAACTAGCTCACCTAATCTCAGGCAAATGATACCACAAGATCATCTAGCATGGTGGAGTCATATGATGTTAGCACTCCATCCAAAATATCATAGACCATTTCCATGAATAAAGACCCCCAAATGGTCTCCTTTATTTTAGGGTTTATAAAAACCAAAACCTAGATAGATATTAGATCACATATATATCTCAAAATCCATCTATCTACAATCATATACAACTAGTATTCTATCTCAAAGATTAAAAATTACATTTCTTACATGTCCTGGTGTCACCAACCACCATTTCCCCATCTGCTCATCCATCAAGCATGATCTCTCCATTAGCTCATCCCCTAAGCACCTTGTCCATGGGTCACCTCCTAGTAAAATAAAAACCCAGAGTCACAACCTGTGCATGCCTCAGGCCTCTCCTCAATGGTGCCTCTATCTACTAGCTCTACCTTGGGCTAACTATCAGGTCATCTGACATGAAAAATCTCATCTATTCTTGATCTTGTTGATGGCATCTCCATCATTGGTATGCCCAAGGTGGTCACCATTCTTCTTACTATGGTGCCTATTGTGGTACCTACTACACCCTAAGATTTACATCCATGCCCTCTCCTCCATTAATTGTCAATTATCATGCGTGACTAGTCTATGGTATCACATGCCATGGTCTAATCTTTGGTCTCTTGACTAGTGTTCCTCCTCCTCCTATTCCCCTTGACTCTCTCACATGTCATGCCAAAAACATGAGCACTACTATAAGAGCTACTAGGTGTGGGAGTCTAAACTATCTTATCAATTGTGCCACTGCTTATGGCTCTATCTGCCAAGTATAGTGGCTTGTGATCCACTCTTGAGCCATCCCTAGTGCCATGGTTACCCAACTCAGCTAAATTGTAGTAATATGTGTATATGGTTGCCACATGATCTCTCCTTCTATGACTATTTATAGTGTTGGCATGTGGGGCATGGTCCATGCTACTTGGTCATTTTCCCATCTAGCAACACAAGGTAACCTATCATTGACCACATAGGGAAACCCAATTGGTTGATACATCAAAAATCTCTCATATATCCATGTGCTCAACAACACCATTAATCCCATCATCTTCTTCTCTTTGGATAGCATCATATACATATCATGCATGAGCTAGACCTAGTTAACAGACCCAAAATCATAAAGCACCCCTTGATCTATGATGGACTGGTACAAGGCTATCACATACAGTGTTACCCTATCATCTGAATTGTAACACAACACTTGCACTATCATAATTCCTATCATAACCTTATATATATCCAAAATATGTGCAATATAAACATGGAATAAACTCACCCTCAACCCTAGATAGTTCCTATCTAAGTCCATCACCCACCTGGATAGTGTTCATCTCTCTTTTAGATCATCTAGTATACGCTATCATCATTGATGTCCCTCCTATAGGTAGTCCAAGAAATACATGGACATCCTCCATTATGATACCTACCTCTATGGTATCCCCATCCACCACCAATAAAAAAGTGTTGGTCAACCATTCATATGCTTTAAGGAACATGACAACAAGATTAGAACTTAGTGAGATGTGTCTCATCTCCATGACTCCTCCCAAACCCAATGCAATCAATCTTTCTCTATCTACATCTGTCAATTACTCCAATAAATTAGGCAACCATGAGGCATCTATCAATCACCAAAATCTTTGGTGCCTCTGAAAAATATCAAACAACAAAAGATGTATTAGACCTCCATGTAATATTATAATCAAAATATATTCTTATAAATTTCAAAAAAATAAATTGGTTTGCTTCCATTTTAACCTTGTTAGCCTTTTTCAATAATAAGTTGGTCCATATCAGGTTTAAAAATATTAAATCAACCCCTTTTAGCATTGATAAAACTAAGTCAGCCACTTACTACTAAGTCTATCCATTAGTTTTTCACCTAACCAACTAAGTTGACCACTCACTACTAAGTCATCTCACTAATTTTTATTATCATCTGCCCACTACGTCAACATGGTCGACTTTATTCTTTCACTGCGATGACTTTTTGCCTAAATGCCATAAATGCCTAAGGTATTTATTAGTTTGATTCCTTTCAACCCAATACCCCATTTAACCCCTAATACCCCTATAAATTTCATAGGGTTCATTTTGGTATCTAAACTTTCCAAAATCATACAATTTCTATAAATTACTCAATTTTTAATAAAAATAATCAAAAATTTGAAATTTTAGGTTATTTACTTGTGCTACACTCATTGTGGCCGCTATGCATCCTCCCTATCTCATTTGTCATCTTCCCACCTTCCTTGATCTCTAGGTCTCTCACTCGGTCTATCGAGCTCTATTTTTCTCAGAATAGTAAATAATGACAAATGGATTCTTTTTCACCATACTTATATTGACTATTTCAAAAATTATTTACCTTTCAAAAATTTACCATCATATTTCTTATTTTGATCATATCTTTGTCTCTACTAACTCTTTTTAAAATCATAAAATGTTCTAGAATCTTGATGTCATAAAGAATCTTTTAAACTATTATATGTACATGTTGCAAAAATTTTGATTTTTTGCTCTTTTTTGCTAATCTCTACAGGTTCACCTAATGTTCCTCACATTGGACACCATCACATTTCTCACGTCTCCTTCTTTATCTATAGCACTAAGGTAAGTAAATATATGTGTTTTTCAATTCTATAATTTCATTTATCTTATTTGTTTCTTATTTCACTTTATTTAGCTTCAGTGTTATGTGTCACCATGTTCTTTTCCCAAAGAACCATCCCCTATTGCACATATGTGACACGTGATGAACTTTGAGTGGGGCATATGTATAAACATAATATTTTCAACCTTTATCAAATATTAATGCTTTCTATCTTGTAGGAACCCATTGAGTCTCAATCTCTTTGAGTGCACACCCAAAAGGGTGTACTAGGAAAGGGGTGGGTAGAGCATTAGTACTTTGTAATATTTTTCTCCCTTTTTTCCAATTTTTATCTACACATTTGTCTTCTAAAAACCATTCCACTAAGCTTTGCCTCCTATTTTTCACCCTCCTCTAGTCATTTTCCACCTTCATTATTCCTTTCCCTAACCTAAACCCTTTTTTGGTAGTTTACATAATTATGTTGGCCACATTGACCTTGTATTCTTATTTACAAAAGCTTACTAAGAACTAGGTCTGCCATAGTTGACATAGTTCATAATCTAGTTAGTTTTTGCTAATTTAAGTACTAGGTCGATCGGGTCAACCTTGTCAGCCTATATTTATAGAAAGCTTTAGGGTTAGATCTACCTATATAAACACATTAATATATATATTTTTAAGAGGAGAGAAGAAGTAACATATATTGTGCATCTGCTTATCCACCATTCTACTTGAGGAGCAAGCTTAGGGTTTTATACTTTCTTTGGAGATATAGATCTTGTCTTATGGAGAAGTCTTTTGGACACATTGATAAGTTGTGTAGCCTAAATCTGATATATCTTTGGCATCCTTACATACCAAATTATCCTCTTTTGAAGCACCTTGTCTAAGGGAGAGATTGAGGTCTGGTGGGTTCATCTTCAAAGGTAAGTATTCCTAACTTCATTCATCCTTTATAAGAGTAGATAGATATGCATTTTCACTTTTCTTCCATGTATTAGGATTCCATATACATTGATGTGAGTATATGTCTTTTATGCATGTTTATTTGTAGTTTTTATTACCTCTACTTTGTGACACAAGTTTTGGTGAGAACTAGATTAGACTTTTACTTATTATTTTAGTGAATATAAAAACATAGGACCTAGTTAGGGTTATTGTGTAGTTTTTCTTGACTAAAAGATTTGGAGCCCTCCTTAATAATATTATTGTGGTAAGAGATCATTTGGATAGGTCTATTGGATCCATATTGGTTATGATCTCGATTATCTAATGTATCTTTAATCGCAAGTGTAATTATGATCTATCTTTTCCGAGCTAGGATTGATTTGTAGATCTATTGCATATAAAAGGGACATGTTCAAATGTTGCACACACATAGGGCCAAGGGCCAAAGTAAGGACATGCTCAAATATCACACACAAGATCTCATGGAGATGCATCAATCAATTACTTTCACACAATCATCAAGGGTAAACACATCAGATAAGTCAAGTCATAATATGTTATGTACAAGTAAACAACATTGATGGAAAATATAATTAGAAAAAGTAATCTAAACTATGCATATGACATGTGATTATATCTTATAAAATAACATGTTCATGTACACTTTTCAAGATAAAGAATTTATTAATACATTTGTAAATAGTATGAAATATCAATAGTATAGGGGTTATATAATAATAACACATTTGTATTGTCACATGTGATTAAGATGCCTCCAACTTATCAAGGATAATGGGTAGAAGAGAGTCCAACATCTTAATCTACAAAAGTGTTTGTATGTTATACATAACACTTCATATATGCCCATGAAATGCATGTGTGATATATAAGGAACATTCTATATATTAATCATGAGATAAATAACATATTGAAAAGATGTAAACTAGAGTGTTAATTATGTTGAAACCCTGATTTTAGATTTTAGTTATATTTGAATGTTTTTGCATTTTTAAGAATATATGATTTTCTTAATTTTTTAAAATATAAAAATTAGAAACAACAAATACTAAAATGAAATAAATGGTTTTAAAAATATAATAAATGATAAAAATATAGATAGTTAAGAACAAGTGTCAATGAAAGAGATGTACTAGCAAACATTTGAATGGCCAAATATAAGCAAGTTACCCACTATGGAATGTGGAGTGGAACTATTGGAAATGTGTAGGAGACTAAAATATATGTAAATATCTGATTGTAAAATCATATTTCATAAAATTTACACTTATAAAAATATGTTGCATGTATGAACACAAGATCTTGAATAGGAGAGATTAAGCATGAAAGACAAGAAATTGCATATTGAAACTGAGTATGTTATTTAAAATTTGAAATAATTAAGGACTTGTTTTTTTTAAATACATATTTTAGGTAGAAAGGGATAGAGGAAAAAATTGACCAAATTGAATGGTAGCGATCAAGGTTCATATCATGTTCTAGTCAATTATGTCCTAAAAGAAAAATGATAAAATTTTGAAAAAAAACTATGCACATAGGAAAATGGATGTCATTGTTAGTGAGATTGAACATTATTTTTAGATTGTCTAGACCTATAAATTAAAATATAAGAGAAAATGTTCCAACAAGTTAATGAAATATAATGGCATAGAAGAATGGATCAAATGATTGCAAAAGAAAATAAATGGAAGAAGAAGATGCAATAAATCAAAAATTATGTACAATCATATTTTTAGTTTTTTGAATTTATTTGAATATTTTTTCTATTTTTTAACAATGCACAAGTTATCCAATGATTTAATCAAGATATGAATTGAATAAATTAGTGATGAGTAGTAAATATCTCATCTTATTTGAAAAAAATCATTAGATGTGCCAATATTTAGAATCAAACATGTATCATTTCCAATGATAAAATTGTCTAAATGACTATCCATGTAATCTTGAGTAGGAGACATGGAGCTACGAGATGCAAGAATAAATGAAACCTCATGGGTTTTTTTAGAATATTATGTCAATTTTTGAACTTTTGATGGTCTATGTTTCATAGTGTGAATAACCAACTTAAGATATGTTGTAAGTGTGTGTGTTTATTATAAAGGAGATACTTTTTTTCTATAAAATTGATTTTGATTTGTTTGTTTTTGAACCTTTTTCACCTCTTGATTAGAAACCTTTACATAAATGCATCAATAAACT